>JAWNNO010002606.1:0-404033 GCA_035044985.1 Lordiphosa fenestrarum | reverse complement strand
ACAACTTTCATAAATATTCCTTATTGTCCTATTTAAACATAAAAGCAAAGTCAACAACATTTTTAAACCAAAGAGCAGGTCTTTGATTTCGAAATGCTGACACTTTTGTTAAAACCACAACTTTCATTTTTGGTTTTAACTATTTGAACGTAAAAGCAAATTAAAAAACATTCTTATCCAAAAAAGCGTTCCTTTGATTTTTAAATGATGACATTTCTGTTAAAACAACTACTTTCATTTTTGGATGTACCAATTTATACGTGAAATCAAAGTATTTGACATTTTGAAATAACAGTGCGGGTCTTTGATTTCAGACACCTTTGATATACATATAAGGTTGTCAAATCAACAATGTCGGGCTGACATTGTAAAAGAATTTACTTTTCCACGGAATTCGATGTTAGGTTTCCAATGGGGGCGGGAAGATTCTGCTCTGTATCTATGGCAAATAATATCGTATGGGTTGGTTGGCCAAAGTGTATCACTTTAAGATCAAAAGTGTAAAAATATTAAAATCAAATGTAGAAAAGTCTTGAAATCAAAAGTGCAGGCCTCAAATTTTGAAATAAACGAGGAAGCTAAGCTAACTTGGTCTGTGACGAAGTTGTTATACCCTTGCAAGTGCTCGCTTAAATATTTTCAAAAATAATCCTTTTCTTTCCCACAATGACCCATTTTCCGATCGATAGTTTGCATATGATATAGTCATTCGACTTGGGCAAACATTTCTAGAATTGGGTGAAAGCATGTAAAAGAAGCAAATTGCAGCATGCTACCATTAAAAACAAAAAAGTTTTTCTAACTGAGACTGTTTTTCAGACCTATCTTTTGTATGGCAGCTATACCATATAGTTGTCCGATTTTCATCAAACTTGGCAATATTATATAAGTGCATAGAAAACCTATGAATACAAAGTGTTGAGACTGAAACTAATTTTTCGACCGATTGTTGCTATGGAAGCTATGAGATATAGTCATCCAAACCAGTCGGTTCCGACATAAAGAAGACTATCTTCAAAAGTTCAGCTCGTTAGCTTAAGAACTGAGAGAATAGGTTGCGTGGAAATAGACAGATTGACGGGCAGACGGACGGACAAAGTTCAAGAATATATATAGTTTATGGGGTCGGAAATGAATATTTTTATGCGTTGCAAACTTCTGGGCAAAATTTTAATACCCTTTGCAAGGGTATAAAAAGCATTTGGCTTAAAACCACTGCTGATATTGGCGATTTTACCAATGAAAAATGTTACATTAACCGCCTTTTATTTTTATACCCTGTACCGTAGGTACATAGAGTATTATAAGTTTGTGCAAAAGTATGTAACATCCAGAAGGAAGCATCTCCGACCCCATAAAGTATATATATTCTTGATCAGCATCAACAGCCGAGTCGATATAGCCATGTCCGTCTGTCCGTATGAACGCACAGATCTCAGAGATGGTAAGAGATAGAGGTTTGACGTGTATGGGACATATGCTTCTTATGTCTGCAGGCAGATCAAGTTTATTTTCAATTTTGGCCACGCCCCCTCCCGCCCCCGCAATTTAGAAAAAACGTCATATCTCCCACAGTTTTGAAGATAGATGGCTTGTTCCTTCTGGACATATTTAGTTGTTAGAATAACTTATCGATCCGCCAAAGGAATGAAGAAGATCGGATGAACGGTTTTCGAGTTATGATCAAAAGACAAAATTTCTTGGTACAGAGTATGTTATAGTCGGGCTTGACCGACTTTCTTTCTTGTTTTTTGTGAAAGAGTTAGAAGTTCCCCACAAAATGTGTCTACAATGGTTCATAATAGGGATTATAAGCAACTTCAAGCATAAATTACTATAAATTCTATACTATAGACGTAATGGACGATTTCTGTAATCACCAACAACCCTTCGATATACTGAAAATAGTCTTATTTTTTTGCCTTGTCAAAATCTTGACCCAAAAACAACATCGGAATTTGTTGTGGTGAGATCGCACTCATTGTTAAGCTATAATAAAAACTGGAAGGCATCGCTGTTTTAACTTTAAATATTATAAAAATATATATGCAGAAACTTGTACATCTGCCATTGCCCCCCATTTGTCGACACTTGACAGCACAGCTGTCTGTCGCTGAAGAAATGCAGATACGACGTTTTGCTTTTTAAATAAAGTGCATGGCAAATGCTTAAGTAGAATGCGTATTTGTCATTTACTATATATTCCTTTTATTGCGATGCCACAGCGCTCGGGATACAAAAACACTCGACTGAATGATTTTATGGCATACATATAAGAAAATACTTCAAATCGTCTGGCCGCCGTTTTGGTTTTTACAGTTTACAGCTGTGTGTATTTCGATTAATTCATAAAATATTTATTTATTCATTTGCAGTTATCTGCGCTGAAGCTGAATTGAGAAGCAGGTTGAACAAAACGAAGCGAAGCCGTGCGATGGCGCCAGAGCAAACACTCAAAGTCCGTGCTGCTGTTGACGTCGGTGATGAGCCAAATGTGATGGAGCAGCAGGGGATGCTGATGATGATGATGAACTTTGTGACGGTTGTTTGCATTGCAAATTGCAATTATGCGAGCTTCAAAGTCTAGAGTCACATAAATAGTAAAGTCAAAATGTCTAACCAGAATTCCAGCCACATTTTTAGCCCAGCGACCACAATAATGACATTGCCCACAGCACCAGCAGCAGCAGCAGCAACATCAACCGCATTATCAGCATATAGACCAACCAATTCGATTGCAGCTCTTGTGACAGGTAGCACGGCAGCAGCAGTAACCGCAACAACTAGCAACAATGGCAGCAACCTACAGCTGACAACAGCAAAAACAACAACAACAACATTCGCCACAACGACGACTTCGCAATTTGTAGACGTCTCCTTGACTTCGCTCTCATTAACTGGCACTTCATCCCCATCCCCTTCCGAATCCTCGTTCGAAGTGTTTTCAACTCTTGCCGCAAACACAACAGCAAATGGCAATATCAGCAGCTTCATTGAACCAGAAATCGAGGAAGACAGTTGGCTGGACTTATCTCTGTTGGTGCTCAAAGGCTTTATATTTTCGTCAATTATCTTGGCCGCAGTGCTGGGCAATGCCTTGGTCATCATTTCAGTGCAACGCAATCGAAAGCTACGGTAAGTGCAGCACTTGGCTCTTATTAAGAAAAAAAGAGGGAAGTTGAGAATGAGGTTACCCTTTCGCACAAGCTATAAATGCAATTTAAATGAGCGACAAGTGGAATAATAAAGCATGCAACGAAGTTAAATATGACACACAAGCCCATGGATCGGGAGCAGCAGCAACGGCAACGACAACGCTACGTTGACAGGACGCCCTAGAGTGCAGTGCAAATAACTGTAGCATACATTCCAGCGCGATTTTTGTTATGCGCCACGTTTATGCATTGGCAAGCTGAAGTAAAGAAAGGTCGTGACATTTGATAACAGATTTAACGTTCGCTTTAAGGGCTTCGTTGTCATGTCGTTGTCAAAAGGCTTCTCCCGAGTTGAAATATTCACATTTTGTTTGTCAAAAATAAATACAAATCATCACAATAGAAAGTAGTTGGGTTTTTTGTTTTAAAACATTTAAATGTCAGTCTAAAAAAAAGTTGTACATGTCGAGTCAACCTGAGCCGTGTCTGTTCGCTCGACTGTCTGCTGTCCGTCTATCTGTTCGTGAATGCTCCGATCTCAGAGACAATAAAAGATAGAGCTACAAGAACAAATAATTTAAATACGAAATCTTTTTTAAAAAAAATCCATGCCTCCTTGAATTTTTTAAGAATTTCGCTTTTAATATCGCGCTTAATTCGTTCTCAGTGTGGTATTTTTAGGCTGGAAGTGTGAGGTAAAGAAACTGAGAGAGGAGAACAAGCACATTTGAGAGAAACTCGTTGAGTCCGCTCTCACTATTTCTTTTTATAAGGGAGAGCGGTGTGTGGTGAAACTACCTACACTTTGAAATTCCCAAGCAGTTATGGCTTGGCTGGCATGGAGAAACGCCTGTTGGCCTGACAGTTGACTGGCAAAGACTGCCGCTGCTTTGTGGTTTTGTGTGTTTCTCGAGCCAGCGAAAATCTGCTAAATAATTTGACAATGACATTTCTTTAAAATAAAATTTAACATTAAGGGCAAAAACCACTGACTTTAAATTGTTGTATAGTTGGAATATGGACGCCCTTTCTTTATTCGAGAGTTAACGGCCTTACTCTTGCCCCTGATGAGCTCTTTATTTAAGAACGAACATTTTTGGTTTTTGCATTTTGCTCCTGATTCAAGAATGATTAATCTTGAACTCGAGTAAGTTTGGCACTTGACTTACGACTATTTCTTCTTGATGTGAGAATGTTTCGTACTTGGTTCAAGTATTAAGTATGTATTCATTTTTTGCTACAGCGCAAAAAAATCCACCCCCAAATACATAAACAAAACAATCAAAAATCGACATCCGCGAACAACCTTACGCTTCAAGAGTACGAACAGCACTGAACGTGGAGGTACTTTGCAGAGAACTCACACTCATGGCACCTTACCTCTTTTGTTGCATCATGCAGTAAAGCGGCAAACCGGTTTTGAACCGATCCGGTTCGAACCCGGAATTCCAAATTTCAGATTACTGTGAACCGAACCTTGAACCGAACCTCTTAAGGTATTAAAGCTGAACCTGAACACGTACCGAACCTAAAATATCGGTTCGGTTCAACAAAAATTATAGATTTGAACTATTTCCCAGTGACTTCTTCTGTTATCCTGATGGAATTATCCACATTACTGTCGAAACACTTTTCTTATGTTGACTACGAAATTGCATTTCACTTTAAGGGTTGTATCCAGAACTTCGAAGTTTTTATTTCGTCACAATAGTTTATATAAGGTTGTCAAAAAAGTCTTGCGGTATTTTTATTGAATTTTCAATTGTTCATAAAATTGGTTATAAAAATGCGATTTAAGTCAAATATGCGCCGTTTTGTTCGATGACGAGTTCCCAACGAGATGCCAACTTCATAATGCCCCTCTTATAGAAGCTCGCTTCCCTATTGTCAAAAAACTCGGAGAGCCAATTTTCACAGGACTCTCTTGTGGCCAACTTCCGACTACCAAGCTCGTTCGCCATGGACAGAAATAGGTGGTAATCACTTGGTGAGAGATCCGGACTATACTGTGGATGCAAAAGAACCTCCCATCCGAGCTCCCGGAGCTTCTGGCGCGTCACCAAAGATGTGTGTGGCCTGGCGTTGTCCTGATGGAAGACAATTCGGCCTCTGTTGATCAAAGATGGCCTCTTCTGCATGAGTGCTGCATTCAAGCGGTCCAGTTGTTGGCAGTACAGGTCCGAATGGAGCGTTTGGCCATAGGGGAGCAGCTCATAGTGGATGATTCCCTGCCAATCCCACCAAACACACAGAAGAACCTTCCTGGCCGTCAATCCAGGCTTGGCCACCGTCTGGGCAGCTTCACCTCTTTTCGACCATGACCGTTTGCGCTTCACATTGTCGTAACCACTTTTCATCGCTAGTCACCATCCACTTCAAAAACGGGTCGATTTTGTTGCGATTCAGAAGCGATTCGCATGCATCCATACGGGCCAAAATGTTTTTTTGCGTCAAGTCGTGTGGCACCCATACATCGAGCTTCTTTTTGAATCCAAGCTTCTTCAAATGGTTTATAACGGTTTGATGACTCATGCCCAGCTCTTGGCCGATGCTACGGCTGCTACTATGCCGGTCTCTTTCGATCAATTCAGCGATTTTATCGCAATTTTCGACGACAGGCCTTCCGGACCGTGGCGCATCTTCGATCACCTCTGCACCAGAACGAAAACGTTGAAACCATCGTTGTGCGGTGGAAATGGCAACTGTATCGGGTCCATAAACTGCACAAATTTTATTGGCAGCATGAGATGCATTTTTGCCTTTATCGTAGTAGTACTGTAAAATATGCCGTATTTTCTCTTTATTTTGCTCCATGTTTGCGACGCTATAACTCACGAACGACTAAAAACAAACAACAATAAATCAAACACGTGTTAGCGCGTGAAAAGAGCTTTCCAAAAAGCTCTAGCGTGAACCGATGCGACGAATACAACTAGAACTACGCGCTTGCAAAAACAAGCTTGCGGAAATACCGCAAGGCTTTTTTGACAACCTAAGTAGAAACACTTTGTCATTGCTCTGATGGTCATGAGCTGTATGAAAGTGTTTCTATTTATCGGCCCTGTTCCCAATTCCGAGTCGGTTTTCGTGCAAACGTTAGTTTTTGTACTTAAAGTCCCACAGTTTTCTATGAAAAGTAAGGGAAATGTCTGTGCCTACTAGATCAGGTCGTCTATTTTAGTCGAATTGAATCCACTTGGCATTGAGCTGTCGGTTTCAACTGCTGAAGCAATTCCGATTTTTCTCAAACCTGATCAAGTACCCTTTGAAATGCTTGTCGCCTTCCTTATAACATTTCTATGTTTAAGCTCTACAATGCAATGTTTACACGAAAACCGATTCAGAATTCGGAACAGGGCAGTATATAAAGTATTGTGAAATCCCATCCCAACCCAAAATCAAGACAATTCCCTAACAGTTTATGTCGGTTTTAGGTCGCTTACTATATAAACGTGTATAATGCTTGGCTGAACCAAGGTTCGAACCAAAACCTTGGCCCAAAAACCTTGAACCTCCAAATTCTGAACCTGAACCATTGGTAAATTTTGGTTCGAACCCGCGAGCCGGAGGTCCACGAAATTTTTTGGGTTTGCATCCCTGAAACTAACCATTGCCGAAGACAGTGACCCAAGCTAAAACAGTGATAAAAAATGTGACCAAACAGTGCCGAAGACAGTGACTCAAACAGTGAACCAAACAGTTACCAAACAATGACCAAAACAATGACCAAATAGTAACTAAGCCAGTGACCAAACAGTAACTAAAACAGTGACCAAACAATGACCAAAACAGTGACCAAATAGTCCTTAGGCCAGTGACCAAACAGCAACTAAAACAGTGACCAAACAGTGACTAAAACAATGACCAAAACAGTGACTAAAACAATGACCAAAACAGTGACCAAAACAGTGACCAAACCAGTGACTAAAACAATGACTAAAACAGTGATCAATATAGTGACAAAAACAGTGAGAATACACTATAGCTTGTGAATCGGTGGGTAAATAAAATAAAGATTATTTCTAATGCTCTAACTCTTACAATTTAAATTGGAAATTACATTTAAAATGCAATTCATCGGCATGCAGCAACCACACAAAATCGAACCTACTTTATATTCCCTTGCAAGTATTGTAATTTCAAATCAGATTGTCCTTCGTAAAGTGCTTCGCTCGCACCGGGTGTTCCCCGACTTGTACCTTTTTTTATCTGTGCATTTTCTGTCCGTTTGCACTCACTCGGGGTGCCTAACTTCTAAAACTGGTGTAGGTATATGAGTCCTATCTCCCAAACGGTGACATTAAACTGTTTTGTGGATACTAATGTTCTTAGCTGTAATGTTAGGTAGTGTTGCCCCTACCATCATATAAATATTTAAGAACTTTTCTTCTTAGTTCAGTTGGTGCGGTCTCTATTACCTGCATTCGCTTTAAATGTTATCGTAAAACCGCCGTCTATTGTTGTCCAATTAGCTTTTTAATAAGCCGTTGAATATGTTTAAAGAAGATTTATCCATTGTGAGTTTTCGCACATTTTTTTCTATATAGAATGTAATTTCACTTTATGGCTACTATACTTAAGCCTCGCTCCAAATCATCACTGATTACTCTGCAGTGGCGTACGCAGGACTGTGCATATGGGGGTTTTGAAAAAATGTTGCTTCCTTAGTCTTGTATTTAGCTAGTAAAACTATGTATTCATCCATCCCCACCGCGTACACCACGGCCACAGCTGCCTATGCTTAATTTATTTTTACAAATTTGTTTAAACGGTTTGGGCAAAACAGATTTTAATAAAAATAAAGGGGTTATTTCTGAAACGAATATCTTTGAAGACTTTGAGAAATCCATCTTCGAGACAAAACTTTTCTCTAAGAAGATTATGTTGAGAAATAAAATGACTTCAACTTTTACTTAAGCCGATTTACTTTAATTTTTAAGGTATACAAATTTTTGCTTCAATATTTCTTTTTATGTGAGTGAGAAAAAGATGATTATTCGACAAATTGGTCTCCCGTATGAACATACATTTTGTGTATTATTTAACAGAGAAAGTGCATCTGGCTCTGGGCGAAAGCTTTCGACTGCATGTGGCAGGTGTTGCCTAGTCAGCCGAATGACTTATGACAGCTAAGGAAATTGTAGCATAAAGGTGACCTGATGCCTGATGCCGTTGGCAGGCGTTCGGTGAACGGAAATGGAATGTAATGCTAAACCCTAGGTGCTGGCCCCGTCATGCCGATGGTGGGGTTGGCAGGCAAGAGGAATGTCTGTTCGTTTGACATGGTTGGCGCGCGGTTGTTTGCCAGCCAAGAGCTACACTTAATATTGCCCCCGTTTTGTGCCTCTCGTTCGCAGCGTAATAACAAATTACTTTGTTGTGTCGCTGGCAATGGCCGACATGTTGGTGGCGCTATGTGCAATGACATTCAATGCATCTGTGGAGCTATCTGGTGGGAAGTGGATGTTTGGACCGTTCATGTGCAATGTGTACAACAGCCTGGATGTTTACTTTTCAACGGCTAGCATATTGCATCTGTGTTGCATATCGGTGGATAGGTGAGTATCACACACACACACACACACACACACACACACACACACTCACACCACAGACAGTTAATCAGCCGCAACTAAATTGGAGTCTTTAAATAGATTTGCCAGCTTCACACAGAGCCTTGAGAAGCAATTAATTACTGTGAAAGGCGCGCACATCAAACGCAAACATTAGGTTCGGGTATGATGAATGTGACCCAAATGATTTGCAGCTTGCCTGTACCCCCCCACTGGGCTGTTAATTGGAAGCACCAGCAGCCCACACTAACATAACAATGTTTGGGCTGGGCGCTGGCCACTGGATTGGGTCCTTTGTCTGTTTTAATTAATTTGTATTTCACTAACCTTTACGTAAAAAGGACCACCGAATTCAATAGAAACAACCGAATTAATGATTCCAGCCGCAAGAACACTTGAAATTGTTGAGAAACAAAAAGCTTTATTTAACCATTTGGATATTGAGAAATGATTCCCTTGGCACACATTGCACCTGATTTCCCGCCTCCCACAGAAGAGTGGCAATCAATTTGTAGGACTCAGAGGCAACCAGCTGGCACCTGTGCCGTCTGGCACAAATTCATTTCCATATATTAAAACAGTCCTCCTTGCAGATACTATGCCATTGTGCGTCCCCTGGAGTATCCATTAAATATGACACACAAAACGGTGTGCTTTATGCTTGCCAATGTCTGGATACTGCCTGCCCTCATCTCATTCACACCCATTTTCCTGGGCTGGTATACAACAGCGGAACATCTGCGGGAGATATCGCTACATCCTGACCAATGTTCCTTTGTGGTCAACAAGGCCTATGCGCTCATCTCGAGCTCGGTAAGCTTTTGGATACCGGGCATTGTCATGCTGGTGATGTACTGGCGCATCTTTAAGTAAGTATTATGAGGCAAGGTTAATTGCATTTACTTTGCCTACAACCTCCTCTTTACGGTGTAATTAACAGGGAGGCTGTGCGACAGCGCAAGGCTTTGAGCCGCACAAGCTCCAACATTTTGCTAAACAGCGTTCATATGGGCCACACCCAACAGCCGACAAGTCTGAGCTATCTCCATCCCAGTGACTGCGATCTAAATGCCATATCTACACGCGAGGAGACGCACAGTGCACTGAGCAATTTGGAGGTAAGTGTAATTAATGCATGCCACACACTGGGCAACAGGTTAAGGGTTTTAAGAGGAAACAATAAAATTGTGGTTTACGATCAGCAAATGGAGTTTAAGTCAAGACTAATCGGAGAAGAAAAAGAATTGAAGAGTGGACTTCAGACACACAGTGGTTTCTGCCACAGGCCATACAAATACGATTTTAAAAAAAACATTACTAAATTTTGGAAACTTGGCTAGAAACTTTTGTAAAAACTTTCTTAAAATTTAGGACGAATTTACTCTTGAATTATGAATTGAAATACATTGCACGGTGTCTTAAAATGGGGTGACTGCCATTGAAATTAGTACAAAAGCAATGCCCTATATTAAAAAAAATCACGACTCTTAAATTTAGAAGAATTAATCTAGAAAATCACCCTACAATTTGCCATAATATAAAAAACAAGAAAGAAAGTCGGTCCAGCCCGACTGTAACATACTCTGTACCAACGAAACTATACGCTCAGCATAAATTTTGATGCTGCAGTAGCAGCTGAACTCAGCGCTGCTACTGCGCTGCAGCAGCGAACAGTTTTTAACTCATAACTCGACAACCGCTCATCCGATCTTCACCATTCCTTATGCGGATCGATAAGTAATCCTGACTACTAAAAAAGAATAGAAGGTACGAACCATCTATCTTTAAAACTGTGGGAGATATGACGTTTTTCTAAATTGCGGGGGCGGAAGGGGGGTGGCCAAAATTGAAAATAAACTTGATCTGCCTACAGTAAAATAAGTTTTTGCCCCATACACTTCAAACCTTTATCTCTTACCATTTCTGAGTCATACGGACAGACAGACGGACCAGATATTCACAATATGACAAATCCTGGAGAAAACAACACAAGAGACAGAGATCGACACTTACCACCTTTTTGTTGAGTATAAAGCCGCTTTCCGGTTTAAGGTGAAAGTTGTTTGAAGCCCTCTCTACTATTGGTATACCAGCAAAGTTCGTTCAAGTTTGCATGATGACGTTGAGAAGCACAAAACTCTCGGCAAAACAGGTGTACAAACGGAGTGCGAAAGATTTATGGAAGTCGCCTTGGGTGGGACGAGCGAAGCTGAGATGGGGTGACCAAGTGACGGAAGATATCTCGCAGGTGTGACCAACTGGGGGCAGCTCGCTCAAGACAGAGGAGAGTGGCGGCAGCAGATCGCGGAGGCCTTGACCGTAAATCGATTGTGATGACTACATCAGGCCAGAGAAGAAGAAGTTAGCTTAGTCTTAAGCGGAATAACGAAGCAAGCTTCAAGGGCGCAACAGGGCCCCCGCTGGTATAAATCCATAATCCATAAAGTGTAATTTTTGGTTCGTTTTCCAAGGAGTGCAACACTGTTATATAAACTAAAAAAAAAACAGCCAAATCGCACTAACATTTAGAAATTCGCCTTGAAAAAGTAGGCAAAGGCGTTTCACCATATATTTAAGAAAATTTTCTTAAATTACAATAATATTTAGTATTAGGCAAGATAAATTTTCTTAATTGTAGAAAAACTTTTTCTGCATTTTGGAAAAAAAATATTTTGCAACTAGAAGATAGATGGGAGTAAAGACAGATGAAGACGAGACTAAGGCTTATTTAATGGGACATTTTCTTTCAGATGGTTGACTAAAGTCTTTTCTGATAATCACATTAAAATTAGTAATCATTATTTTATTATCTGACTTTAACTTGCCTTGAACTTAAACTCGGGACCTCGGAGAAACATCAAAACGAGAGAATTATTGAGAATTATTGAGAATTACAAGCAGTGTACTTTTGTATTTTATCTATATTTTAGAACGATTTTCTACAGTGACTTTTCTATATTTAGGGGCAAATTTCCCAGCAAGCCGAATATCAGCTGCAACTTTTATATTCCGAAAGCAGGGAATCCGAACATAAGAATTACTATTAGAATTATTATTATTACTAGGGCTTGACATTTCAGACGTGTATTTAGTTACACGTGTACACGTGACACGTGTATACGAACGTGGTTCGTGTTTCAGTTCGAACACGTGTACACGTGAATTACTGTTCGTGTATTCGTGTCCGAGAATAAGTACGTGTACTACCCAAAACACGTGATTCACGTGTTTAAAGCTAGAGACACACTAGGCTGACGCCTGTTACCATACCAGCCGAAGTGTCTTCGGCATCTGATCCAAACGCATCAGATGCCATATAAAATGCATAGAAAATTTGCTTTTAGAAACACACTAGCAACACGCCATCCGAGGAGCGCTTGCCTTCGGCACCTGATCCAGTTGATTTGGACCAGCGTGCTGCGTGGTACAGCGCCGAAAGTATCATCGGCTTGACGAGTGATATTTTGTTTTTGGCAAACGCATTGTTGACAATGAAAAGAGAACCCAGTCGGACTTTTCATCATGAAAAAGGTACTTTCTCATGCTTACTTTTCACGTAATATGGCATGAGAAAACCTGAGCCTTCGGCTTCGTTTTGCAATGGAAACGCCAAAAAACTCAGGGGTTTTAACCGTTTCCGTTTAGGTGACGTCATCAGACTTCGGGTTCTTTACTTTCTTAGTTCTCCAGATGTACTTACTTTGTATGTCGTAGGTGGAAAGACATGAGACGTTCGCCGACAAACCCCTGAGTTTTTCATGTTTTCGAATGAAATTTCAGACTTTTAGTGAGTTTTTCATGATATATGAGGGGCTAATTTCATGCAAAAAAAATCATGTACAGACTATTTACGTGAAATATCATGCCACCGGGTGTACTGACGCAAAGTCCGACTGGGTTGCCAAGGCGCTGATTTTTTTTCGCAAAGCTTATTCACTACACTTAAACCCGTAAATGAGCTGCACATTTAAAAATACCGTCCGCGATGAGCTGAGCAAAAGATTTAATATCGCATGGCAACCTGGGAAAAGTAAGGTGTCTGTGCGGCAAGTTGCTTCTATGCTTGACACACGTTATATGGACTTGGAATCTGAACCTTTGGCTGCAAGGGAAGAGATCAGAGCCCGAGTTCTTGAAATTGTGTGGGCCCAGGCACCTTCTACTTTCAGTCAAGACGAGCCACAGTCGAGTCAAGCTGACATTAAGACGGCGCACTGGCGTTCCTTTACCAGGAAAACGTCACGCCGGAACACAATGCCACCTCTCAATGGGACAGCTATCTTGCTAAGCCCGTGTTAAGGTTTGATTTGGACCCATTACAATGGTGGCGCGCACGGCAACACAAATATACGGCTTTAGCCGGTTTAGCTAGGAAATATTTGGCAATTCCAGCCACATCCGTGAGTTGGGAGAGATGTTTCTCAACTGCTGGTAATATAGTCACCCCTAAACGCAGCTGCCTTAATCCTGCAAATATTGATTTGTTGGTTTTTCTGTACCAGAACAGATCCCTTTTGTAAAAAATTGTATCAGTTGTCACTTACATCGGGACTGATCCAACTACCTAAATAAATTAAAATATACACCCGATCAATTAAATAAATAAATGAAGAAAGAGTGATCAATGTTAGTCTATGATTTATTTTCTTATCGTTTCAGATCTATGATTTGTTTTCTGATCGTGTAACAATGTTGTATTTTGTTTGTACCACGTCCTTTCATCTCTTTTGCAGGTTGATGATTAGAGCAATAACATTTTTCCGCTCCAAATGTTATAAATTCTTCTTCATCCTTACCTCCTAGCATCTGAGCCATTCTAATCTATTCAGAAACGTATCAGTAAATTTCCTTTGCCTGCTGTACGCACTGCCTACCTGAGTAGTGGGAGGAGGGGAAGAGAGGTCCTTACCTCATCCGATCCTCTCCTTGTGTTCATGAAGTTCGTGGCGAATGGGGGCAGATCACAGTGCACACAAACGAAATCGGCCTAGTGGTTAAGAACAGCACGAGAAAGCAGTGAGGATCATTTCGCGACACAATGATTCAGGCAAAATGCTTTTATAGTTTTATCGAAAAAGAAACATTCACGTGTTACACGTGATTCACGTTAGCACTGGAAACACGGATATACGTGTATTCGGATACACGTGTGTTAAATATACGTGTAGTTCATAAACATGTACCTATACACGTAGCACTTAATTTCACGTGTTCACGTGTATTCGTACTACACGTGAAACATCAAGCCCTAATTATTACTTATATATTTTTCTACATTTTGATACCCCTTTAAAATTGTCCAAATGTTTGTAACGCATGGAAAATATATATCTGGGCTGCAAACCGGTTTTGAAACGAACCGGTTCGACCCCGGAGTTCCGACTTTCAGATTACTGTGAACCGAACCTCGAACCGAACCTCTTAAGGTACTAAAGCTGAACCTGAACCTGTTCCGAACATATAATTTCGGTTTGGTTCAACAAAAATTAAAGACATGAAGAAATTTTACCTATTTCCTAGCAAGTTCTTCTCTTATCCTGATGGTTCTGGGAGACTGATTCACATCTATAACAAGAAAGAAAGTCGGTCAAGCCCGACTATAACATACTCTGTACCAAGAAAATTTGTCTTTTGATCATAACTCGAAAACCGTGCATCCGATCTTCTTTATTTCTTTGGCGGATCGATATGTTATCCTAATAACTAAATATGTCCAAAAGGATTAAGCTATCTATCTTCAAAACTGTGGGAGATATGACGTTTTTTCTAAATTGCGGGGCGGGAGGGAGCGTGGCCAAAATTTAAAATAAACTTGATCTGCCTGCAGACATAAGAAGCATATGTCCCATACATGTCAAACCTCTATCTCTTACCATCTCTGAAATCTGTGCGTTCATACGGACAGACAGACGGACATGGCTATATCGACTCGGCTGTTGCTGCTGATCAAGAATATATATACTTTATGGGGTCGGAGATGCTTCCTTCTGGATGTTACATACTTTTGCACAAACTTATAATACTGTACCTACGGTACAGAGTATAAAAATGATCAGAATTACCATTAGAATCCCTACACAAATAAGCCTCCGGCTTTTAAGATTTTTTCTCCACAGCTTATTGAATTATTCACAAAATAAGAGCTTATCCGTCCATTTTAAAGCTAACGCGACCAAACTTTGCACCAAGTATTCAGGTACAAATACGGTGCACGTTTATGGGAACCGGCCGGATCGGATAACTATAAGATATAACTGCCATAGGAACGATCGGTCAAAAAACTAGTTCCAATGAAAAAAACTTTTTTCCATTCAATGGAAACGCCTCCAAGCTCTGAATTTCTTAATTTGTTATGCATTCCCATAATTCCACTAAGTTTGGTCGAAATCGGACATATATTTAGTATAGCTGTCATAGAAAAGTAGAGTCAGAAAGTAGTCTTAGTAAGAAAAAGTTGTTTGTTTTCTGTGGAAATGTCCTTCAAACTACTTAAAAAAATAGACGAAAGTTAGCTTCGGCTTGGCCGAAGTTTAAATACCCTTGCAGCACGCTAGTTTTTCGACCGATCGTTTCTATGACAGCTATATGTTATTGAAATCCGATCCGGCCGGTTCCGACAAATGTGCAGCATATTTGTGTGATCGGAATTGCTTCCTTCTGTGCGTTACAAACATCTGGACACTTTCAATATACCCTCTGCAAGGGTATAAAAACGTGCTGCGGCCGAGCCGAAGTTAACTCTATTTTTACTACTCTATTACTCTATTTTTGATTTTGATTTTCCACATAGATTTTTCCAGATTTTGCTAAAATTAATAGTTGTCGCCTTATTTTAAGAATCCGAGCTATGTATTTTTTATACTGTGCAAAAGTATGTAATAGCCAGAAGGAAGCATCTCCGACCCCATAAAGTATATATATTCTTGATCAGCATCAACAGCCGAGTCGATACAGCCATGTCCGTCTGTCCGTCTGTCAGTCTGTCCTTCTGTCCGTCTGTCTGTCCGTATGAACGCACAGATCTCAGAGATGGTAAGATATAGAGGTTTGACATGTTTGGGACATATGCTTCTTATGTCTGCAGGCAGATCAAGTTTATATTCAATTTCGGCCATGCCCCCTCTCGCCCCCGCAATATGGAAAAAACCTCATATCTCCCACAGTTTTCAAGATAGATCGTTCGTTTCTTCTGGATATATTTAGAAATCGGGATAACTTATCGATCCGGAATGGTTAAGATCGGATGAACGGTTGTCGAGTTATGATCACAAGACTGTTCGCTGCTGCAGCGCAATAGCAGCGCTGCTTTTAGCTGCTACTGCAGAATCAAAATTTATGCTAAGCATATAATTCCGTTGGTACAGAGTATGTTATAGTCGGGCTTGACCGTCTTTCTTTCTTGTTTATTAATTCAAGTTTCCAAACTAAAGAAATTATTTTCTAACAAAATTATTTCATTTTATCTTTTGGGCCCCCTTTCATTGGGGATTTATTTCCTGCAGCCTAAATTGTGCACTGTTGAGCGAAGAATTTGTTGTTGCCAACGTTGTTATTCAATAGTCGCAGGATGTAATCCTGGTTCATCACCAAGCATGAACTTCTCTTCTTCTCTAATGTTCCTCCCCATTGATAACCTTCTTGAACTCTTTTGACCGTCACTAACGATTTTCAATCACTCTGAATTGAGCTTCCATACCACATGCTGTGACATTTACAAAAACCTGGACATACTTTTGAAATTTCGCCTCTTGTGTTGCACTGTGTTAAACAATTGCTCTTACATACTTTTCCCTACACATTTGCATACAAATTTTACTTGTTGTGACAGGACATGCTGCAGTCAGCCACCGATGAGGACGATGACAAGGATGAGTGCGATGAGCTGCGAGTGCCATCGCCACCTCCACGTCGCCTCAGTCGCAGCAGCATCGATTTGCGTGACCTGGAGCAGGAGCGCTATGAGAAGGTTACGCACACCGACAGTGCGCCATCCATGATGGCGCTGCAACAACCCTCGCACACACACAATCAGCTGCAGCCGCCAGCTCCAGTATTCAATCCACAAATATGGACAGAGTCGCTAGCAGTCCCAAAGATGCCATCCCCACAGCAACAGCAGCCGCCACATCCAGTGGGTCCACCTCAAAAACAGCAAAGCCTAACCAGCGGCAGTGGCAACAGCGAACCGGAGCCGGAATCCACAGCCTATCGCATATTCGGGATGAATAGCGATGAGAGCGAGACCACGGACCATTATGATACGCATCTGCCCCTGGCCGAGGACAACAAGGCGTTGAAGCGACTTATCGAGGACAATTACTTGTACTTCAAGAAGCAAAACGGTGGCGTAGTTGGAGCAGGCAGTGGCCAGTATGCCGCCCTAAGTGAGTCGGACTTCATTCGACTTAAGGCCGGGGCAGCTGCCAGTGGTCGCAAGGCTATCGCCTCTAGCGACTCAGAGTTTCTGCGCACAATTAGCGAGTCGAAGGCCCCTTCGGACCAACTGCCCAGCAAAGATAAGGGCTTCAACTTTCTGTCCCTGCTGGGCAAGACCAAACGATCCAGCGCCGAGTGCTTTGCCCTGGAGAAGAAGCGGTCACAGGCTAACTCCGAGGGATCGAGTTTCTTCCGACGGTCCCGTAATCGCAAGCTGTCACATAGCTACAATGGAAGTGCTGGCGGCGGCGCCAAGGAACGTAAACTTGAGCGACGTGCCCGACAACACAGCGACACGGACTCCACACCCAATAAGCCGGATATTCTGCTGGACATCAATGTGCTCAGTGAGCAGAACGGGGCGAGTGTCATTCAGCAGTTCAGCGATGGCGTCCAGCTGATTGACTTCAGCAGCGATGAGAAGGGAGTGGGAACTGGCGATGATCTGGCCCAGCTGGCCGATTGTTTTGGTGAGTCACCCAATCAACCGGCCACACCTCCACCCTCGCTGTCGCCCCCCGAACTGCCCGAGCAGAATGGCCTGCTTATTACCAGCAGCTCCGAACTGGCCGAGATCTTTCGCTCACTCAGCTTTCCGCTGGGCGAGCAGATCATCCGGGGCCGTCATCGGGCGGCCCCGCAACGCATGAGTACGCTGAGTGATCAGGTGTGCGCCAACTACCTGATGTCCCCACCGAACACACCGGCAGCGCCCCCTCCAGCAGCCACAGCCCCGTGCTCCTCTTCGCAGTCGGCGTCCATCAATGTGTACTTCCTATCGCCGCCGCCGCATGCGGCTGGGCACGGCTATACGCCCAGTGACACCTCCACGGTATCGCTGGACGTGGTCACCGCTCTGCCGCTGCCCCAGCCCACGCCTCAGCAGCCACCCAACATATCATCCAAGCCCGAAATCATACTCGACTCCACCCTGTCGCCCGTTGAGGGCGAGCACAGAGATGTCACATCGCCGCTGTTCAAGCGCAAAGATAGCAATGGTGTTGGCGAAACGGATATCAGTGTATCCGGCGGACGACAACGCGGCAGCATCCTGACTGGCTACGATGGCATTCAGACTGTGCGCAAGCGACAGGCTTCCGTGGTGACCTACGATGTCAATGTTATTAATTTCTCGCAGGAGCATAGCGATAGCCGCAGCTACATACCCATGGGCCGCGTTTCCACCAGTTCGGCAAGTAAGTACTAACCACAAGGCTTAACTAGAATGATATCCACAATTAGCCCAGGGATAAGCGAAATATCGGAAAGAATCAGAGTATCAACACGTTTTGGAAACTGTTTAATTTTTTGTTAATTATAAACTACCAAAACCATTCAATTTCGGTGTAAAAACTTACACACCCGGTCACCTTCACCAGCTATTGGCGCCAGCTGTGAAAAACTAACCAGGAAGAAGCTTCTTAATCATGGCCGTTCGGTTTCGACGTTAAACTGTGGGTTCCTTTATGTTGTGCGAAAATTAGAAGCACAGAAGCCAAGAGATTGACAGCCCTTTCTGCTGTGCATAGCCAGTACAGGAAATGCTGATTAGTGTTTTTAAACAGTCGTCGATTAAATAAAAAAAAATTGAAATAGTGGAATTTTTCAAGCTAGAAACAATTATTCAATTTAATAGTTGAACCTTTTAATGACCATCAAATCATGTTGAAATGTGTTTTTTTTAGTTCAATTGCTTTTTTATTGAATTTTTCTCTCAACATTTAAAAATATTTAACAATTCAAGCCATTAGTCAGTTAATAATGGCACTTGAACCCAGTCAAGTGTAAGTTGATATTTATTTCCATTAAATTTTCAATTCGGATTTTTCACACCAGCCAATTGCTGATTGAAAATTTTGCTTCCACTAAATTTTTAATTGATACTTTTCACTAACACTGAATATTTAATTGGGATATTTCACTACAACTAAATTATCGGATTGAGTGAAGTTCTAAAATCAAGATCTATTTAATCTCAAGCTCGCCCAAGCTAAAGTCGGGATCAAAACAAGAAGCTCGGAACTTTTTCCCCAAGAAAACTTAAAAAAAAAATCGTTATGCTTAAAAACACAATATTTTAATTTTATGATTTTATGACAAACAAACAAAATTTTTTAATAATTTCATTATAATAAAATAACAACGATTAATGCCAATTTCGCATATCCCTTAAGTAAGTATGTGTTAGCGAAGTTCCTCTTGAGTCTTAGACAATGTTTCCTGCAAGGCAGTAAATAATTTTCCGTGTATGTTAGTTGCACTAGCAGCGTTCAGACACAACATAAGCAAAGCAAAATGAGCAAACGAATTAAAAGCGGCCTCAAGTTGTTCTACATTTTTCTAGCATAAACTTGTTTACCCCTTCGTATGTACTTACCTATTGCATGGCACGCATGCGTTTTGTAATGTGCCCACTCCTATCAACATTGTAATGTAAACCGTAAAAGTCTTCTTTATCTCTAAACCTATCTGTCTCTATCTCTCTCTTTCACCTTTAATTTTTTTCGTATGTGTTTGTTAATGAAATCATAAAATTATGTCCAACCGAAAACAAATACTTACTTACTCTAACCAAACCAACCAATACCAAAACTTCACCAACTCAACTCCAAATGTAAACCAAACCAAAAAAATTCAACAAACTCCAAGCAGAGCACGAATTTTCCAATAAATCCTCGCTAATCCGACGCGGTGGCATCTGCATTTTTGTGGATGAAGACGATGCCGAGATCATTGAGCAGAAGCCGCGTGGCATTAGCTTTGCCCCGGTGTCCAACAGCCCGCTACCCAAATGTCCGCTCTGCGGCGCCGACATCACTAACTCCAACGACACCACAGACACCACCGCCTCTGCCTCTGCCTCAGCAAATGCAAGTAGTAAACGTAGTAGTCACACCCAAGCTGCACCAGCTCTAGACCAGGAGCGCACACGCTTCTGGCACAAACGTCCGGCGGCGGTCACAGCATGTTGGCAGCAGAGCAGAAAACGGAGGCAGCGCTTCAAAACCGGATGTAGTCAGTGTGGTGCTACCGGTGAGTTTTGTTGTCTCCCTCGCTCTTTCTCTCTCTCTCTCTCTCTCTCTGTTTGTCTTCCTCGCCCAGCCAATATTTTTCTAACGGTCTCCATCATATTTCCCTTACACATAAGTTCAACATTTTGCATCCGATCAACGCACAAACATTTGTATATACTCCTCGAAATGGTAAATTCATAACGACATTGGTTAGTTTTCAAAATCAGAACCTTAAGGAGGAAATTACTTTTGAAAACATATTGAAATTGACTTTGAAATATTATCAATTTTCTTTAAGGGGTTAAATACAGTTAATTTTCAAGAAATTAATTTAAGCTTTTTCCTCACCAATGCGGTTTTTTTATACAAAATGCTTACATTTTCTCAAAAAATGTTATTGTGCTTATTCCTTCGCTTAATTTCCAGATTTTACAATTCTTGAACGAAATCCGATGGGTTTATTAATTTTGGAATATCAAGTCAAGAGATCTCAAAGCTCCATTTTTGAGTGGAGATGCTGGAAATTAGCTTTAGCAGCTTGCAAAACTAGCTTTTTTCGGCTAATTAACTGTATGTAATCCCTTAACTAAAACCAAATTTCCAAGGTTAAATTTCCGTTCAGCATGGGTTTTCTACTTTGTATCAAAGGTACATAAGTACTACCAGCCAAAAAGTAAAAGCTAACCAGCCCCCAATAAAATATAAAGCAGTGGTGGGCAGTAAAATTGAGATTGGGAGCAAGCAGCTTTCGGACTTGACTTAAAAAAAATGCATAAAATTCGAAAAAACGTATGAAATCTTCATTTGAGTCGATAGAACGATCTATATAGTGTAATTTTTAAAGCTTATTTTAGGTAAATGTTGACCGCGGCTGCTTCTCAAATGGTTCATACGCTGGGTCCAGGGCCTTAACATAGTCCCACAAAAAATAGTCTTAGGGCGTAATATCGCACGATCTAGGAGACCAATTGACCGGCTCCAAACGTAAAACAAACTGTTCGCCGAACTAGCCTCCCCATTGGGCCATTATTGCGCTTGCTGTGTGGCATGTGACACCGTCTTGTTGAAGCCACCTGTCAGCCAAACTCAGCTCTTCCATTTTGGGCAAAAAAAGGTGGTAATTATCGCACTGTAACGATAACCATTCAAAGTAACGTTCCTGCCTTTGTCATCTTTAAAAAAGTACGGGCCGATAATGCCACCGACCCAATTTTGTTTGTTCACTTGTCCATTCAACCAGAAATGAGCTTCGTCGCTGAACACAATTTTCCAATAAAAAACTTTCCTAACCGATTATAAATATTGATAATGGAATGGCACCTGAGAACCAGTGATAAATATTGTAGTTCCTATGGCTGATTATGTAATAAACAAGCAGGCCGCCAGATACGTTGATAAGCTCTCACACCACCCTGGACAAACTGGCAAGAAAGGAGAAGGTCACGAAAAGAACTACCTTAGGACCTTATCACACGGCGCCTCTAGGGAACACCATATACACAAAAAATATACTTAAACTCCTCTCCATCGCTGTAGTTCGTCGGTAATGACTGGTAATCCATCACAGCGATAGTGTTAGAGATGAACTATGGTGCATCTCCACACTAACGACTGGCAAAGTAAGGTCGTACCGATCGATACGTTTTGCGGACATTTCCATACAATATTCGTTAGGAAATATACTTGGCTGGTGGTTGTTCTGATAGCAAGTGCTCACTACGAACAGTTAGGGGATTCACTTGTGCCGCACCGGTGCAGCCGAACTAGAGGGCAGCTCTACTCAAGTTTATTCTGACAACACAATGGCCTGCACACCTGCCAGATTGGCAAAATCGACCACTGTCCTTGAAAAAGATAAAAAAAAATGCCCTTTTTTATTGAAAAAATGTTTTAAGCGACGAGGCTCATCTCGGTTCCATAGTTTTAAATAAACGGAAGTTCCGAATTTGGTCTAAAACGCAGACAGAGGCAGCCTGTGAAAATTTTAAAAGGGTGCCACACGGCATGTGAAAGCTTGATCCACTTGAGGGGAGAGTTTGATTAGCAATTAATCTCATGTTTAGGACCAAGTGCATTGCAGTGCAAGATCATGTGATTTAAGCACTATTTCAAACTATTTTTTGTGGGGCTACGTGAAGTCTCTCGTGTTCAGGGACAAGCTGGGTGTGGGTGCCAAAATTAAACTAAAATAAACTTGATCTACCTTTAATAAGTTTCAGTCCCAATCTCTTACCTCTTGGCTTTATTAGCTGCTCAAGAATACTTTAAAGGCTCGGAGATGCTTGCTTCTGGCTATTACATACATTTGCACAAACTAAATCTACTCTGTGTTCCTTTGGTAAAGAGATTAAAAGGAAACCGTTCCCTCCCTGACACCGACTCTCAAAGCCCAACCATAAGTCTTCATTACCAAATCCAAGCTTATACCTTGACCTTACACCCCGCTTTCAACTAGTTTTCTATGTACGTATAAAGGGGATCCAAACTCTTTTTGAACTTGTCCACACCGCCCAACCACCTGATGCCTACCTGCGTTTGCGTTTCTCTCTTCGCTCTCATGCTGTACATAATTGCCTCCGTTTTGCACGTACGTTTGCTTTGCTCCTCTTTGTCATTGGTTTTTGCATTATGATTTCGTACTCGGCCCGTGGAGCCTGACTTGTCCCACTCAACGGCTGACGACCCATAGCCCGGAGACGAGAACAAACTTGTTCGCCACTTCCTGTTGCTCACTGTTTTGTCTGTCTGATTTGTGTTGTTTTTTTTTTTGTTTTTTTTTCTTTACTTTCACTTTTCCACAGATGTTTTATGTTTTTGTAAGGCGGTGTGTGCTGACTAGGGGGTGAGGGGCTGTGTGTCTTTGTGATAACAAGTGTCCTGTGTAAATATTTTCAATTGTTTGCTTCGTTCTTATTACTTTTCCACCCACCAAACACACACTCACACACAATCACACAAGGAGTTACACATTTCGGGGGCGGGGTGTGGGTGCCATCGATACAACAACAAGAGCAATATTTACGTCAAAGCTAAACATGCCAGGACATGACCCGTCGACACACATACGAAACACAAACAAACAGACAAACAAACAAAACTTTTTGCATCCACATTCCACAGAGATAACTATCAATTGCCTTGGCAAAAAAACGACAACTTTCTGCGTGCCACATTGAACTTCATTAGCCAATTGCCTTCATTCCAATCCTAAACTCTTTATCTGACCCAACAGGCGGCTCTGTGCGCCCCGCCAAGGGCTGGAAGGCCGAGCATAAAGCCGCACGCACATTGGGCATCATCATGGGCGTCTTTCTGCTCTGCTGGCTGCCCTTTTTCCTATGGTAAGTCCCAACTGCCAAATGTACGCCAATCCGTTGATTCTCTGCAATTCGAGGTGTCTGTTCTCCAGGTATGTCATCACCTCGCTGTGCGGCCCCGCCTGCCCCTGCCCCGATGTGGTTGTTCTCGTGCTCTTTTGGATTGGCTACTTCAACTCGACGCTGAATCCGCTTATCTATGCCTACTTTAACCGCGATTTTCGTGAGGCCTTCCGCAACACGCTGGAGTGTGTGCTGCCCTGTCTGGAGAAGCGTAATCCCTACAATGCTTACTACGTCTAAATTCCACACTTGGACACAAGGTGATGCCCGTGTAAGTGATATTCGATAGTTGTAGCAGCATAAGCCCCCTCAAGCTAAGCAATACTCAAATGTGTGTTAACTAAGTAAATTGCGTATACGTCGTGTGTACTTATATGGATTAAGAGAAAAACAAACAAAAATCATAGGGAATTTAAAAGAATATGAAAATCTGCCCACACAACTAAACCTAACTTATAAATGTTGTTTGTCGTTGTGGAAAGAATATACGTAATATTATAATTAAGCGATAAGCTGGAGGAATAATGCAAATTTCGTATCTACGAAATGCAAATACAAGGTGGCGCATGGGTAATCAGCCCGTGGAATGATAGTAAAGTATTTTGCAAGTGCCAAAGCAGAATTGAGAACTGGATTATTATTATAGCATCATATATATTATACACAAGGGGAGGTTTTATAAGTTAGTGACGTTTTCAACTGCACATGAAGTGTGAACAAACACTCTTTACAGGTAAAGGGTGAGTTTTTAGCAACTTTCTTTTTGGCAACACTGTTTTTGGCAGCTCAGCTGTTTTCGTGTCACTTGTTACTGTCAAACATGTTCTGTTTGGCTTATAATTTAACCATGCATTGACTTACAAACGAACAACGCTTGCAGATTATTGAATTTTATTATTAAAATTCATTGACTTTTTTATCGATAAATTGTGTTCAGCACCTAAGATCAAATAAACATTTTTCTGAATTTTATGTATTTTTTGGATGGAACTTTTTAATATCCTTTTTCTGATATTAAAATATTCATTTTTGAATATCTTTAGGATGATTTCAGCTTCGTTGGATCTTAACATTCAACATAAAATATATATAATATTTCAATATCCTAGAATGGTTACCGAAATTATGCAACATATGTTTTTAGATATCCCATTTTTCCGTGTGCAAATTTTCGGGAGAAGTGCACTTCCTTGACTGTTCTTTAGTCACAGTTGTGTTTTAACCACGATTACTTAACAGCGCCAAACGTAACACAATTAAATTGATTAAATCACTTTTTAGCCATTGAAATTCTCTAAAGTTTAATTAAGATTTGGTAGTTGTCACTTATAGTTCCGAATTGATGATTACTCTTGCGCCGCCTTGTCCTTTGCTTTAACTTAACAAACTCTCTCATCTTAAAACCTGATCAGCTATCAAGAAATTCATTTTTATACACGATTTGAGTATCTGTCACAAAGAATCCTCAATCTCAATGTTCAGGTTTTTTGAAATGCTATCAATACGAGAGTAAGCGACAGGAGTAACAAAATTGAGTTTGTTTATTTTAAATGAAGTGAATTAATTTTCAATTCTATCTTGTTTCCATGTTTTCAATCAACAATATCAAAAATTGTTCTAAAGGATTTTCTACTTAAACTTTCCCACCGATTTGAAGACTCAGTTGTCCAATACCTACTAAATTTGGAAGGTCCATACTTTTTGTTAAACCGAACCGGCACTTAAGGTTAGGAACATGTTCAGGTTGAGCCATCAGGTCATGATCAAGTCAGTCCTGTCGTCCGTATAAACCAACAAATCTTAAAAATGTTAAGAGATAGAGGTACCAAAATAATCCATCCAATGGATCCTGCACAACCATCCTCGTTTTTCTCTGTGTAGGAAGTTTTTTTTAACATTTATCTTCTACCTTATTAAGGCAAACAAAATGAATAACTGCCCTGCAGTTCAACTTTTCAGTACTGAAGTTTTCATGGCTGAGTCGTAGAAATATCAGAATTTCGTGCCTGAATTCAGGCATGTTTTAGCACTTTCCGTGAAGCTCACCCAAGAGGTCAGCGCTGAAATCATGCCTAAAATCAGCTAAGGACATGACGTAGTAGGACATGTCTGTGTTAAACTCATGGCTGCAACTCATACAAAGGATGCCATGAATTCAGTACCAGCCCTTCCATTTCAGGTCTGATTCAGCTATGATTCAGGTCTGAGCCGAACTGAAGGCTGTTTACAGGAATTTTAAAAAGAAAGGCCGGAAAGGTCACGATATCCAAAGAGATCCGATTGGAATGGATAGTATTTAACATACTTTAAATACCCGTTACTCGTAGAGTAAAAAGGGTATACTAAAGTCGTGCAAATGTATGTAACAGGCAGAAGGAAGCATCTCCGATATCATAAAGTATATATATTCTTCATCAGCATCAACAGCCGAGTCGATATAGCCATGCCCGTCCGTCCGTCCGTCTGTCCGTCCGTCCGTCCGTCCGTCTGTCCGTCCGTCCGTCCGTCCGTCTGTATGAACACCTAGATCTCAGAGACTAGAAGAGCTAGAGCAACCAAATTTTAGATGTAAGCTAGTATTGTCTGTAGGCAGATCAAATTTGTTTCAAATTTTGGCCACGCCCCCTCCCGTCCCCGCAATAAGAAATGTTGAATAACTCCCACAATTTTTAAGATATCGAGCTCAGATTTTGCAGCGTAGTCTATGTGGCCAATATCTACAATCGCACAATTTTCAAAAGGATATAGGATATATCAAATGGATAAAAAAAAAGTTTTTCAGACCTGTGAATACAAAGTTTGGAGACGTTTTTGTTGAAAAGAAAAAGGTTTTTCATACTAAAACTAGTTTTCCGAGCGATTGTTCCTACGGGAGCTATAAGATATAGTCATCCGATCCGGTCGGTATATGTCGGATAGTAGCGTGCAGCAAAATAAAGACTCTGAGCAAAATTACTGCTCGATAGCTTCAAAACTGAGAGAATAGTTTGCGTAGAAATAGACAGACAGGCGGACAAAGCGGACAATCGACTCAACTCGTCACCCTGATCAAGAATATAAACAGTCTGAAATGAATATTTCTATGCGTTGCAAACTTCTGGGCAAAATTATAATACCCTTTGCAAGGGTATAAAAATGGATATTAAAATATAAATATTCCAAATGGATACCGAAATCATTCAATGTATATTTTTTGGTATCCTTCATTTTTCTCTGTATACTATCCAACCGAAACTTTGAGGCTTCCTCGAAATCGCAACCAATTCGGTAGCTTGTTGTTCAGAAAAAGATCAAAAGTTTCTTGTGAACATGTACAACAGCCATGACCTCCAAATTTTTCCAATTCGTCTCCTTCTAGTACAACAATAGAGGGGAATATTGTCCTACGATCACTTTAAAAACAATTTTAAATATCAAGCAGCGCTGCAAAACGGTTTTGAACCGAACCGTTTCGAGCCCGGAACTTCGACATAATTTTCACTGTGAAACGAACCAAGTGTGTAATAGAGCTGGCAAAAAATCGATGTTCATGGCATCGATTTTTTGCCAACATTTTTCGGAAAACATCGATTAAATTCGATTTTTTAAATTTGTCTCAAATAAATATTTAGGGCATATATTTCATCTTCTAGATGGCACTATCTGCCACATAAACTAGCAAATAACAATGTAGGAGCTATATAGATGAAAAATCGGCCCTTATAACCCAAATTTATTTTCCATTTAAATTTATAACTTAAATTATATCACTTCATGTAATACTTTTAATGATTCTTTTCACATTTGACTTGTGTAACTAATAATAACAGAATGAAATTACTCCTCCAGCAACTGGTTCCTATTAGTAAATAGGAGCATATCGACGTTATTTGGTTTTAAAAAGGCACGCCTGTCCGAGATTATGTTTCCAGAATATTTTTCCATCTTCCTCCCTCGCACACTCCACCAATACCAATATTAGCTATCCTAAAACAGAATAGCAAATGAATTAGATCCATTGTAGTTTTTTACAATTTTGTTCTTTCCCTTGGACGCTGTGTTTCGCCGCTAAAAATAGTGATGGAACTTTTTCGATCTTAATCGATTCTCAAAAAAATATCGATGTTTCTCACGCAGGCAAAAAATCGATACATCGATTCGAGAATCGATTTTTTTGCCAGCTCTAGTTGCTGGATATAGATCTGAACAGTAAATTATATTTTGATTAATCCCATTCCAATACAAAATCAACATAATTCCTTTACAGTTCATGTTGTTTTTATGTCGATTACTATATAAACTTATATAAAGCATGGGCTGAACCGAGGTTCGAACCTTCTACCAAAAACCATAAACATCAATATTCTGAACCTTAACCTTTGGTAATTGTGGCTCGAACCCGCAAACCGGAGGACTTGTAGCCCTGGCTTCAAGATCATTTTGGTGCCTGGTAAAACAAAAACTATTCATGAAAGCAATTTAGTCTGATAAAACGTGTACTAAAAAGTATGTGAAAAATCGCAGGAGATGTAGGTTATCACATTTTAAAGATAAATAAGGATCAAAGAAACTTAACCGATATTCGGACTTCACTGAACTTACGGACTCTATTTAAAATCTCACATTGACATTTATCTTGGACTAAAGGTAAACGCTGCTCATCTTAAAACTCTTCAGTGAGTGAGAACTTTTAGTTCGGTTCGCGGTTCGGTTTATCAGCTTTGTTATAAGTTCGGTTCCGGAGGACATCGTTGGTTTTTTAAAGCAAAATATACTATTACGCTTCAAATCGGTAGTTTTCTTTTTTATTCACTCATTTGTTTATTTAATTTCTTTTGCCCAGCTTTCACTAATGTGAATTTCTAACATCTTGAATTGAATCTCCAACAACGGGGCTAATGACCCTGTCTGCTGCTCTCGTATATACAATTTCCCGATTTTTTCGGGATGATTTGTTAATCATAGCTCTTAAGTAACCTGCATAAACTAGTGTGTTAAGTGTGTACGTGTACTAGCGAAACCAAATATACATTACTCGTATCGAATTGATTAAAAATGGTTCAAAAATTTATGAAATTTCAAGCAGACTATTGACAATCTAAACCAAGAATAGCTAAAACCAAAGAAAATTCCAAAATTTGTCAAAGATATAGAAAATTGCGTTTAATTTCCCTGGAACTTTGTTATACTTCTTTAGTTTGGGACACTTTTGTGATAGTAAAGGAAATTTTTTAGTATTTTCTAGTTGAATTGATTTAAGTTGGCTAAGGTAAATGCTATGTTACTATGTACTGTATACTTATGCATATATGTATGTAAATGTATTTCTATGTGCTACCATTTGCTGAGTAAAACCATAAAATGTTTGAAAAACAAAAATGCATCCACTTTTCCCAGAGACTGTGTTTTGGTACTTATTTATAGCCGCCAAGAGAAAAAGAATGAACTCTCTTAAGATTCGGATGTACGAGTATGTATATCTCGGGGAAACTGAGGAACTTGTTTAGTTGCGACATGCCCACCATCGAGCATACATCTTCGGAAGCTCATGAGGGCGATGCCACTTGTTTGGCCTACTACAATCATCAGCTGTTCTCCGGCGGTGCTGATGGCAAAATCCGAGTGCGTATTTGTCTAGACTTGACCAAATTCCGCCCATTTCTGATCTCTGCCCTTGCAGATTTGGTCGGACACGCTGCAGCTGTTGAGCACAGTGCAGGCTCATGAGGCTTACATCTATTGCATGGCCGTTAATGAGCAGGGGAAACTATATTCGAGCAGCTGCGATGGTCAGGTCAAGTTCATGATGCCGCCCTACGAAGACGCCTTGGTGCAGGAACTATTCCACTGTGACGATGCCATTCAAGCGATGTACTGTGATGGCACTGTTTTGTACACAGGCGATGACAAGGGTGTGGTCACCACCTGGAGCCATGATCGCATGCTCTTCAAGTATAATCTGGTGGAAGAGGTCAAGTCCCTGGCCGGCGAACAGAATCTGATCTACACAGTGCGCGATCTGGATGTGGTGGTGTCTCTGGTGGTGGAGGGCAAATCGGGCAAGTATAGCAACAAGGCGGTGCTGCCTGGCAAATCACCATTAACTCTCCTGGGGCCGCTGGTCGATGGCAAGCGTAACTATCTGGCATTTCCCGATCGTACGGGCATGGGTCTGCAGTTGGTCAACAATTTGCCTCAAAAGAAATTTGCCCTTATCTGGCAATTGCCGGTAAGTGTGTACCAGATGATGAGTCACCAAAGAACAAATCTGTCTAAGGACCTTTTTCTAGCATTGTCATGAATGGATTGTCAACAGCATTTGCGGGGATGAGCAGTACTTGTACTCCGGTGGCTATGATAGCAAAGTTAAAGGTTGGTCCAGTTTGGACTCTGTTCAGCCCCAGGCAATGGGCGAAGTGCAGGTGGGCAGCTGTGTGAACTGTATTTGCTGTGGTCCCAATAATCTGGTTTATATTGCAAGCAGCGATGGTTCGATACGGTGTGCGAAATTTATCTAGGAATTTTTTATTAAAATGCGCGCCACCAGAGGCATTGTCAACACAAATAAATATGCAATTTTTTCAACAATCTGTCAACTTTACTCAATGCTTATCATTTTTAAAAGCTTTTGACATCGATTTTAAAGGCTGCCCAGTCGGACTTTTCATCATGAAAAAGGTACTTTCTCATGCTTACTTTTCACGTGATAAGGCATTCCAAAACCTGAGCCTTCCGCTTCGTTTTGCAATGGAAACGCCGAAAAACTCAGGGGTTTCAACCGTTTCAACCGGTTTTTTACTTTCTTAGTACTCCAGATGTACTTACTTTGTATATTGTAGGTGGGAAGACATGAGACGTTCGCTTACGAACCCCTGAGTTTTTCACATTTTCGAATGAAATTTCAGACTTGTAGCCTTACACAGAAAAAAAACAACGTAAATCCTACTATTAACACTTAGACTTAACTATTTTTACCATTAAAAATGCACCACAAGTGCATTAAGTGTGTACACTTAAATCTTTTACGGCATATTAAAATCAATGTGTAATCTTATTAATTTCAACTATGATTCATATTAAAAAAAAGAAATTAAAAAAAAGGTTGGAATGGTATGGTGGTTTGGAGAGGGAGGGACGAATGCAGAAATGGAAGGGGGGAGGGTGGAAAGAATGGAAGGTAAGACAAGGAGGAGGAAGGGGATAGATATAGGCAGGGAAAAGAGCGGAGGGAGAGCAGGAAGAGGAGCATGGAAGGGGTGGGCGGAGAGGGGGAAGGGGAAGGCGGGGGGTGTTGAGTTGAGTGCCAATGACACAGTCTCTATATTCCTTATTCTGAAAAACGAAACACTAACATTTTTTTAACTTACCTTGACTGGGATTTGAGCTCAGGACCCCGGGCACTTACACACAAACGTCGGCGTCAATATAACGCACTTAAAATGAATTAAATTACACTTTGATTTGAATAATTTTCATATTAACTGGTAACTCTAATATCTTTTTAGTTAAAATAAAGTCATTCATATTCAGATCTAGTATGAAAAGTTGCATTTGCGAATTGAACATGTTTATAGTTAATCTTAATATGCACTTTATTTGCAGTGTACAAATACCTGAGAAAATAACGTGTGAGTTTTTCATTTCTTGCTAAAAAAATCATGTACTGACTAGATGTACTGATTCTTCTCAACACATGATGTAAATTCCGACTGAATGATTTCGAGAACATATACAAAGCCGTATAAGGAGTTCAGCCAAAATTTTATAAAAGACATTATTTCATACAAAAATTCATAAAAATACTTTAAATGTTACTGAACAATGATATATTTAAAGTATTGTAAAATATTAAGCAGTTTCGTCAAAAATATATATTTTAAATGTGTTTTTTTTATACCATAACCCCGTCGTAATAAGTAGATAGCACAGTAATAAAAGCACACAATAAAGGATAGAAGTCAATCTGCAGAAAACTTAGTTGACGAGTCACGAATGCAGCAAATCGTGAAAAACCGGCTAAACATAAACGGATTGTGGGAAAGCAGAGAAATCGTGCGAGTCCAGAAGCTGAAAGCACAGAAGTTTTCCTTCGGGTGACAATTTTTAGTTCATTTTTGGACGTCTTCACTATGAATCTTTGTGAGCGGCTTAGCAATCATGAACATATTTTAAAAGGATAAAAGGAATTAAAGGAGGAGAAAAGGATTTAGGGCGAAGAAGCCATTGTCAACCAAAAAGTTCGATGGAAGCGCCGATTTTGCTGATTTGCCGGCCAAACAATTTAAAATTACAAAATCACATCACAGCTTTACAAGTCGATACTATCACAAATATGGTCGACCTCGTGAGTTCTGCAGCTGGTACTGATTCTTGGCAGAAACTCAAACTAAGTAGGTTATAACAAACAAAAATGCAAATAATTCTATTTAAATTTTGCTAATTCATTTATTCCAACTTGTACTTTTTGTTGAGACTCGCTTCTGCTTCCAATTTGTTCGATGTGGACCGAAAAAATGTGCTGCAAGTTCTTTATTTTCAATTTAGTTTCACCAAGTCGGTTGTACTTGCTATCCGCACACAATCTATCGATCTGGCAACGCTACGCATATTTATGTTCTCTTCTGGAAATCAAGAAAATAAATGAGACTAAATAAATCGCTCATCAGCTGTTCAAAGCTGTTTTTTTTATATGAAGTTCGACATACAAATTTATTTTCTTTTTTCACTCTTTTCACTTTTTTTTCGTTTGTCATAATATCTAAAGTTCCAATGGACCGATTATCTTGCATTGGGACTGGGACTGCAACTGGGATTATGTAAACAAAATTCAGAAGAAAAGCGCTCCAAGAAGGAAGAAGAAAAAAGGCAAACATTTAACAATTTTCACTTTTCATTGATATTTTGTAATTCAGAATATGGCAAAAATGATTATTAGAATAATTGCTAAAAAAAAAAAACCACGAATTTTAAGCTTTTGAATGGGTGGCTCACAACACCTCACACATTTTCGAAATGTCAAAAAATCACGTTTTACCTAATGACTAATGATGTCCACAGTTACATTGATCTTTTAACTAAAATAAAAAATTAACAGAACGATAAAATATTGCTTTTTAGCCAAGTTATGTTGGAAAAACCAAACTATGATCACAACTCCCCATCTTATTTAAAACTGTAAGTAAGTTTTCAGCTGAGGTTTGATTCAGGCCGTTGCCCCCCCCTTAAATAATTTCAATTGGCTTGTAAAAATTTACGGTTACTTTTTGGAAGTTTTTGGAGTTTTAAGGGCTGGAAAAATTGTTTTGCCCCCCCTTCGCCGAAAGCTGGCTACGCCCTTGCCAGCAACCCAGAGCAAAATGACGCCTGGTACGACTGTGCTCTACTAGGGACAGTGCGTTTGGACCACTGATCTTTGCATTTTTGATATTCTCGAAGCACAATGTATATGTATATTTTTCGTTTTCCTTCCACTTTTCTTTTCTCACAAATTAGAATGTGTCACAAAAGTTCAAGGATCGTCCCTATCCGCACTATTTGTGTTTCTTACCCTAAATCTTTAAAATGCCAAGCCTGGACTAATCGGCCAGGCCACTCTTCTTCTGTTGTCATGCAGCATTTGCTCTCTGAAGTTAAGAGGCGTCTGTATGGGTGAAACCCCAAATTAGCTGGGAATTACCACTGTTGCTGTTGCAGTGTTTAAGACTCGTCTGCTTGTTGCTGCTGTGGACGAATAAGATTTTGTATCAAAATCTGCTGATGCTCTCGTGGCGTTTAAGGAATACATATTTGAAGCATTTCCTTGGATCCTTTCCTGAGTCTACTATGCTTTACAGGAACAACTAACTTCCTCGTTACAGTGGTATCGCCATCTTTCCCAATTTCTGGAGCAGGCCTCCGTGTAGATTTGTTTAACTGTTTTGATATCGAGAACTGTATGAATGGTTCTGAATGATTGTTATTGCCATATTGCTGAAATTAGCTACGTTTATATTATAGTTTTGACTTTTAGATTCTTAAAATATTAATTAGGAACCCAACCTCTAAAACCAATATATAGAAACATTCCTGTTTAAGTCAAATAACAAAGCAATTTTATTGCTGTACAAGTCTATTCTCAAGGCAATCAAATGCCACCTGGGCCTCAATCCAACGTGCCACGGTGAGTAGCAGCTCTTCATTGAGACTGTTGCTCATTAGTTGCAAGCTGAGGGGTAGACCGGCTCTGGAGAGTCGCACTGGTATGGATATAGCTGGTATTCCAGCCATGTTGGCTGGCTGTGTGCAAAAATCTTGCACCGCACATTGATCACGATTGGTTAAAGAGACAAAATCCTTGTAGAATGGTGCCTCTGTTAGGGTGGTGGGCGTAAGTAGAATGTCCACCTGTTGGTGGCCAAAAACTTTTGAAAAATCCTCAGCTATCAAGCGACGCACTCTTAGCGCCTTTTCAAAATAATGTTCATAGTTCTTGCGCAAAAGTAAGAAATTGCCGGTGAGTATACGCGTCTTGACTACCTGGTTAAAACCCTCTGCACGCGATTGTGCATATAGCTGTTCGGTGCTACGTTCATCAGTTGCCCGATGACCGTATTCAATGCCATCATAGCGAGCCATATTGCTGGCCACCTCACACTGATTCAAGATGGAGTAAACAAATATACTTGAGGCAGTGTGAGGTAGGGATACCTGCTGGACACGCGCACCAGCAGTCTCTAGCATATCAGCGATTTTTGTCCAAGTTTCCAAAACCTCAGCGGACAGACCTTCACAGTGGTATTCCTTGGGGATGCCTATGCGCACCGACCGCAGATCGATCTGATCAAGCTCGGGCAGTTGTATTTTCCGAAATGGCTTTCGAATAGTGGTTGAATCCTTAGGATCCGGTCCTGCTATAATGTTTAGGATGTTCACACAGTCGTTCACCGAACGTGCAAATATGCCCGGTACATCCATGGAGTTGACCAGGGGAATGAGACCATGACGCGATACTAGACCATAAGTAGGCTTCAGACCCACCACGCCGCAGTAGGAAGCGGGATTGCGTGTGGAACCGCCAGTATCTGAGCCAATGGCGCTGAAAAGTAAATGTGCAATTATTTCTTGATTTTTAACAAAATATTTAGTATTATTAATTGGTAAAATTAAAGGATCTCCCAATTATTTTGTACCCATAAAGAATCTTAGTAAACTGGACCGTAAAAAAATACCGGACTCAAATATTGAGAGTTGGAACCTGGGTAAAAGAAACGCGAATTTAAAAATGCGCAATTATCTAAGTTCCTAACACTGCATATAAGAGAATTATACCAGGATATTCATATCTGCAATAACTTTTGAAGACTCTTTGTCTGAAAAATTAAACATAAATAATCATTATTATGTGATCAATATTTTTTGCTCTTGAAATTGGAGCTTAAATTGATTAGCTTGCATAAACTATTTTATTTTTATAATAAATATTTTTTTTTTAAATTTAGATGGAACTGGGGCTTCTTTTACGGGCAACACAACATAGTCGCAGGCACGACACGAAATTCCATCACTAGTGAAATATATTCGTTTTACCACCAGTTGGCAACCCTGAAACAGCTGATTACTGCCCTGCAAACGGTCACACCGCACTGTTGTCTACAATCGAATACGACAAACATTTACGAAAATTGCAATTTCTGGGCATTATTTTTGGCCATGTCTGCGCTCTTTCGTCTCACCAGCCGCGCCGTGGCGCTGCAGCGTTCCCTGGCCTTTAACCAGGCAGCGGGCACATTGCGTGCGTGTCGCAGCATAAAGACATCGCCCAAGAAGGACGAAACCATTGCAGCGCCCGTGAGCGTATCAACCGAAGATTTTGCTAATCCCAGCCCTAAGAACTGGCAGAGCTACGGCTTTGACTACAAGTCCGAGGTTGAAGATCGCAAATCCACCAAAGCCACATTCTTTGTTACCGTCACCCTGTGCCTGGTGTGGGGCACCTTCTACTGGTCCTATTTACCGGACAATCACATCCGCGATTGGGCCCAACGCGAGGGTTTCTTAGAGCTGCGCCGACGCGAGCAGGCGGGAGTGGATCTGGTCAGCCCCAACTATGTGGACCCAGCCAGCATTGAGCTGCCCTCCGACGAGGATCTCGGTAATACGGAGATCATCATTTAAACAGTTTAGCTTAGTTTGTTATGTAATGGAATGGTCCGCCCGACGTTGGTCTGGGCTGAGTGGTATACCGAGATCGTTAATAAATTCAAATACTGCGCCGTGAGATTGAAGTGTGAGTTGGGCATTGTGCCGACGGGACAACAAGATTTGTGGATAATTGTAACAATTGTGTGTTGGAGGTTAGGGTGAAGCGTGCAAGATGTAAACAAAGAGTGTTTGGTACTTACGCATAACAGAGACCAGCGGCCACTGCCGAGGCCGAGCCTCCAGAACTGCCGCCGGCTATACGCCAGTTATCCTGACTCAAATCCTCGCTCCAAATGTTTTTGGTGGGACCATAAATGGAGTCGACAGAGCCGGCTCCCATGGCGAATTGATCCATATTGGTCTTGCCCAGCAGCACAGTGCCTGCCTGGCGGAGACGTGAACAGACGGTTGCATCATAGGGCGGCACAAAGTCCTGCAGCATGCTGCAGTACAAGAAGTGTCCAGTAATTGTGCATTACTTTAAGCCACTCATACAAACCGTGAAGCACAAGTAGTAGCCACCTGGGCAGTACAGAAATTATCCTTTACAGCTATGGTAACGCCATCCAGGCCACTGGCTAGCTGCTTCCTCTGCTCATAGCGCTGCTCCGATTCCTGAGCCTGTTGCAGGGATAACTCTGGTGTGAGGCGTATAAAGGCATTTAGGTTTTTTAGCCGGCCGGCATCCTCCAAAGCTTGCTGGGTCACCCGATGTGGTGACAAGTGTCCTTCGGCATAACTAGCCGTTAACTGGAAATTAAAAGGATCTACCGTAAGATAGGAGTTGCCGCTCGTTGTAAGGATGTGGTACCTGTTTGATGCTAAGCTGTAGGTGACGCCTCATGGTATGCCTTAAGCTTTAATGAAGCAGCCGAGGGAAAAGCGCCCAAACTTTATTCAAGAAATTCTTCAAATCAAATTCATAACAAGAGGCTGCGATATTATAGCGGTGTTTACTATATACGGTCACACTGTTTGCCAGAGCCGAAGTCAGTTATTTAAGTGAAAGGGGCTTACAAACAAAATTAATTTAAGGGCAATCTTAGGCCATTTCCACCCTAGCACATATATAATTATTTTTCATAGGAAATTGGAAAATATTGGAAAAATGTGTCCATTCGCCCCCATGTAATTTTAGTATCTGTATAAAAAAACTACTACATTTTTTGTTACTGATTCCACAAAAACATCAACCCTGATGTTATCGATTCCGAAAATGAAGCAACCCTGATTGCAAAATTTATTTGAATGGAAAATTGAAGGTAAGCGCACCTTTTATATACTTTCATTGTGAATAATTCAGGGACCGAAAATAAAAGTAATGCAAAAAAAAAATATGAAAAATTTGTCTATATTATAGGTCCTATATGACCAGTTTATTTATATAATCGGGATACACTTATATTTCAATATTTAAATAAAAACTTTGCAACAAAAACTATTTTTCATTTTTTAAGCTTCAAATAAAAAATATTACAAATTTTTATATTGAAAAGTTAAAAATAAATATTAAACTCAAATAACTTTTGGACCCAAAGACCGATTACCAATGTTTGTAAATATATCCTACCAGTACAGGGTGGCCCAAAAGTAACGAAGGGGTTACGAAGCTTAATAACTTTTTCAAATATTTATTTTTTGTATTAAATTATAAAATATAGAGAGAGTATGGAAATTTGAATACACTAAGTATCGAAAGTAGTGTCAATTTAATGACCCTCGTTTTCAGCTTCGCAATGATAGGCTCGTTTTAGAGCATTTTCCATAACATCCGTCAAAATTTGTGGTTCTGCAACAATGTTAACCTTGAGTTCAAGGATTGTCTCGAGCCAAGTCTATTACGGTGCCATGTTGGTGGTGACGATGAACTAGGCGAAGAACCACCCTGTATGGTCATTTAAGGGAGGAGGTTTGATATGAAGTTAATCGTTGATATAATGACGAATGAGCTCTATATGTAAAAAAAGGAAGGAGATATGCACCTTTTTTTTTATTGAGGGGGCGTGGTCAAAATCTTAAACAAACTTGATCTGTGTGCAGACAATACTAGTCTACATTTAAAATTAGGTGGCTCTAGATCTTCTAATCTCTGAAATCTAGGTGTTCATACAGACACGGACGGACATGACGGACGGACTTGTACTTTATGGGGACGGAGATGCTTCCTTCTGTCTGCTACATACATTTGCACGACTTTAGTATACCCGTTTTACTCTTCGGATAACGGGTATAAAAATAAAAAAAAAATGTAATTTTTTCGAACCAAAATCTTTGTTAAATGGGTTGAAAAAAAATGTATCGTAATATGTGATTATGGTGGGAATAGGCTCTTCAAACGGAATTCAAACAAACAACAATCGCGCCTAGTAAAAGCGGTCACACTAAAACTAAATCAGCTCGTTATATCTTTTCGTACGACCCTCACTTGCTCCCTTTTTTGGGACACACTGGACATTTTGTTTTTCTTGTCCGTATTCTATGCAGCTAAAAAAGCTTTTGGGCAATCCAAATGACTTGATCGAAACAGAAGAATCAAATCAAATTTGCGATCCCCTTTACTTTTCATGGCCCCCTAACGACGCCCCTGCTAATAGGCAGCTGTTATTGATTAGAAGCGAAATCGAAAATCCAGTTGGATTTGCCGGCAGGAGTCAGAAAGTTACTCAACATCAGGCACAACATCATTCCTCAGATTCAAGCATTTGATTTATTGGACTTACTTGCTTAAACAATATGGCCAAACTGGATGAGCGCATTGGCTTCATCGGCGGCGGCAACATGGCCTTTGCCATCGGCTCGGGGCTCATACGCGGTGGTATAGTAAAGCCCAGCCAGGTGCTGGTCTCGGGTCCGCACATTGAGAATCTGGCTCGCTGGCGGGACTTGGGGGCCGTCACCACTGATGAGAACTATGAGGTGATGGAGCACACGGACATCATATTTATTTGCGTCAAACCACACATGCTAGCACCCTGTGCCGCTCAGCTCAAGTACAAGCATGTGCCGTCGGCCAAGGATGCCAACAAGCTGCTGGTGTCGGTGTTGGCGGGCACTAATCTGCAGACACTGGAGGAGAAGTTTGAATTTTTCGACAGTGCTGGAGCCAAGGTGATACGTAGCATGCCCAATACATCGATGCAGGTGGGCGAAGGTTGTACGGTTTATACGGGCAACTCCAGGGTGACGCATCAGGATTTGGAGAAGGTGCATCTGATGTTTAATGCCTTGGGGCTGGCCCAGCAGGTGCCCGAATCGATGATTGATGCTGTTACAGGAGTGGCCGGCTGCGGGCCAGCCTTTGTGTATACCATAATTGAGGCACTTGCGGATGGTGGGGTCAAACAGGGTGTACCCCGACAGATGGCTCTGCAATTTGCTGCCCAAACTTTGCTGGGTGCGGCCAAGACAGTGCTACTGACCGGCAAGCATCCGGCAGTGCTGCGCGATGAGGTATGCTCGCCGGGTGGAGCCACTATTGTGGGTGTGCACGAGCTGGAAAAGGGCAATCTCAGGTATGTGATTTGTGTATGATTTATGTGGAGCGTTGCTTAGTAAAATGATTCCCTTGCAGGGCGACTCTCATCAATGCGGTGGAAAAGTCATCGCAACGCTCGGCTGAGCTGGGCAAGAAGTGAGCCAATCCACTGGAGAAGATTAGCTAAAGCTCTCTAACCAACTGCATGCTGTTCCATTAAAGTTGTAAACTTTCGCTTTGATATTAATATTGTGTTAACTTAGCTTTAATGCTTATAAAAATTCGACCTATTCCCGATCCTTTTTGCTAACATATTCCACACACTTAGAGGGATCGGTGGGAAAGTACTCCTGGCATTTGGTCATCAAACGCTTGAGGCCCTGAATATACTTTCGTTGCGTTTCGTCGTTCATCACATGCGCCACATTCTTGGAGAAGATCTTCTCGCGACCTGTTCGCGCATGGATGCCCACCATGGTCACACCAATGGGCCAGGGGGCATTCCCAATGGCCATCTCCAGATAGGCATCGCTGGCCGTTATATAGTTTCGATTCAGCAAATGCTTGCAAATATCTCTCAGACTGTCCAAAATGTCTTCGGGCAGTGTGTGATGCTTGAGCTTCCGAAACAGCGGCTTCACATACTCCTTGGTCTGGGTGTAAATGACCCGTGTCATCTTCACCTTGGTCGACATCTTCTCGTGCTTGCTGTAGTTGGCTATCTGATCGTTCCACAGCTTGAGCAGGAAGGTAAGCAGCGTGATGATAACATCCATGTCGTAGTCTTTGTTGCGACCCATCTTCTGCGCCATGGTCTGTATGCTCTCCCACGAAATGGACTCGTCCAGCTCGGCCAAGTCCGATTTCTTGTCCTCTTTGGTGGTGGGAGCGTTGGCAAACATTTCCTGCAGGTAAGCGGCATCCACTTGCTCCATGGCCTCTTGAAAATCATTGCGGAAACCTCGATTGGCCTCTGGCTGGGAAATCTCACACTGGCGCAGTCGGTCAAAGGCCTCGGGTTCGGTTTCTCCGAATATAAGTATGGGCTCTCCGCGTTCTCTGAGACGGCGTATCACCTCAATGCGGGGCAGTATATTCTGGCCATCGGCCACAAAACTGTAGGCACCCTCTGTAGCCTGACCCTGGGCCTCGACCGACTCTTGTTTTTTGTATCCCACCTTTTGTAGCACCTCTTCAGTGTCCTTGGCATTGAGTTCGCCGCGCCTGAAGTACTTTTTATTGTCATCGATTAGGTGCTTCTGTTCCAGTAGCTTGCGCTTGCGAGCAATTTCTGCCTTTATTATGTCCATTTGTTTGTATATTTTATTCTGTTTTGTAGAATTGTGTTAGGGATGGGATGGAAATAGTCGATAGATTATGCATAGGTAGTGGTGGGCGATAGGCAGAATGTAATAGGGGAATGTGTGTGATCACTTTAGGGATGGCACTAAGGGTCTTAAGGGGCGGGTGGCAGCGGATCGTTCAAGAGAATTGTCCTAAATTTTAGCAATAAATTTCACTTTAAACTGATGTGCTAAGTTTTCTGCTGGAAGAGAGAGGCTGTGGCTTGATACAACAAGAGAGGTAAAGTGGCATCATTCTATGCAAAGTACCGTCACGTTCAGTGCTGCGCGTACTTTTGAAGCGTAAGCTTTTGGCAAAAGTACGCAACACACTCATAACGCCCCACCTTGTATTGTTGCATCATGCTCACAGAGCTGAGCTAAATGTACTAAAGCGTTTAACGAAAATCCCCCAGTGAAAAACAATCGAATGATCGATAACAGGCGCTTAAATTGGAAAATTGGGTTTTATTTAAAATTACACGCACACAGACAAACTAAACAAAAAAATTGAACTTTAGTTATTGTTGTTTCCTTAAAAAAAATTCCTGAATATGCGCACCACAGCCTGTACCCAACGCGGCACTGCCCTTAGCACCAACTCTCGCTCTGCCGTCTGGGATAAGTCATACAAACGATCCGCCTCCGCCTGCAAACGTTGACTCAAATCCTGATTGCTGGTGACCAAGCACACCTGGGTCTCCAGATCCCGATTCACCGAACGCTCACCAAAGTTCGAGGAGCCTATCAAAGTGAGATTTGGCCATCTGGCCTCGGGCAGATAATACCACAAGCCCTTGGCATGGTAAGTCCAGCCTTGTTTCTCGTATTCAAAGAAATTGACGCGATGTTGTTGCTTGCCACGCACCAAACTCTCGTAAAAACTTTTAGCTATGAGGCTGTAGGCGGCGGGTATGCCACCGGCAGGTCCTTTGGCACCCTGGAAACCATTGGCCTAGGGGGAAAGTAGAGGTGAGCATAGTTTTAAAGAAGTGGGCGTACACTCACATTCGGATGAGCCATTAGAATGCTGCACTGGGCCAGGCACTTGTAGGTTATCGTATCCATGTAATCCTGCGTGAGGTTAAAGTAACCCGTGGCCAGTTTAAGCCTTGAACCTTCTATACAATTGGAAAGCAGCCGCTTGGTAATGACACTATCATGGTGTATTCCAATTTGTCCCATTTCCACTAAAGGAAACACCCAGGTGTCCGCCTGCCTTGGCTGTAGCTCCGCCTGCCTACGATACGTTTCCTGTATAAAGTCTGCGATACGCTTCCTGGCCAGCTGTATGAACTGCTCCTTGGTGCCCTCATAGGGCAGTATACGCCAATTGCGGTGCAGTCCCTCGCTGGCATCGGGTCCCACCGCCAGGCTAAACTCCTGCACGCGCTCTATAAACTGTGCATAGAAATCCGCCAGCGATTTGTCCTCTATGAGTATATACCGATCCTGGCGATTCGTAAAATAATCCTGCGACAAATTGGCACCCGAAATGATGACCGCATCGTCCACCAGATAAACCTTCATATGCTGCAGTCCCAGCAGTTCGTTCCAGCGTGGTGGCGCCAGCCGTTTGGTCATGCCCCTCAGATCCGGCGTGTGATACAGCGAGAGTTGCACCTGCTCCTGGAAATCTCTGACCAACGGCAGCAGCATGGTCTTGGAATTGTGTGCACCCCGAGTGCCGCGGTTGAAGTCCAACAGCACATTGAGCCTCAGCTTCGACTCCGCCTGCAGACTGTGACGCAACGTCTGGACAAATGCGCTCTCCAGCTGCCCCGTGCCCAGATACAGGCTGGCCAGCACTATGCGCTTCTTGGCCTGGGCTATGCGTTGCACCAGCGTCTCGTAGAAGTGTTGCGGTTCGTGGATCACCTGAATCTGTTCGCCACGCAGCGGAAAGCAAGGCGCCAGATTGTGTAACCAGGTGAGGCTCTCCAAGGCAGGAGTGTTGGCAAATCCGGTGGACGCTAACAGTTGCGGTGCCTGCTGGGCCAGGCAGCCCAACAGATCACCCTGCGTGGCCGGAGCGAGCTCCTGGCTGAACAGGCGGCGCAAGTAGAGCATCATTTTGAGATTTTGTCTTTGGTGGCTGTTTACGAACGATCGGGGCGGGGGGGCATCTTTCACTGGAGCCCAGTTTCATTCATGGGTGGGGCAAGTGTTGTGCTATAAATCCTCCTGCTGCTCGTTTCTTCAAACTTAGTTTTACTTGATTTTGGCTCCTAAGCCTGTGGCGGCCGTTGCGTGTTGTTTTGCTTTGACAATTGTCGATGTTAATTAACAGTTAACAGTTAACAGTTATGTTAAGTAACCGCAGTGATGCGCAACATTTAGCCCTTTTTCGGCTAGTTTGTGTTTTCAGCTGAAAAAAGGGACGTGCTTAAAAATTATAAAGATGAATGCTTTTGAATAGCTGTCTTATTAATATTCGAATATAAAATGTAGGTGCTCCAAAAACAGGATCAAAATGTGCAAACATTTTTTTTTCGAATTTTAAATTTCCGCAGTGCACAAGTTTTATTTGATGATATTTAAACCACGCACGATGGTTTTTCAAAAACCCTTAGATTAAATGTAGAAAATTGAAATTGAATTGATATATGTAGTACTACGCTTCGAGTACAATAAATTGATCTACAAATAAAGCTAACTAAAACATTCCTTTATGATTTTTTTTGGAGATGCGATAAATGCTGAGATATTTATTTCAGATACACAATAAAGTATAACATCTGAAGAATCTTAAAAAAAAAATGTTAGTTAAAAATATCAGGATATAAGTCCGCGCCACGAAAAAAAGTTGTTGTGCGGTTGTAACTTGTCAGCGGATCGTCTGAATCGAAAAAGTCGAACTGCGATGAAAAATTAATAAATTTCCCGAGATACTGACGAAAAGTTTTCATTTTGCGAATTTATTTTTTTTCATTTTTGGCAACATTTTAAAGTGAAAAATTCGATTTTCGGTCATTAAAATTTTTTAACATGGTAAGAAATCTAAAAATTAATAGACTCTGCGTGAATACTTGTTGATTATTGTGTTGAAATTTTGTAAAAAATTTTAAAAGAATTGGTCAATTAGATTTTGAGTTTTTATTTTGAGATTATATTCATTAGGCCGGAAGCTTGAAAATCTGTAATTCAGACTCTGTGTCTTCGTTAGTTTTGTTTTGATTCACGTGAAATTTTGTCACAACACTCTTGAAATGTTGTACATTCAAACTTAAGTCAAAAAACAATTTTATTTATTTAGCCATTTTGAACAGTCGATTTAGCAATTTTAGTGTCTCAATATTTGGCATCACTGCTGCTGATCCGACATAAAGCTAGCTAGAATATATATATCGATGGCCCTTTGCACTCGTGACTCACGCGACGGGTAAAACTTTGAGGTACACAACGACATATCGATATATCGATTGGCACAATTCCTACATTAAAAAAGTGACCTGGCATATTTTCCACATTAAAAATTGGATTTAAGCAGCCTAGCCAAAACACCAATGAGTGTTCGCTTGGCCTTGCCCATCCTTGCAAGTGTTTCGGACATATCAGTTCAAGTTGTTGCCCAGCCCGAATAAATTATTAGTCCCCCACAAAAAAAATCGCATAAGCAAGCAAAAACAATATTTTTGTGCGTTCAGTTCCGCAGCAGCAGCAGCTCAACCAGCCATGTCCTGGACAGAGAAAGTGGATCCCGAGCTGATCTTCACCAAGCAGGAGCGCATTGGTAAGGGCTCGTTCGGAGAGGTCTTCAAGGGCATCGACAATCGCACCCAGCAGGTGGTGGCCATTAAGATCATAGATCTGGAGGAGGCCGAGGATGAGATCGACGACATACAGCAGGAGATTATGGTACTGTCCCAGTGCGATTCGCCATATGTGACCAAGTATTATGGGTCGTTCCTGAAGGGCACCAAGCTTTGGATCATCATGGAGTACCTGGGCGGAGGCTCCGCCTTGGATCTGATGAAGGCTGGCTCCTTCGAGGAGATGCACATAGGCATTATATTGCGTGAGGTGCTCAAGGGCCTGGACTATTTGCACTCGGAGCGTAAGCTGCATCGAGACATCAAGGCGGCGAATGTGCTGCTCAGCGAGCTGGGCGATGTAAAGCTGGCGGACTTTGGTGTGGCCGGTCAACTGACCAATACCACATCAAAGCGCAACACGTTCGTGGGCACACCCTTCTGGATGGCCCCAGAGGTGATCAAGCAGTCGCAGTATGACTCCAAGGCGGACATCTGGTCGCTGGGCATAACGGCCATTGAGCTGGCCAAGGGTGAGCCTCCCAATTCAGAGCTGCATCCCATGCGTGTGCTGTTCCTCATACCCAAGAACAATCCGCCCCAACTGACTGGCAACTACACGAAGGCGTTCAAGGACTTTGTGGAGGCCTGCCTGAACAAGGATCCGGAGAATCGTCCCACGGCCAAGGAGCTGTTGAAATATCCGTTCATCAAGAAGGCCAAAAAGAACGCCTATCTAATTGATCTGATTGATCGGTTCAAGAAATGGAAATTGTCCAAGGGCGATGAGAGTGAAACGGAATCGGAGAACTCCGACTCGGACTCGGATGCCAAGCAGGGGGGCAGCAGCCAGGATGAGCCCTGGATTATGACCGTCAAGGGACTGCATATCAATAGTGCTCCCCGCGCGGGTGTCAATAGCTTCCAGCTGCAGGAGCATGAGCTTACCATGCAGAAGCTTATGCAGACCACACACTCCCCGGGTGGCGGCAGTGCCTCCGTGTCGGTCACCACAGCCACGCCCACTAATTCCAATGAGCTGGCCGTGTCGCATCATCACCACAACAACAATAATCACAACACCAACAACAATTTGGGCAACAAACATGCCCAGACCACCACTACCACCATGTTGAATGCCTCGCCTGCCCCCATTCCGGCCCCTAATCCTGCTACTAATGCTGCAGCTGCTTCCACCTCCTCCACATCCTCCTCGTCGTCGGCTGGAGTTTCTGCCTCAGCTGTGGGTGTCATCAACTCCGCCTCGGCCAGCGAACTTATGCAAAAGCGTTCCAGCTCCAAGCCTGAGCTGCGTCAGAGTCGTTCGGCCGTCACCCTGGATCAGGTGGAGGAGCGACGCGCCTCCCTAGGCTTGACTCTAAATCCTTCCGAGCCACAGTTGCAACAGCAGCAGCGTCGCAGCAGCCAACGTGAATCATTCCATGCCGAGGAGTCCACTTCCAATCATCCAGCTATCAAGCAAACTCCCTCTGGCCAGCGTCACAGCCAAACCAACAGCGCTTGCCTCAACAACTTCCTCTTCCCCGTGCTGAGCGATATCCAAAGGAAGTACTCGGCCAGCGGTGTCGGTGGCCCGGGAAGCCACAAGAACCTGGGCATGGGCAGCGACCTGAAATCCGTCTTTGAGCTTGCCGAACGCTCCAGTCCCGGCTTCAGTGATCTGTTCATGAAGGAGCTCATCCATATGCTTGTGCCGGGCTACTCGGAAACGCGCATTAACAATATCATGGATCGCACCATACGCCATCGCAAGTAGACGCAAGAAGCCGGCGAAATTCCACAACTGAAACGAAGAAACTAACGAAACCGACAGCAAACAGCAAAAACATATTCCGACATTTAGTGGCCAATTTTGGGGAGCAGCAGCAGCAGTTGAGAGATATGTACATGTATTTCGATTGAACAGTTATGTAAGCATACAATATATATATATACACACATATATATATATTTAAATGTATTCGTTTTGTTTATCTGCAATATTAATCTAATGTAAAACATATTTAACTTGAAAATAAACAGAAAAAAAACAAGAAAAAGAATTCAAAACTGGCGCACGGCGATAGGCTTGCGCACCACCGTTATGTATCGATAACTTTTAGTTTTAGTGATGAGCAAAATGCATAATCCAATTAATCGTTACCTTTTCGCTACTTTTACTTATTAATAATACGTTTTTCACCATAATCGATCAAGAAATATTAAAAAATTTTATAGCTACGATTTTTACTTGTTAAGTTTCTATAAAAGACAAATATCATTTTTAAAATAATCCAGTTAAGATATTATTTCTATGAGCTAACTCTTTCAATATGGACAAACATGGAAATTTCCAAATTCATTTAAAAAGAGACTCAACCGCCATTTGACTTATGCAGCTAAATTCGTCATAGTTCGCGGTCTAACGATGTTATTTGTTTTCAAAATTTTTTGAAGTGGAATGGAATGTATATGGAAAAGACTGAAAGTCCTTCCGAAGAAAGGTCCGAAGATGACGAACCTGCCGAGTCCGAGCAGCCAATTCATATATTGTTGGGCAATAATTCGCAAGTGAGTAGAAATTTGGATTAATTTCAGGCATTAATTAACCTAAAATTTCTATTCTCCTCAGAAATTCTACTCGCCAGTTCAAGCTCCTGCAGAAAAACATAAAGCCCCTGCTAATGACCTGATTGATAACACTAAGTCACAAAATTTCAAAAGTTTCTGTATCCGGGACATTAAACAATTGATTACAATGTAAAATTTCACGCTGAATTCAAATCTGCTCTGAGATATGTGGAAACAGTGAAATATCTCAGAAAAATTCACATTTTTCATATTTAAATCAATAGAATCTAAATCAATCTTTGGTGTTGGTTTTTCGTGATCGTTATTCGACTAAGCTTACTTAGAAACAGGTTTGGTTTGAATGGGTTAAAAAATGTGGCTACAGGACCTAGAAATGTGAACACACGTTTGCTATCTTCTCTGGTTAAACAGATTCATAAAAAATCAAATTTGGGCTATTTCACTGAATGCAGCAAATGCGGAAGTATTTTTTATCCGATTTTGATGAACGTGGGCAAAAAATGTTCGTAAAAGATTATCCCATCCTGTCATTGTCTAAAACTGGAGCCATTTTTATGGCAAGATTGAAAAAAACTGAATAAAAGGCAACAAAAACTTGAAAAATCATCAAAATGTTTACATTGAAGTACCATAAATTCGTCATTAATGATTGGATTTTAAACAACTGTCGTTTTTTAAGAAATAATTTTATTCTCTTTAATTTTTGTCCCAGTTTATCAAACCAGAGAAAATGGAATTTTATTAGACCTACCTTTTTTCAAAACACTAGAAATTCAAATTTGACGATATCTCAAAAACCGTCTCTACCTTCACACATATCTCAAAACAGATTTTAATTCAGTGTGAAGTTTTACACTAGAATCAATTGTTTAATGTCCCGGATACAGAAACTTTTGAAATTTTGTGACAAAGTTTAATTGTGTCATGAGACTTTTTCCTATTAAAGCTCTCCTAGTTTTGGGTATATGATTCAACAATATTTTTATACCCGTTACTCGTAGAGTAAAAAGGGGTATACTAAAGTCGTGCAAATGTATGTAACAGGCAGAAGGAAGCATCTCCGATATCATAAAGTATATATATTCTTCATCAGCATCAACAGCCGTGTCGATATAGCCATGTCCGTCTGTCCGTCCGTCCGTCTGTATGAACACCTAGATTCAGAGACTAGAAGAGCTAGACCAACCAAATTTTATACTAAGCTAGTATTGTCTGTAGGCAGATCAAGTTTGTTTCAAATTTTGGCCACGCCCCCTCCCGCCCCCGCAATAAAAAATATTGAATAACTCCTACAATTTTTAAGATATCGAGCTCAGATTTTACTGTGTAGTCTATGTGGCCAATATCTACAATCTCACAAATTTTCAAAAGGATCGGATAATAAATAGCCGATTAAAAAAATGTTGCATACTTATCCGAGCTGAGCTGAGTAACGGGTATTTCGAAGTTGGGCAGGGCCGACTTTAACTTACGCTCTCGTTTTCTTGGTTACTTTCAAGCAGGGATGCAAACCACTCGAAAATAAGTACTGGTTCGGTTCAGTGGTTCACACAGTTTCTGAACCGCCGGTTCGGTTCATTACATGGTTTTTGGAGCTTACAGAACCGCGGTTTCGGTTCGGTTCAGTGGTTCACAAAGGGATATTATGAAATATTATGATTTCTCTAGTAATGTGACTTTTTAAACACTTTAGAAATTTAATTCTTATACACCATTTGAATATCTATAAAAACTGCAGTTCTGTTGTAATGAAACCATTTAATGTTTAGGCTCATACAACCGTGCCTTGCGTTTTTAGTATATGTGACTGGTTTTTATGACCTTTCTCACTCAGTTAACCTGCAGTTTTTAGCCGGCTAGCAGGTCATGTTAATGCTTTCGCATAACTTTAAACGGAGACACAACACCACAAAGGAGGCTGGTAGATCGTACAGCTGTTTCAAGAGAGAAAGCATTAACATAACCTCGAGCCGGCTAAAAACTGCAGGAGGCTCCAGAGGAATGCCCTTCGAAAAGTGAAAATGTCGCCCAAAAAAGAATACGTACCATGCATCTTAATAACCCTAAATATCATATCCATTAAGTTAGGCTTAGACCTGAATCATAGCTGAATCAGACCTGAAATGGAAGGGCTGGTCCTGAATCCATGGCATCCTTTTTATGAGTCTCAGCCAGGGACTTTTACACTGACATGTCCTACTATGTCATGAGCTTAGTTGATTTTAGGCATGATTTCAGAACTGAACCCATGGATGAGTTTCATGGGAAGTACTAAAATATGGTTGAATTCACACATTAAATTCAGTTATTCCTACTGTTCACGCCTGAATCAGCCCTGATAAATTCAGAACTGCAGGGATTATATGAGAAAAATCTCTCGCGTCTAAAATGGAATTAAGGTAAAAAAGTTCTACAGAAAATTTAAAATATTGTCTACTTGAGAAAAAGTACAGATTGATGACAGTTATATTAGAAAATCGGTGGGCAATTGCAGAACTTACAGTTTTACATTTTCAAATTCCCAAATTGATAAAAATCATTGGCTAGAGGAGAAACTCGTCAGAGAACTGAACCGAACCGAACCGATTTTATTTGTGGTTTTCGGTTCGGTTTAGTAATTCTGAAAGGAAGCCGGTTCGGTTTGCGGTTCGGTTCACCAACTGAAATAAGCGGTTCGGTTCGGTTCAGAGCCGGTTTGCATCCCTGCTTTCAAGTAATATAATTTTAATTGTTAAGCCTGGGAAATCAAGTAATTAAATCGCTTAAATCGCCATAGAACGATTAGTCTGCTTTCTGCTTTCAGCCAAGTACTGGAAAAAATAATATTCAGGAGTGTTCCAAGACTAGATCCAGTCGAAAAGGCAATACCTTTGTTTCAGTTCGATTGCAGGCAGGAGCATGGTACCTCAGAACAACTCAATTGAAGAGAGCGTAAGTTAAAGTCGGCGCTGCCCGAATCCGATGTACCCGTTACTCAGCGGAATAAGTGTTTAATAACCTCCTTATCCTATTAACTTTAATATGAATATTTCCTCAATACGTAAGCTAAAAGAGCTTGCATCTCAGATAAGTCGGCAACGTTGCTTTAAACCTGTATTTTGCTGCCATTTATTATCCGATCTTTATAAACATTCTTGAGATTGTAGATATTGGGCACATACACTACACTGCAAAATATAAACTCGATATCTGTAGAAGATATTTAGCTTTTTTTATTGCGAAGGCGGGAGGAGGCGTGGCCAAAATTTGAAACAAGCTTGATCTGAGTGCAGACAATACTAGTCTACATTTAAAATTTGGTTGCTCCAGCTCTTCTAGTCTCTGAGATCTATGTGGTCATACATACATGCAAGTGCTGCTGCTAAGGGTCATATTGAGAAGAAACGCAAAACGCAGTCAATTTTATTGAGTCGTATTTCTGGTGTAACTTGGTACATCAGAAATAGTAACATTTAAAGAGATTTGAAAATACCAAAGATTGGAGATGCATATCAGAAGCATTTCACAAAGATATCTAAATAAGCTGTGGGGTCACCCAAATTGGTTAGCTGAAGTTTTATTAGTCCAAAAATCGCATACAACATAGTCCAAGAATCTTAGTATTTCCAAATAGGCTGTGAGGCAGTTACTTAATAAGCTAATTTTATACCCTGGAGAGAGTATTATAAAATTGTCTGGATGTTTGGAACGCATAGAATGAAGCAACTCCGACCACATAAAGTATATATATTCTTAATCAGCACGGCGAGCTAGGTTTATTTTTGCTATGTCCGTCCGTATGCTTTTATGCTGTCTCCTCCGTCAGTTTGAAAGCTATCTTCACCAAACTTTGCAGGAAGTCTTTTAGTACAAATATGCCAAAATTTGTCGGATCGGATGACTATAGCATGGGGTCATCAAAGGAACGATCGGTCGAAAAACTAGTTATTGTGAGAAAAACTTCATTGGAAACGCCTGCAAACTTTTCTTAGTGTGCAGTCCATCTCAGCGGATCGATGAGAAGATGGTGAAAAAATGAAACTCGTGTTCATATTGACACCGTCCACCGTCTGCTGCCAGTGCCATCTTCTGCTTCCCCCATAATTGAAGCATACGTGTCAATCAAAATAAATAAATAATCTAAAATAATGGAAAATAGTTCGTCTAATTTGGTGGTTTTGTTAACCGCTCAACAGCAGCAGCAGATGTTAATTCAACTAATAGCCGAGCTGGAAAATGGCGGATACGTGGATCATATGGACATCGAAAACATGGTTTTGATGGTCCTGCTGAAGCTATAAAAACTGCAATTGCGGAGTCATTTTTAGCGTGAAGCAAAAGGTGTTTAAACAAAAGTTAATTTTAATGCCATCCATTGGCGCTTAATTATTGAATCTATAAATTTTTTTATTATCTAATAAATCTAAAAGCACAGTCGAATCAGTCTTTTTTGCTTGAGCAAATCCAAATGACAGTTTTGGAAAGAGGCGTTTTGGTCACTCATTTTCCGCAAAATGTTTCGAGTCTGCTCGTGATGCTTCCTCTGCATTTCATTTCTCTCCCTAGCCAACGAAATCAGTTCCTGGTGGGTGCCAGTATTCGTCCTTACATTAGTCCAGTGGATTTTAATCTCTCTTTCCTCCATCACACTATGGTCCAGACGGCTACTTTTGTTGGCCAAAACCTAATTTTTAAAAGTTAAAAAAATATCTTACTTTGGATCGCTCTGCATCAGAAATAGAGTGACCATCTAAGTTGCGTACCAGAAATACCCATAAATGGCGCCACTTTCGCGAAATCAGCTGTTAAACCTAGCGGTTGTTATTAAACAGCACGTGCACTAACAAAGTGGCAATTCGATTGCAATTTTAATCATTGTAAAGCGTTAAAAAAAACCTCTTTTAAACGAAGCTTTGAGATGAATTCTCATCAGTGGGGTTTGTACTTAGTGTTTTGTAATGCAAATTGTTTGTATGAGTTGTGCTGTCTTCGTAATTATGTGTTAAAGTGAGTCGTTCAACATGTGTCGATTTGTGATGAAAACTAATTTTTGAAAAGGTATATAAAATGATTCCGGCCTATTCCGGCCCTGAGACTAATTGTGTGTCGTAGATTAAATAATTGCTGTTGTATTTCAGTTTTGAAGTTGATCCACTTTTGTCCACATCTCTTGTAATTTGCATTAATAGATCATAACCTCAAATTTAACAATGCAGAGTTGTTTGGCTTGTGGAGTTCAGAGAGGAGCAAAGCAGCCAAGGAAAATGCTGTGCTCGAATTTATGAAATCGAAACTTTGTGGCGACATTTTAGATGATATGAGTAAAGCTGTAGCAGATGCTTCTTTGAGATTTTGCTACCGCTTGGCGGAAAAATTGGGGATGTGCAGGTCATATGAAAGGTCTTCAAGCGAAAGCATGCGGATTGGCTAAATGCACAAACATGTGTAATCGTTCCAAATACCTTTAAGTCAGTAGGACGCCCTGCATTAACGTATCCCAAAAAAAGTCGAAGAGCACGAAAAAGGCAAGCTGCAGATCTTGTAGTATCCGAGGGAGGAAACCTTAATTTATTGCTTCAAGGGGCTAGCATGACCGCCAGAAAACAACACAAACACGATCTCGCTTATGTTCTGAAACTGTTATCCTTATGCCCAGAAAAGGCTAAATTAATTCGCAAAGGCAGTGCAGAACCCAGTGGAATGGCCGACTCCTATTTCACCAAGCGAAGCATTGGCCCTGCTCCTCCTGCTTCTATAGGCGTGCCACGCCCTTATGTTTAAAGAAATATGTAAAAATAAAATAACTTAATATTTATTTTTTCATTCCCTATTACTGATAGTTCAAATATGCATTTATAAAAAAAATGGGCGGTGCCACACCCATTATTTTTTTGTAAATCAACTTCCTACTGATCTTATATATCCAATACAAAAAACCAAATCGAAATATCTTGTTTCGTTCGCGAGTTATTAATTTTGGCCAACAAAAGTAGTCGGCTGGACCATAGTGCATCAGCATGGCCATCTTTTGGCGGACGTGTTTTCAACAGTCGAAATTTTGAAGTTTGACAATCACTTGCCGCGCTCACATTGTTTACATTGTCGTTGCAAATGTCAATTTTTTTAGTGGTGGACACAGAAATATCGCATTCACGAAGAACGAAACAGCATGAGATAGGAACTTCCCCAGCCGACGTGGGAATATTTTGAGAAAATTTGGCACGGCAAGTTCGTATGTGCGTGCCGTCTTTGACGGTAGACGGTAGTTGTGGGCTAGTGTGAATAGGCTATTAGTGAGAAAAACCTTTTTGTTTTTAATGGCATTTATTTATTTGATATGCTTTCACACAGCTCTACAAAGTTTTGCCAAAATCGGATGACTATAGCATATAGTTTCAGTACGAATGATCGGTCGAAAAAGAAGTTTTATTAAGAAAAACTTCTTGTTTTAAATGGAATCAACTCCAAATTTCTTACAAGTTAGTTTGATAGGCTTTTGCATGATTCCACTAGGTTTGGTCAAAATCTAATAGTTATATAGTATTGCCCCCAGAGAAAGGTAAGATCCCAAAAGAAGTGTTAGTTAGAAAAACGCATAGCAAGGGTATTCAAACTTCGACAGAGCCGAAGTCGACTTTATTCTTACTCTTTTTTTATAAAGCTAGTTTTAAGCCTTTTCTTAAGCCTTAAGTAGCTTCAATCGAGCCAATCAATGAGACTAGTAATAATAGTCATGTTAAGATTTCGTGAAAGTTTAATTTAATGATTTAGTAAATCAGATTCGACAAAACTTAGGATTTTGGAAAACCAAATGTTAGTCCAAATTTCATTGAGTCATCGAGCCAAGTCTGGAAGATTTATATCGTCCCTGGTCTCCGCAATGTTGAAACCAGCTGGCCTTCCCGTGTGGTAGACTTCCCCAAGTTTTTTGCTCGTTTTTTTTTTGTAAATTTATTTTTATTTAATTATTTCGTTTCAATTAAATTACAAGTCGATAGTTGATAATAAAAAACATAATACATAATAATAATCATAATCATCCTCAATCTCATTCTCGTTCTCATCCTCATAAATGTTGGCTTAAGTATTAAATAATTGTGTAAGAGATTTAAATCGCATTAGGTGCTTAGGTTGCCTCGAACATGTCGCATTGTGTTCGGCTTGTAATGGTTGCATAATTAGATTTGAGCAAATGTGAGACATAGATTTATCAGTTTTCGGAGCGAAAATGGCGCAAATGTGATTTCCTTTCCTTCGTTTTGTTTTATGTACAAAGAACAAAAAAACTTACCTTAAAATTAAACAAAAAATGTGTAAGGAGGATTGTGAAAAAAACAAAAAAAGACACACACGAAATTTAACCCTGGAACATACGGATACAAAATAAGGAAGCGCCCACATAGGTAGATCCCACCCCCCTAGACATCGATCTGGAATGGGGAGCCGGGTATATGCTCTTCGCCCCATTTGATGAGGAGCACGTACTGGCCGCGATCGCGCACCAGATACTGCACATTGTAGTTGTTGTGGCCAGCGTGCTTTACATGGAACTCCTCGCAGGGTCCCTTGGGTCCATACATGCCGATGTACATGATGTTATTGCCTGGATTGAAGGGGAAGGGATTAGCAATGCGATGGGTAGAAGTGACAGTTGAAACTTACCCGCATCGGTGGCACAGATGCTAAACTGATTCTGCTTGCCAATGTAGGCCTTTTTGAGGCCCATACCCTTGGACACCACCTTGCTGGCATCCGACTTGAAGTTGGGCAGATGCACGTTAGTGTTCTTGCCGCCCTTGGCCACCTTCTGCACGGTCTCCACAATGACACTGGACGTCTCCTGGGCACCCTCGTCGGCCAGCCGCTCGCCCGTGGCGTTCACCTTGAACGGTGAGCCCACAATGTGCATGTTGTTGTACTTGACCGTGATGTAGTGCTCGCCGGGCAGCAAGGGAGTGTAGCGCACCTTGTAGCCCTCCTCGACCTCGGTGCAGTCCATGGCCACCTTGGAGGGGCCGTCGATGGAGACGGCCAGTGTGCCCACACCGGCATTGCAGGTGTTGATGATGAAGTCGGTCTTGTGTCCGGTCTTGACCTCATCCAGGCCATTGCCGCTGGCATGCACCGCAGCCGGATCGGCCACATCTTTGCCCACCTTAATTCTGAACGGAGAGTCCGGTATGTGCACGCCATTGAACTTGACGTGTATGGCATGGATGCCATTCTCACGCGGATAGAAACGCACCGAGTACATCTCGCCGTCGATCACCTGGATGAAGCAATCGTCGTCGGTGCCGGAGGGTGCCACAATCTTGGCATCCAGCTCACCCTTGGCTCCGTTCTTGCGCACCATGAACTGATAGGGGGCGTCCGCCTGGATGTTACCCTGCGGGAATTGCTGGACCTCCAGTTTATGGGCATCTCCGGCATCGGGTGAGATGTACACCTTGAAGGGTGAGTCGGGTATGTGACGGTCGTTGAACTTCAGGCCCACACGATACTCTCCGGGTTCGGTGACCTTGTAGGCGACATCGCAGCTGCCGTCCTTGCGATCCTTGAACTCTATGTCGGCCTTGCTGGGACCCTCCACCGAGATGGCTAGCGAACCGCCGCCCGCCTCGCGTGTCCACACATTAAACTCGGCTGCCTCACCCACCACACCGCGCTCCAGACCCGAGCCGCCGGCCTTGACCAGATGGCTGCCGGAATCGCGCAACGGACCCACCGTAAACTGGAAGGGTGAGCCGGGTATATGCATCTCCGAGTAGCGCACCGAGACGGTATGCACACCCAATTCTTTGGGCACAAAGTGTACAGAGTAGAGACCATCTTCAATCTCCTGGATCTCGGCATCCTCGGTGACGTTGCTGGGCGAGGTGACACAGGCGGCCAGGTCAAAGGAAGTGATGCCGGGCATCTTGAAGGTCAGCTTGCACTGGCTGCCAATCTCCGTGATGGGCACCGCATCGCGCTCACGCTGAATCTTCTCACGCTTGCGATTGCTACCCTCGCCGGCCACCTTGACGGTGAAGGGGGAACCCTCCACATGGTGATCGGCGAACTTCAGGTTGACAATGTAATAGCCCGGCTCCGTGGGCTTGTACGAGATGTTTAGAGTGCCATCGTCCTTGTCCGTGCACTGAATCTCCGCCTTGCTGGGACCCTCAATGGACACCGAAAGACCACCGAAGCCGGCGTTGCGTGTGTCCACGGAGAAGATGTTATCGGCATGCGTGTGGCCCTCCTTCAGGCCGGCTCCCGATACCTTGACCTTCTTGGCGTCGCCCACCTCGCGCTCACAGACAGTGACCTTGAAGGGTGAGTTGTTGATGTGCTTGCCCAGACGCTTCACCGACACCATATGCTCGCCAATTTCGCGGGGAGTGAACGAAATGCCAATATTTCCGGTGGGCATGCGCTTGAGGAAGCAGGGTTCCTCCAGGCCGCTGGGGGCCTGAATGGAGGCGTTCAGGGCGCGTAGATCATCGTCCGTAATGTCACCGGGCATGGTCACCTCAGAGCAGGAGCCCACCGAGATCTGATTACGCTTGCGTCCCTCGCCCGTGATTTTGGCAAAGTAGGGGGATCCCTTGATGTGTCTATCACCAAAGCGTACCGAAACCTGGTACTCGCCGGGGGCAGTGGGCAAATATTGCACCGAGACGGTGCCGTCTTTGTTGTCATGGTAGTTGATCTAAGGAATATGAGGAATGTAGATTGATTGCAACCACAGTTATGCGGTGTCTACTCACGTCTGCCTTGCTGGGTCCTTCAACGGCCATGGTCAGGCCGCCGGCACTGGCTCCCTTGGTGGAGATGGTAAAGTTAGCTGGTTCACCGGTGACGCCGTGGGTCAAACCGGGACCATAGGCGGTCACATAGCCAGAGGTAATGGAGTCCACGTGGAATTTGAAGGGAGATCCTAGAGTAAAATAGGACTTAGCAAGTGTGCAAATAATTTAAGGCAATTCCGACACTTACCCTGCACTGGCTCGCCATTGTATTTGACCACCAGCTCATGAGAGCCCTCCTCGCGTGGATCGTACTTCACCGAGACGGTGCCGTCCCGATTGTCCTGAATAACGGGTTTGTCTACCTTACCGCTGGGCATTCTGACTTCAGCTGCAAGTACAAAACGAAAGGCGGTGACTTTAGATTATGGTTTGAAACGTGTCTCTGCGGCGCCATAGAAGAAGAGCGGAAACACAAAAAGCCAATTTTATCTTAGATTATGTAAAGAAATACTCGACCATGCTCCAATTTTCCATTTCGTTAAAAGTAATGCCATTGGGTACCCAATCTGGGTCAAAAACCGGTTTCAAAACGCAACATTTATGCGAAAAGTAAGAAGGGAGCATGGCTCATTTTCTTGTTTCCAATCTTTTCAGTTTCCACCAATAGAATCGAATGACTATATGATAAAGCATTGGGTCGGGGTAATTTCCAAAAACGGCATGGATATTCTAAACAGCATGAAAAGATAATTTTGTGAGCGGATTCGGGACCACAAACTAGTCCACCCCTAAGAATAGGTTCGGTTCGTGTTTTGTGGGTCCCTCGAACCGGCCCATGAACCAAACCATCGAAACTTAAGGTGGGGAAACCTGAATTAAGTTTTTTAGTGAATTTTAACTATGAGTTCGAAATGGAAATTTAGCAAATGTAAAGTTGTGAAATTTGAATTCTAAAGTCGCCTAAACCTAATCCTCTTCAAGATTTATACAGTTTTTGTAGGCTTTGTGCAAAATAACTAAGTTTTTAGTAAATTTAACCAAAATAACGTTTTTTATACATAATTTTTAAAGTTTACTCCAAGCCTGAAAGAAAACAAGAAAGAAAGTCGGTCAAGACCGACTATAACATACTCTGTACCAAGAAAATTATACGCTCAGCATAAATGTTGATGCTGCAGTAGCAGCGAACAGTCTTTTGATCATAACTCGAAAACCGTTCATCCGATCTTCTTCATTCCTTTGGCGGATCGATAAGTTATTCTGATAACTAAATATGTCCAGAAGGAACCAGCCATCTATCTTTAAAACTGTGGGAGATATTTTTTCTAAATTGCGAGGGCGGGAGGGAGCGTGGCCAAAATTGAAAATAAACTTGATCTGCCTGCAGACATAAGAAGCATATGTCCCATATATGTCAAACCTCTATCTCTTACCATCTCTGAGATCTGTGCGTTCATACGGACAGACAGACGGACGGACGGACGGACGGACAGACGGACATGACGGACATGACTCGGCTGTTGATGCTGATCAAGAATATATATACTTTATAGGGTCGGAGATGATTCCTTCTCGATGTTACATACTTTTGCACAAACTTATAATTCTCTGTACCTACGGTACAGAGTATAAAAAGTTAATTGAATGTATAAAAACTAGTTAGTTTATCAGTTTTAGTTCCTCAGACCCACCAGGTCTTCCGGAAAATGTGGGACCAATGGTAACATATTTTCGAATTTTCCTAATGAAAGAACGCGGTACAGGAAAACAATGAAGCCTGCATCTGCATCTTAGCGCACACGACTATCAATCGCTCGCGAGAGATAGCAACCAAATTGTCGTAATGAATGTAGCCATAAGCAAAGCTCTATTTTAAACAAGAAAGAAAGTCGATCAAGCCCGACTATAACATACTCTGTACCAAGAAAATTTGTCTGTTGATCATAACTCGAAAACCGTTCATCCGATCTTCTTCATTCCTTTGGCGGATCGATAAGTTATCTTAATAACTAAATATGTCCAGAAGGAACAAGCCATCTATCTTTAAAACTGTGGGAGATATGACGTTTTTTCTAAATTGCGGGGGCGTGCCCAAAATTGAAATTAAACTTGATCTGCCTGCAGACATAAGAAGCATATGTCCCATACATGTCAAACCTCTATCTCTTACCATCTCTGAGATCTGTGCGTTCATACGGACAGACGGACGGACGGACGGACAGACGGACATGGCTATATCGACTCGGCTGTTGATGCTGATCAAGAATATATACACTTTATGGGGTCGGAGATGCTTCCTTCTGCCTGTTACATACTTTTGCACAAACAGAGTATTTGCACAAACAGAGTATTATACCTACCTACGTATATACCTACGGTACAGAGTATAAAAACTGTAAACGGTGGTTTACTTTTGAAAAGTGCCGCATAGTGGCTCGTTTTCTCAAAACACGTTGTATAAATCATAACTCTTAAACTATTTGACTTATCCACATGATTTTGTTTTTTTTTTTAAATAAAAAAATTTGAATAAATGTTGGTGTTTACACCAGGAGTCGAGGGGCGGAGTAAGCAATGGGGCGTGGCTTGGCCATTAAAAATAACTTCTTACTATGCGTAGTAATGGTTAGCATTGTAGAATTTAAAAACCAAAAGTTATTGAGCATCTAATCTAATAGCTGAACTCGTAGATTCGAATAGTTAGCATGAGTTGTTATGAAAAGTGGCTAATATCTCCAATCATTTTTTTTTTAATTTGTTTCTTGAATATTATCTTTAACTTTTTGTGAAGTCCCATCTCTAAACACGCCCGGCCTTTTTTTTTAAGTCAAGCTATATATTAAAAACTAATAAATGGAAGTTTACAAAAAACATTTTTTTGCCCGACTTCGAAAAACCCGCTACTCAGGGCAATTAGGGCGCGCGCACATGCGGCTGAAAGATGAACTGATGGCAGAACTAAAGGCTGATCTTGATATATAACACAAAGCACTGGATTGGTCCTTAAACTTCAGTTCTAAGCTCAGAGTAGCAGAATCAATCAAGCATGTTTGTTTATTTCGGCTTGCTGACGCTCTAATAAATCGTGCTCAGCGCTCTAATAAATCGTGCTCATCTTCGCGCGCCCTTAGTTTTTAATACCCGCATACGGCTCAAATAAGTATGCAACGTTTTTTAAACTCTGTCATTTATTAACCGATCTTAATGAACATTTTTGAGATTGTAGATATTGGCCACATACACTGAAATGCAAAATCTGAGCTCAATATCTTAAAACATGTAGGAGATATTGAATTTTCTATTGCGGACAGACGGATGCTAATCAAGAATATATTATATATAGTATATGCTTCCTTTTGCCTGTTACATACACTTGCACTACTTAAGTATACTCTTTTTACTCTTCGAGTAACGGGTATAAAAAGCATCAAAAAGTGACGGGACTAGTTTGTTAGATGCTTAAAATAGTCAAACCTCTACCTAATGGATTAAAATTGACTACCCTATCGGAATTAACGTCAATAAAAGTGATCGTAAAACGCGCGGTGTGGTTTAATAAGAGATGGATTGGAACTGGATTAATACGGGATTCCAAACAAATTTGAGGGTTCAGAGTTGTGTCAATAAAAAACAAGCAAGAAAGTCGTACAGGGAATATTCTTTCGCTCATAACTTGAATGTCATTGATCCCATCTTTACCAATATATTGGCAGATCGATAAATTATCTTGATTACTAAATATGTCCAGAAGGAAGGAGGCTTCTATATATAAAACTGTCGGAGAAATTACGTTTTTTTTTCGAATTTAAGAAGCTGGAGGGGGAGTGTCAAAAATTGAAAATAAACTTGATCTGTCTGCAAGTATGAAAAGCATGGGTCATTAAGCCATCTTCTTGATATTAAATTGAGTGGAGGGAAAAACCCCTTGGGTCAAAACCATTTCTATAACGCACAAAAATAAAACAAACATTGACATTTTGCAACTTTAATCAAAAGTACTGGGTCTCTTAGTGAGTGGGGCGTGGCAACGATCACATTTTAAAGAATTTTGTCATTCAACACTCTCTCGCACACACACACACACACTTATGGCGTGGGTGAAACATTTTTAGTTGATGTTTATCAAAAAAAATCATAATTTCATTTTTATGTTCCAAATTTCGCATGCCATTTTTTTTATGAACCCATCTATTTTCGTATGGGTAAACTTCAAACACATAGTCGAATCTGAATCTGAGCATATATGTGTCACAAAAAAGTAAATTGATTGGACCAAATGTTTTTGCACTCGGAACGGTTGGAAAACTTAATGGAAATTCTTGAACTAATTATCACACGCGAGGCCATTCGATTTGTTTATTTTTATCCTATTCATATCGTACATAAATCTTTATCCTTTTCTATTAGCGCAGTCCAACACAATTCACTTCTTAGCACTGCGAATGCTTTGCACCAACTGAGTGGCTAGTAACATTTCAAAGCCGCGAAGAAAATTGCCGCCACGCCTACAATTGCTATTAAACTTTCCCGGCGGCAGCAGGAAAAATAAAAATTCCCGAATATCTTTGAGGTCAAATATAGGACACACTTTTTATGATTTTGTGAGGTGTTAGTTTTGTATATGAATATGTACATTTACTCCCCAATTCTACATACACACATATATGTGCGCAAAATGCAGTCGTATGAATGCAATATCTCTGGAGTCTGCAATGTAGACAAAATGTAAAGCACGTGCATAAAATCTATATTTATATTTAGATTTATCATTTCATATTCTGAAAGTGTTTTTATAGAAGGAAGGAAATATATGTAAATCATTTCCAAATATTCCAAATATATGTAAATCATTTCCAAACATTTTTCACTTTATACAACGAGAGGATCATAAAATTTTGGCTTTTTTCTTTCAAATACACACAGATGAAATGTAATATGTTGTGTTGAGAGGAAACTTATTTGGCTTGGATTAAGTGGGCGTTGACAGTAACAAATTCAGAACAATTAGTTATGGTTGCGAGAATTTGGGATTATTCGCAGATAATGGAACAGAAAAGAATATATTATATAATGGGCTAGTCCACCCCAACAAAAAAGGTTTTAAGAATTTTAAGCGGGACCAGAAGGTTGCTGACCTGAGGTTCAGGTTCGCACCTGGGTTCAGTCCTCATGTTTGTTTGGCACTCATTTGAAAAACATTTTATGTAAATTGTAAGAAATTTAAACATTTATGTAAATTTTGTATTCATATTTTTAAGGGGGTTCCACATGGGTTTCAATAATAAAAAAAAATGTTATTTTAAAAAATCGCATCAGATTTTTTCGATATTCGATGTTTTTGGAAACTTATAGCTCTGAGCTGAGGAACGCGTTCGAATGCCCTGTAGAGCGTACGTGTACTTTTAGACGCGATTTTCTCGATACCACGTTTTTTCGACAAGTCATCATGAAATCTCTAAGACGACTTGCCCGATTGCCTTAAAATTTGTAGGTTAGACACATGTAGTAATTTTTCATTTATACTGGCTGGATAAAACAAATTTGAGAGAAGAAATGCGAGATTTTTAAGTTCTTTACAATGATATGAAATGAATTTTGAATCAATCTTTAAACTTTGTCAAAAGAATCAATGAAGCCCAATTTTAAATATGACATTTTTCAATATTTTCTTCTTCTTAGCAAAAGATCCCATTTCAATGACAATTCTGAAGTATATACCTTTGCAAGCTGTTTGTGTTCTAAGCCGGACTCCTACCCGGTTTTGAATCGAAACGGTTCGATCCCGGAATTCCGACTCATTTGTTTTACTGTGAACCGAACCCCTTTAGAAATAAATGCTGAACCCGAACTGTTCCAAACCAAAAATTTCGGTTCAACAAAAATGATAGACATCACAAATTCGACTTTGACTTGAGCGACTTTATCTGTTATATGGTTGGTTAAGTGCGATTGACTCCTAAAATGGGCAGGAATATGGAATAAGTAATATAGAAAATAGCCTCTGTTTTTCAAGCTTTTTAAAAAATTCTCAAAATCAAGAGATAATTTAGTTATATTTTTCAACGAATACTAAGAAATGGAATTGTACTTAACAGGAAAAAATATTTATAATATTCCTATGTGTTATACCAACAGATTCCGACTCAAAAACCACGCGATTCCCATACGATTTGTATAGTTTTATGATCGATTGCGATTTTTAGAACAAATAGAACACAAAAATGGCACAAAAATTATATAAAGCAACAAAAACCTTCTCTCAAAAACCTCGAACCTAAAATTTCCGCACCTTAATTATTAACAGTGAACCGGAGATCAGTATAGTTTTTCGTTTGGTTTGGTCCTGGTTCTTAGGTCCCAAAAATAATTGTTTTCTTGGATCCAAAAATAAAAGGTAAGAATTAGGACTAAATTTAAGATGTGAGAACGTAAAACTTTAATACGGTTTCCCAAAATCTTTGACAACCAAATTCAAGATGTGTGTGGGTTTTTATACCCGTTACTCGTAGAGTAAAAAGGGAATACCAGGCAGAAGGAAGCATCTCCGATATCATAAAGTATATATATTCTTCATCAGCATCAACAGCCGAGTCGATATAGCCATGTCCGTCTGTCCGTCCGTCCGTCCGTCTGTATGAACACCTAGATCTCAGAGACTAGAAGAGCTAGAGCAACCAAATTTTATACGTAAGCTAGTATTGTCTGTAGGTAGATCAAGTTTGTTTCAAATTTTGGCCACGCCCCTCCCGCCCCCCAAAATAAAAAATGTTAAATATCTCCTACAATTTGTAAGCTATCGAGCTCAGATTTGCAGTATAGTGCATGTATTTACAATCTCACAAATTTTCATAAAGATCGGATAATAAATGGCATAAAAAAACGTTGCATACTTAGCTGAGCCGCATGAGGTTATTAAACACTAATTGCCTTGAGTAACGGGCATTTCAAAGTCGGGCAGGGCCGACTTTAACTTACGCTCTCGTTTTTGTTTAACCGAATTCTTTTTATTATATTTTTTGTTCCTGTTCAGGTTCAGGTTCAGGTTCGGCTGGGAAAAAAATTAATTTGCTCTGGTTCGGGTTTGGTTTCGAGTCCCCAAACTTCTCGAAGCCTCTGACTTCGGAGCGGTTCGACTTCGCATTGGTGCTTTTAACTGTCTCTTCTATGTTTATGAATCAGTTTAAGTTGTAGAACAGAGAAGCCCCACAGCACATTTGTTTTACTTAAGCAACCCGGCAGCAACTGTGGTTTCAGCCATAGCATTCTTGTGCCTTTCTTTGTTTTACAAATGATTTGCTTCATATATACTGTCGCCTGCACTGTTGTAGATTATTGTACCTATATACTTCAAGTGCGGCTATAGGACATATATACCTAACTATACATAAGTTAAAAATTGTATCAAAATATTGATTGGCTGTGAAAATGTGACGACTCATGTGGTATAATTTGTTTATCATGTTATTTTTACCAGTTATTTATAGCCAGCCAGACATTCTACAGCATCATAATCATAAATTTTAATTTTATTAAATGAACATTTAATTTTTGAAAATGTTTGTGCATAAAATAGATCATAAATTTTAATCTATTTTAAGCATTAACAATGTCTTAAAATCACCTATTTGATCCATCATATTGCTTAAAAATTTTTCTAAAAAAATAGTCAAAGAGAAGCATTTGGAACAAAACAATGGCGGTAAACAGAGATAAATCAGAAAAGCGTGTCGCGTGCCTGTCCAAATGTTTAGACTATTTTTCTGGTACATAAAAGAATTTTGGCCCCCCCAGAGGAGATTGCTTGTTGTTGAAAAATTGCAAGATTTATGTGCTAATTTATGGGCAGCCGGACAAAAAGCAATTAAAAGAAGATTTTGCATTCGCACTTTCTCAGCTTGGTGCACAATCGAAACAATCAAATTCCCATAAATATGAAAATTCAAACATGTCCCACACAGCCGTTTCTCAGCTGTTCAATGTTTTCTTACAAAGTGACATGTTCGAAAAAGAACTATGAAAATTAACGATTTATTTTGTGTCGAGTGCTTTCGATTTTGATAGAAAACAGCCATATAAATGCCAAACGAAAACTTTTCATAAAAAATTCCTATAGAGAATGAAAGATTATTTATGTTTGAACATTTGCTGCTGTCTGTCGTTTTATCCGCCATTCCCTCCTGGCCAAGATTACCTGCCAGATCGGGCCATTGAAGCATGGGAAATGGCTGCGACGCTGGCGTCTTTGGCATCTAATGGACGCTGGCAATACAAATGAAAGATTTAATGACTCTCAGGCCGTTAAAGGCGCAGACCCGACGATGGGATCTATGTTCTCGATATATCAGCGAAAGTTTGCCATTTGCGCATGGCGAATAAAATGAACACTAGCTAGCCAGAGAATTGTTTTCAAATAAATTGAGAAAAGTATGGCAAGTGGAAGATTGAAATCTATTTTTTGGTAAAAGTTGGCGTTAAAAGCTGACTATAAAGGTTCAGCTTCATTTCTGTTGTTATCTTTGATGTGTGCAGAACTAAGTCAAAATAATGCAAAGATTTTTATCTACGTTTTTTATGTAAAATCTGTCTTTATGTGGACAATCATTGAATCATATCGTTTTACTTGGCAATTTCAAAGTTTTTCCATTGCTTAAGTTGTGGAGTTTGTGGGCGAATGTGTGAACAAGGGGAGATATAAGTATTGAGTAAGTCGATAGACCGATAAACGTTCGGATTTACTTTTTTTGTTGTCTTTGATGTGTGCAGAGCTAAGTCAAAATAATGCAAATGAAAATACAAATTGTTTCACCAGGGATAAAGGCCCATTCTGAACCGAAGCAAACCAAGCCGTAACTACATCTCTAATAACAAACATAAGCTGAAAGTGCCTATACGAACCAAAAACCACCAACTAAAACGGTTCGGTTCTGTACATTGACAAGTTTTAAGACGTACAACGCTCACCTTCAGACAATAATACTTGTTTATATTTTGAATGTTCATCGAATGACTAAAAAAAATTTAATTTGTATTTCGGATAAATATCTTCCTCTTAAAGGGATTCTTCTATAGACTGAAGTAATCCTTAGCGATGTAGCTGCTAAGAATGACTAGTCAGCATTTTAAAGCAGGATCCCTTAATATACATTTCATGAGAATATATTCCAGAGTATCTCATTCCCCAGGAAAACGAAAGTCTGATTTGTCGCGAACCTCAAAAAAAAGCAAGATGAATGGGTGTAGTGAGAAGTCAAGAAACTTCTTCGCAAACGGAGCTCAGAATGACAAACGGATTGGTGAACTGTCGAAACAGCGCGGCACAATGCACAAGTGAAGCGGCAGGCCATGCTACGACGCCAGCATTGTTCTGGTGGCAAACTATTAGAGGAGTCAGTAGATCCATTAATGGAATTATGTTAATTTTCTACAGACAAATCTCGCTTTTTTACAAAAAAAAACCTAGAAAATATGAAGAAAATATAATGTTTTCACATAACATCTTTTGGGGCGGAAAAAGTGGTTTTCATGTGGGGATTTTATCCAACATTTCAATCCGTTGGTAAAGGATTTATTAGAACGAAGTGAGTTTCGCCTTTTTGTTTATGTTTAAAAATTGTAAATGGGCCTACAAGCTGTTGCTTTAAATCAAGTGTCCAAATACAATGGAATTTCACAAAATTGACATTTAGGCGATTTACCTCATCCAACTCTTCAGTCAGTTCCAAGTGGTTTACTTCTTGAAGTTAATTGATTTCTGTATCTGTCGCAATTTTTCAAATGCCTTCTGACTTAGAAATTTAGAATTGTCCAAGAAAAAAAAAACGCATTTTCAAATGAAGTGCACAAAATGAACCAAGATACACATATTGGCGTCGAAAAACCCAATCGATGCCCAATTTCTGCTTGTTGTAGCCGGATCACTGGAATGGAGCCTACTATATTGTCGATACATGTACAGTTCAGCAGAAAGATCAGTAAAATGTATATTTGCTCAGTAACAGGCAACTGATTCTTTCGCCTACTAAAAAAACAAACTAATCAGAACAAACAACATTTGTACCAGAATTTTCAACGGGTAAACATTGTCCATGAAAACAACAAAATGAGAGAAAACTAGTGCAAGTAAAAAAGCACAGTATGTGGATAACAGAGCGGCTGATTTTAAAGGATTTCTATAAACTCAAGCATAAAATCGTTGCTCATGTGGGCACGTGTTCACTCTACAAATTTTTTAAGAAATTATGTTCATGCATTCACATTCACACGAACATTTCATAGAACCGAACCAATTCTTGTGTAGATGTTAGGCTTAAGCATGATTTAATTTGGTTTCAAAAATATTCTTTACTCAACAGATTATAGGCGAATCTACATTGTGGGGTTCAATGTATTTCTTCGGATTAAACAGCTTCAAAACATTTCTCTGTATGCGGAGTTGAATTATGCTCATTTTGAGAAGTTTCGCCTCAATCCTTTGGCCATCTCAAACTATGATGCGTTGCCCTACTTGATTGGACAGTGTTATCCATCATCCACGCACACGCATTAAAGAAAATCTCCTTGCCAAACGAATTTTACGCTTTGTTGCTACTTTTGATAATAAATCATAGAATATAATTTGCAATTCGCAATTTGCCACTGCCCGCCCTGGGCTGGCCATAAAACAAGACACATTTAGGAGACTTTTTGGTAATATTTCAAAATTGCACCAAGCGCCGGGGTACTCGTACAAAAATTTGGTGTCACTTTTGTCATTAGCACAAATGAAACATTCATTTTGGCACGTTATCAAGAATCAAACGTTGGAGCTCAGTTAGTTTGGAAAATGTTTACCTTGATGTGTTACAATTGAAAACGACGATTTGAAATTCAATGGCATAAAATCTGAATCATTTAGTCCTTGATTCTCCGGTATGATGGTCTCATTGAAGTAAACGTTTGTGCGCTCAGTGTGATCGCGCTCGGAGACGGTCACTTTATAGTACTGCGGTCGAAAGTAATATGAATGATCTGCCCAGGTAGCTGGCGGCGGTGCGGGTTTCTCCGATAACCAACTGAAGTGCATGGTGCCGTTTGATATATATTTCAGTTAACGCGGTATTTATATATTTTGAAATAAAGACACTTAAAATTTAGAACAATTTAAATTTGTTTTGTTATTGAGATGCTGCGCAAGCAAGGATATGCGTTCAGAGGGGCAACAGTGGTGGTCGAAAATATTAGTCACACTACTGCTGGCAACGCATATCCTGGCCAACGGACAGGGATAACACTCACAACGTTATGTAATTGTAATAACTATGGAACAATTTCTTGTGTAAATTTGTAAATGTCTTTTGGCTATGTCCTGCGCTAGAGAGTCCTTTGAACACACGCTAATAAAATGGATTAACTGATTTCTGATTGCACTTGAAATAGTTGCTTAATTTATGTGTCATTGGTTTTTGTGTATGGTATTATTTTATTATTTTTTGGTGGGCGAACGCTTTTAATTGCCAGCGACGGTTCGTAGGTCTACGCGTTTCCACGTCCCGATTTCAAGTGAACATAGACAGTTCCAAATCGAAATTAAGGCCAAAATATGAAAACAAGCCAGTTCCTACCACAAGATGCGTCCGGCAGCGCAGCGGCTGCGAAGCCAGCAGCATTGATCGACCACCACTCACACACAGATGCGGCGGTGTTGCGGATTCTCGAAAATATGGCCAATGCTTTTGGAGGCGGGGCAGCGCCAGGGGGGCTGGGGCCCAGCACAGAATTATAAAATAGATAGAAAATTGGGAATATTTCCCAACCGAGAAGACATTCGGAGATGCGTCGGTGTGCGCTGGCCTCTGCCCATGTATTAATGCTTAATGGCCAATGCTGCCGCTGCTGCTGCTGCTTCTCCTTAACAGTTTCGAACTCGAAAACGATTTCGTCTGCCTGGGTGGGTACTTTGGGTCAACTGCACACATCCAGAGAAATCAAAATTTATGACTTATTGCAGCCAAAACGACATGAAATTTATTAATATTTGACCATTAAACAGGCGGCAAATGTTAAAAATAAAACCGAGCATTATACATAGGAACGTACGAGTATATGCAGACATTTCAAATGGTTTTTAACCATACACAAGAATTCGTTATAATATCATCTTTTGGAATGCCAAAAATGCGTTAATCATTTGGCTTTATATACGTACATGTGTAGGCAAATGATGAGAAATTAATAATAATTGGGGGAAATTTCGCTTATGTAATCAATTTGTGTCAATTGGAAATCAATTTATGCAAGTGTGCTCAACTAATGGGACATTACTGTAAGCAATTGGCAAAATCCATCAAATCTTGAACATCACTAAAATAATATTTAACCATGCGTGTGCGGACAAATAGAAAAAGCGAAATAAACAGAGGGTACCAAAGATAGGATAGAATTGAACACAAAGGGAAAATATAGCATACAGTTTAGCTTTGTTGTTATTTTTTTACCCGTTACTCGAAGAGTAACAAGTAAGGGCGCTGCAGTCGAGTTTCCCGACCACAAAATACCCTGTTCATTTATTTTCATTTATTTGTTTTTGAATTTTTGAAGATGTCATCCTAAATGTAGGCAATACTTTTCTAGTCCTGATCAACAACTGGGGGGCTGCTTTTATCAGCTCAACTGTTTCGCTTATAACTCCGGTGTTTTTGGTCCGATCTGATTGTACTTTTCAGAATAGATAGATATTGAGCCTAGCTTGATGTATACTAAACCACGAGGCTCTAACTTTAAAATGTGGATCTGACGGCTTTTTAGGTCTTGGATTTATAGAGGAGGTCTAGGTTTTTTGGGGATAAAAGGGGACGGGGTGGAATTTTTCAAATCTGAAACAAACTTGATCTGCATACAGCATAAATCTACCTTCGTGCAAAAATTTGTGGCTCTATCTTTTATAGTCTCTGAGATCGACGCGTTCATACAGACAGACAGACGAACAGACGGACAGACGGACATGGCTATATCGACTCGGCTGTTCATGCTGATCAAGAATATATATACTTTATGGGGTCGGAAAATTTTCCTTCTCCCTGTTACATACATTCGCACAACTTCATGATCCCCCTTTTCCCATTTTCAATGGGAACAGTTTCAAATTTTGGCCAGGCCCCTTCCCGCCACCGCAACAAGAAAAGTTGAATAACTCCTACAAGATATCGAGCTCAGATTTTGCAGTGTAGTGTATGTGGCCAATATCTACAATCTCACAAATTTTCATAAAGATCGGATAATAAATGGCAGATTTAAAAAATCGATGCATACTTATCTGAGCCGCATCAGGTTATTAAACACTAATTACCCTGGGTAACGGGTATTTCGAAGTCGGCCAGTGCTGACTTTAACTTACGCTCTCGTTTTTTTTTATGTCTAGAACAGAGATGGGAGCGTCGTGACGTTCCTATGCACGCGCTGCCTCGTGTGCATAGGGCCTCTGCAGCGGCCGACTGCACAAAATCAGATTACAAAATAAGCATTGCTAGTATGCATGCTTGTATGCGTGTGAAAAGTGTGACGATATGTGTGCATGCCCATCTCTGGTCTAGAATGACCGAAATCGTGTCAAGATGCAAGCAAATGTCAAGTACTTTGATTTGAGTACTTAGTATCGAGCACTTTGTTTTGAGTACTTAGTATTGAACACTTAGCATTGAGTATTTAGAAATGAAAACTAAGTTCGAGAGCGTTCGAGTTCTTACTATAGGGTACATAGAACCGACAACTGAGTATCAAGTTATTAGGGTACTTAGTATCAAGCGCTTAGTATCGACGACTTATTGGTTTATATTCAGGTCTGCTTATCCAGTACTGCGAATCAAGTATCGAATACCTACTACTGAATATCAAGTTTTGAGTATTGATTATAGACTAGCACACATCCAAGAAGGTGAAAGCCGGGGCACATCGTATACAGCATGTTTCAAATCATTGTCTCGTGAGTGTTAGCCACACTCACACCTTTTCATACTCTGTACTAAAGGTACACAGAGTATATAAACGTTTTACAAAAGTATGTAAAAGCCAGAAGAAATCATCTCCGACCCTTTATACTATACATTTATTCTTCATTAGCATCAACATCAAAGTCTATATAGCCATGTCCGTCCGTCTATTCGTATGAACAAACAAATCTCAGAGATGGTAACAGAAAATGGTTTGATGTGTTTGGAACAAATGCTTATTTTACTTCCAGGCAGATAAAGTGTATTTGCAATTTTGGCCACGCCCCCCCTCGGAGTTTACCACATTTCTTTCGATCCGCCAAAGGATTGTTAGAGATTGGATGAACGAAAGTCAAGTTATGAGCAAAAGAATGTTCGCTACTGCTAATGCGCTGCTTTCAACTGCTACTGCACCCTTAAAATTCTTACAGACCTTAAACTTTCATTGGTACAGAGTACTTATATTATAGTCAGTAATAGTTCAAGGGCAAATTCGCCCTTTAGTTTAAGAATGTTTTTAGGAAAACATCTAGAAAAGTTACACTAAACTTAATTAAACCAAATTTCACAAATTAAGAAATAATTTTCTAAAAAAAAAAAAAAAAAAAACCAGTTACATTTTCTAAAATGTTCAAGAAAAAACTGTCTAAAAATAAGAATTTTTCTTTTCATTAAGAAAACAAGAAAGAAGAAGAACTCTGTGCCAAGAAAATTTGTCTTTTGATCATAACTCGAAAACCTTTCATCCGATCTTCTTATCTTATCGGATCGATAAGTTATCCTAATAACTAAATATGTCCAGAAGGAACAAGCCATCTATCTTCAAAACTGTGGGAGATATGACGTTTTTTCTAAATTGCGGGGGCGGGAGGGGGCGTGGCCAAAATTGAAAATAAACTTGATCTGCCTGCAGACATAAGAAGCATATGTCCCATACATGTCAAACCTCTATCTCTTACCATCTCTGAGATCTGTGCGTTCATACGGACAGACAGACGGACAGACGGACATGGCTATATCGACTCGGCTGTTGATGCTGATCAAGAATATATATACTTTATGGGGTCAGAGATGCTTCCTTCTGGATGTTACATACTTTTGCACAAACTTATAATACTCTATGTACCTACGGTACAGAGTATAAAAACATTTAGAGAGAGTGCTACCCAAAGACACCATTTCACGGCGTCTCTAGCACAACACTAATTCCAAATATTGCTTATCTCCTAATCGATTTCAGTGTTCAGCTCAGATGGGTGGAAGGAAATACGTCCTTCAAGAATTTGCAAATAGATTGTAAGTTGTTCGCTAGGATGAACTCTCATGACATTAGTCTGTTCGCTGAACACAGTGGGAACCAAAGTATCAATGAAGATCGTCTAGCAATGAAAAATCAATGCAACAAATGCGCAACAACCAAATGTCATTTGGCCAAAAACGATTCATTTACAATGAACCGTCTTCAAAAGAAGTGGAGCGCACCATAAAAACCGAACGAACCCGCCGCAACTAGACGACACTTAACAGAGAGAGTGAGAGAGAGATGGAGAGAAAGAACCGAGAAAAAAGCCCCCAAATGAAACGTGGCGCGCCGTGTGATCTTAATGATGAGCCCAGACCCCGTTATGTGTGTAGTTGGCCTAGCCATGCGACGAAAATGTTTGAAAATTGCATGGAAGCGTGAAAAATCGAACAAATATTTGGTGAAAATTTATTTATTGATTTTCAAAAAAGAAAACAGAAAAACTCGCTTGAGCCAAAAATCTCATTAATCATGTTGAAGATTTTAATGAAATTGTAGGCAAACATTTTGCGACTCGTAAACCCCTCATCTACCCACTCACACACATTGCAGTAATTAACATGCATATGAAAATTGCATACCTAATTACTTTTTCGCAGTCAATGAACGCGAATTCAAGAAGAAAAACAGCCAAATAAGTTGAGTGGACCCCCCAAAAAGCTATTTGCGCCATTGTCTAATAAAGTTGTCCGACTGTCAACGTTGCGCCTGATAAGCCGTCAACTGTCTGTCTGTCCGTCCGTCTGCGAGCAGATCTTTGTCGCGGGTCCGTTGACACTTGTCGCCTCACAAGCCAAATTTTCAAAAATATTTTTGTATTTAAATAATCAACAATTTTTTGACAATGGCCACTGGGCTGACATTTTCGCTGACGATGCGCCTGCACTTAATGTTGCAAGCAGCATGAGGGCACGGCGCTTAAATGGCGCATAAATGTTTTCTAGATTAAACAAATAAAACTGTAGGCCATTTGGTTTAATTAAAATTTTGAGATTCTGCGACATTTTTTTGTGTTCAAAAAATATGTAAGCTGAAAAATGTTTCATTTACGCACCTGTAACGTTGCCTCCGGTTGTGGGAAGTGGCAATTTTTCAAAGGCCACACTTCGATAGATGATATCGGATTTTCCGTTGACGAGCTCGCTCTGAAATAAATGAAAAGCATGTTGTAAGTATATTTTCTACAAAAGCGTTTCCTGACCTGGACTGGAATGTTATAGTGGTGAATTATTTAGACGATTGTTGAGGGGTTACCCTTTTGATGCAAGAGTGCTCCTTGAAGCTTAAATAGTTTAAATTTATAATAGTACAAATCGTTTTTTTGATATTGACATATCCATTTTGCAGATAATTTTTTTGATTTTTGGCTCCATTGGATGAACACCTAAGATGTAAGATCCATTTAATATTAAATGAATATTTTAATATACAAAAAATGGATATTAAACAAGAAAGAAAGTCGGTCAAGCCCGACTATAACATACTCTGTACCAAGAAAATTTGTCTTTTGATCATAACTCGAAGACCGTTCATCCGATCTTCTTCATTTCTTTGGCGGATCGATAAGTTATCCTAATAACTAAATATGTCCAGAAGGAACAAGCCATCTATCTATCTTCAAAACTGTGGGAGATATGACGTTTTTTCTAAATTGCGGGGGCGGGAGGGAGCGTGGCCAAAATTGAAAATAAACTTGATCTGCCTGCAGACATAAGAAGCATATGTCCCATACATGTCAAACCTCTATCTCTTACCATCTCTGATATCTGTGCGTTCATACGGACAGACAGACAGACGGACGGACGGACGGACAGACGGACATGGCTATATCGACTCGGCTGTTGATGCTGATCAAGAATATATATACTTTATGGGGTCGGAGATGCTTCCTTCTGCCTGTTACATACTTTTGCACAAACTTATAATACTCTATGTACCTTCGGTACAGAGTATAAAAATATTTATTATAAATGGATAACGAAATCATCCGATGGATACAGAGTGTGTATTCCGTAAGGTTGTTTCTAAAGGAAAAATGCCTACCATAAATTTATGTTCAAGACGAGCCTCGGAGTTGACTCGTTCAATTTGATATTTAAAGTTTATATTTGAATTGGATGCCGCACAAAGTGTAAAATAAAGGAGAGCGACCTCGATATACCCGTCACTGGAGGGAATGCAAGTTTAATAGCCTTGCCTTATGTTAATTATCAGTCCATTAACATTAATGTAAACATATCATCACTCTGCTCGGAAAGGTATGCAACGTTTTTTATAACTATTATTACTCTGCTATTTATTATCCGATATTTTTGGAAGTTCTAGACTTATATTGTATATTGGGCACATCACTTTAATGCAAAATACGGGCTTATAAGCTAAAATTATCTAATTAGCTATTCAATTTTATTTATTGCGGGGCGGGAGAGAGCGTGGCCAAAGTTTGAAACAAACTTGATCTGCGTGCAGACAATACTAGTCCACATTGGGTGAAAAATACCTCAGTTTATTTTGAGTTGGCTTTCAAAAAACTCTTAAGAGAACTCATGTAGCTTTTCATTCATTTTTGTGCATCTTAGATTGACTATTAAGCTTGTCTGATATCTTATTTGAAAAAATTTTATGAGATATCAGACAAGTGAAAATACATCTTTAGTAATCAATTTAATCTTATGCGTTCTACAAATTGCTTTCCACCTAAATCAGACAATAATCGTATGAGAATTGGGTTGTTTTCGAAATACTTTTTACTGTTTAGTAAAAATTCATTTTGTGGTCTTTGGAACATACTACCAATGTAATGTTAAGCTCTTGCTTTTGTGAATCTATCAATAAACTTTGGAGTCTAGAATCTTAAAAAACAGTGGCAGATTTAAATCAAAATCGGAATTCCTTGATTGAAACGGTTCTGATTAAAGCCAGTTGGCAGCCCTGATACACATCACCCTTTAGAAGGGGTACACTGGATCCCATTTGATATCAATATTGTTTAGTTCTATTCAGAGGTATTTGTGTTTCTTGGTAAAGTAGATGTTATAACTCGTGGCTGATATAAGCAATTTTAAAATTGTCTAATTTTCATCAGTAAATCTTTGTTTGCGTTGTGCTTGGTTAAAGCCCAATGCTATTCAAGATATCAGAAATTATGTTAAAAATTTCGATAATAAAGGCTTTATTCCAAATGACATTAAAATTTATATCAGTAGAAGACTTTATTCAAATAAGACTACTGTTCATAAGCTTTCAGATTTTAAAATATGTTAAAAGGGTTTCTATTCATGTGAAGCTCGACAACCAGTCGGAAACCAGTCTTTAAACTGAAATTTGTTTTAAGAAATAAATCAGCTTTTGGGGTAGAGCAAACGAGATTCATTTGGGTACCATTTTATGAGTACGGGGGAATCCTCTTAACAATTTGTTTGATTGTAAACTAAACACAGCTGGCAAAACGGTGCGACCGTATGCTTGGATTGTTTGAGGTATATTTGGTCACACTGTAAATTTAATTAGAGTAAACTATGGCACTTATGAAATTACATAACAATGCAATAAGGTCCATTAACTAGACAAAAAAATAGACCGAACTGCGTTTTTAGATTTTCTTACGAAGTAATTTTGCGCTAACGACGAGCATTTTTGTACTAGCAATTGACTTACGGCAACATTGACCATCTAAGGTATTAACAGCTCCCAAAAATTATGCAATTAATCTAATGGGTAAATATCTTCATTACTAGCCGGAAAACAGATATTATCATTTAAAAACTTTAGCTCGAAGCATTCTAGTGTATCGCGGTTAGTCCATTAAAGGCATTTTATAGTGAATTTGTTATATTTTCTTGCTTGCAACGAAGCAGGTTACCTATAAGATTAATGACAATGTTGCTCTAAGGTAGTTGCTTGTACAAAAATAACGATAGCCCGCGAATCAAGGCTATGTTGGAGAAACCGAAAAGTTTGATCTATTTTGGGATCTACTTTATGACTTACATGAAGATGTTCGTGGGTGAATCTTAAAGTGGTACTCCATCTCGAGGTTTTTGGCTGACGAGTACCATCTTTTAGGGACGCGCACTAGCCCATTGTGCCATCATAAATTTAGTTTAAAATAAAAATCTACCGTGCGGTTTTAGAGATATTCAAGAATTTGTGTTTGACACCTTCTGGAGGTACCTTTACGAATTGTACGATAAACGTGATTTTTTGATATTACGTTCCTAGTGACCCTGTCTGTGTTTGCTGAATTTTGAAGATTTTTGTTCTGAACCATTAATAACTAAGTTAAAATTGTTGTCGCTTTGTTTTACTACTACAAAAGTACCCATAGAACGCGAACCTAGGGTTCAGTTGAGAAACTGAGTATGAGGTGATGCTTACAGAAGTCCCTTTTATCAGAATTTAAGGGTCTCATCTCGGGTTTTTTTTTAGGTGTCCTACTGTGTAATTATTATTTACGATTCCAGGTGTAAAGTGAAAATAAAGTGATGTATTCGCTTGATTTTGTTAGATAGATAGATAGATAGAGTTCGTCAAAGTTTTATATGGAATTGGATTAATAAGTACTCGTTCATCCATCAAAACTCACAGTTCTAAATTGCTTCCTCAGGTTTTACGCTTAAGCTTAATAACCTCAATCTGAGGAAAACGTTTAATAGAAGTTATTTATTTCTAAACATTATTATTAAAATAAGTACGTTTTTCCTACCAATCGAGTCTCTTCCGGATTGATTTTGCGATTTAGGAACTGGTCAATGATACCACAGTAAAAAACTGTTTGGTAATACAAATTCAGTAGAAAGTGAAGTCCGTGAACGGACTAGAAGCCCTTTTAAGGAGTACAAAAGTTCGCTTTGCCTTCTTGTTTTTAACTTAAAAAGTATTTAATAGGTTGGTTCCTATAAAATATAAGTTATTCGCTTACCTGTGTTGATTGCTGAACCACTTTGGTTGTGTGCTCCTCGACGTATTCACTATGCGTGTACTCTTCGATACTTTCGACAGCCTGAGAGGTCAATGAAAATAAAATTGGAAATTGGAAAATATCTGAGTAGATTTCATAAAACAACAATCGCCAGCTCATTCAGTCGGCACTCATGGGAATTAGACATGTTCTTCATTTGTTCCGTATACTTTGCACTTGTGGCCTTTACTCTCGGTTTCTGCTTATTATTAAAAATTGGACGCATTGATTGATATGGGCAAAACTTGAAAGTGTGAAACAATAGTGGAGAACATAGAGCACGCACACACACACACTACTACACGCCGGGAGAGGAAGTGGGAATGATTGACGCGAAAAGAATTTCCACAATTGCAGCTGTTACATAAGCACTTTATAATGAATGCCATTTCGTGCCATATCCGTGGCCAAAATCGGAAAAAGTCATAGATACAAATCGCTACAAAATATTTGAGCTATTAATAAGAGGTACACAAATGCACGGCCAATCAATAAGACCAGGAGAAATATCAAAAAACAAAAAATTCACAAAAATCAAATTGCCAATAGGCAGCAGAGCGACAGTTTGTGGGACGGATTGTACATATGTAAGACATGCATCAAACGTCACAGAATTTGAAATCACAACGCACGTTCACAATCAACTACTACCACCCAGGACAATTTCTGACTAAGTATCGGTCGGTTGGTTGCAACCAGATCGACTAGCCAGCCCCACTAGCTCTGATTCTTCTTCTACACAGTCTACGCCATTTTTATAATAATTTCATTTTCTTATTTTTAATTACTTGCGAATTTTGTGTTCATTTTCATATGCAGTGTGCCGTGCCAGGCGGCGTATTTTGTTGATTCTGCTGAGTTGGTTGCAACCTGCAACACAGGCTAAAGCAGCGTGGGTTGTCAACAGAAAACCATTTACATGGCCTATTCATATATAGGTTGTATATATGTGGGCATAGAGTGCATACATATAGAGTTTTATAAATTTCTAATTTTGTTGATAGGCGGCACTTATAAAATTTCGAAATTTTCTACATTCAAAGTTCCTGCTGCTGCTGCGACGACTGCTGTTCGCATTTGTGGCTAAGAGTGTGAATATTTCTTATGTTCGATTGTTGGTAAGACACGTGTAAACTTATGTTTTTGCTATCAAATTGAGCCCTAAGTCATATTTTCTGAAAAAAGCAATCGATTCGGAAATGCTAAGCGAATTAATCCTTTTTAATTTGAGTACCCGTATTCAAAGTAGGAAAACTTATGGCTTTTAATTTAAGAAAGTTTGATTGAAGTAAAAATGCCGAACGTTAGAATACTGATGGCAAGACACATTCAAAGTTCGGCCAGAGTTTCTTTGATCTTGGCTGAACATCTATTCAAAAAAAAGTATGCAATGCTTCAGAGAGTGGGGCAGTTTCATTATATAAATGGATTTAGCAAATAAAATAGTATAAAGTATATCAAAGAATGCCTAAGAAGTTCAGAGCGATACACTTATAGACAACTCCGTTAGGTTTAAGATGTGTTCTGTGCTGAGTAAGAAATGCCCTTGAAATGGAAGTTTATGCAGAATAAAGAACTCATAAAACGAGAATGCTGAGCTAAGTTCGTCTGTGCCGAAGTTTTAAGTCAATTTTTGCAATATTGGTTTGAATAATAATGCACAAGTTAAAGAAAAAGAAGAAAAGTTTTTAACGTTAATCGGTCCTTTGGCAGCCTTGGGATATAATTGTTCGATTATGTCCAAATTCTGCAAAAATATACAAAAATAATAGCATACAATATTAAAAACGCCCAAATTTTGGAGCGCTAAATTTAAAATCAGCCTATTTTTCTCACTAAGACTCATTTCCGATTTATCGTTCCATCTGATACTCACAAAACTTTGCCGAATTTTGTAAAAGCTTATATACTCAGAGAAAAACCCAAAAAAAGATAAACTTAAATTAAGTACAAGCGGTGTCAATAGTACGTTAAATACGAAAATACTTTATGCAAGTACATTTTCGAGAACTTTTTAAGCCCGAAATAATTGGTTCTAGGCTATTTCGGGATATATTAAGTAAATTTCGAACAATTTTAAAATCTTTGTAATCCTGATAGTGGTCTTAAGTCAAGTCCGATTAAATCTCAATATAATTACAAAATATTGTTTCTTAAAGTCCAGTGATTTCTAATGTCAACCCAAATATATTCTGGTAATAAATTAAGAGTACTTTAAAGAAGTACAAAAGCTACTTGGTTTGAGCCGACACTCTTTCCTGGATCGATCGTATAATTGAAGCTGTAGGCAAAATATACGGATTTCTCAGACAACTGTAGCCTATTACAATGTAGATGTCTAGATACCTCTTTGACATAAAGCCATTTGACCACAATTTAGATAGTTGGATTCAGATATTTTTACAAAAGCTTATTAGTAAAAAAAAACCAAAGTACCTATATGAAAATCTTGAATTCTCTGCCTGTCAGAACAGTTGAGCAATCGACGGCAGCAATTCGCTGAACTAATCGCATCCCAGCGTGCTTCTGAGACAAGTTGAGCGGACGGGAGATCTTGAGATTGTGGCTCAATAAGTGAAGTGAAGTGAAGTGCAAGAAACGCCGTAGCAGGCGAGCAATCGATGGCAGCAATTAACAAAACACATCGCATATAAGAAAAATGAGAGGTGTAATTTAAATGTTTAAAAAAATCGCAAAAATTTGATCATGTATCCTATGAGCTCAGATTATTATGATGACAACCTGGTGGTTCGTGTGGTAAATATGGAACTTTAAAATGAGATTAGCGAGACGATATGGTAAGTGTTAATTGTAAAATAAAAATAATAATAACAATTTAGGTTAATATTGCCGCCATCCAACATTATTTGATTGGTTCCAAATTTTGAGCTATTTCGGCCCTGCGCCTTAAAATCTAATTTTAAGGGCCAGTCAATTACCAATATCCAAGTACATCTTACTTGTACTACGTTTTTATTTTAATCAGAACGAAATAAGTTATGTTTTTGAATGACTGATGGCGCTACGTCCGCCAAAACTATTTTGCAAATTCAAGGCTACTTAGTATCATACAAATCAATCGATACAGTTAGCAATGCCAAAGAGGCTGTAAAGTATTAAACACAGTTCTTAAACTCACTGGATTTGCCAGGTATGTCACCACACCTCCTTGCATATCGGGTTGTTTTACTTCGGTATATAAACCCACCACGGCTGTGCAATGGAACGCGATTGATCATTGAAAAATTTATGTAAAACATCATCAAAAGCATCAGAATGAATAAAAAATTCCCTGATTTCTACAGACGTTCCAGACGTGGCTTGTTCTCGCGAGGGCAATCTTATTTGACCGGAATGACAAACAATATAGTGCAATCAATTGTTATTAGAAATAATAAATTTTTTCTTTCATTTTTCTACTTTACGATAAAAAATATACCGTTCGTATCCGGTATCATACCATTCTGTCATAGATCCAGATCCCATCCCCACATAAACGAAGATATTCACTAAAATATTTACTAGATATAATTTATATGGCAGAACAAGGTGTGCCGGGCCATCTAGTATACTATGTTCTTCGTTGAAATCCAATAAATTCTAGTCATTTTTGAAATAAATAAGAGAATAAAAGTGAAAATACTATAATGATCGCAGTACACTCAGTAGAACATTGAGGCTGCTTAGGTTGAGAATACGAATTGAGACACATACAAAAAATATAGAAAGTTTAAACAAAATAAATATCAACAAACATAGAATGATGAGATCGCTTATTCAAATCTCAGCCTAGTTATGCCAAGTTTCGTAACCTTAGGTCTTTAAACAACGGCAGAAAAATTCGGGACTTACATCAATTTCAAAAAGTTTTCTTAGTAGGCAGAAAATTCAGGTGAAAATTGATAAAACTTTTAAACGAATAATATAGAAACTCACCACCTAATAAGACAAGATTTACACGGTGAAGCAAAATTCATGAAGTTCTCTTGGCAGGCGGAATTTTCGAGGCAAAATAAATACGTTTTAGATAGGAAAGTTGAAGTTTGCTTCACCGTGTAAGTCCAGTCTAAGAAATCTTTATAAAGCTTGCTTCATAGTTTTACATAAGTCAGTGGCTTTTGGAATTGTAACATACGACTTGGCCACAACGGAAAGCGGAAAAACACGTACTCAAACCTTTAAGTTGATAGTATGGTGCAGATTTCGAAGAAGATTTATTTTGGCCAAAAATAAAGTTCGATGTGCAAACTGAATTCACATCTTTCCTTTTCAATTTGTTCAATATTTAGGAGATTGTCTAATTTTAATGGAATTAATGGAAATTGGACAGCAAGTTAGCTGACAGAACAAGGTTTCTGCTTTTCCTTTTCCTTGAGAGTTTTAGGTTTTTTTTTGTAACATTTCTTTCACTCACGTAGACCTCATTTTTAAGCCTAATTGAAGTTTATTCTGTCATAATTGGACAGAAACAAAGTTTCCCTTTACACTGCGAGACAAGAAAATTAATTTTACAGCCAGCTAATTGTGCAAATCTGTTAAACATTAATTTGTTAAGCAAAAACACAACAGACAACTCAATTAATCTTGGGTTCAGGAAGTGTTCGCCCAGTGAACACACACGCAGCTGCAGAAATGCTATTCAAATTGGGCATATTGCCCGCAAATATGTTTGGTTGATTCATCAGAAAAAGTCGAAAAACATTGAGTGATTTGTGCTGCATTGTTGTTGCACGCTGACGGCCCAGTCTTTGGACTTATGACACTTCATTTCTCATGCTGTCAGCATTCGCCGAGGCATTTTACTTACATTAATTTTGGTGGGGCTGTAAGAGATCTATTTGGGGTTTAGTGCAAAGTATACGGGGTTAGTAAAAATAGTTGTTAAAATTAGCAATTATTAAATTTTTATGTTTATGTTTTGATTTTTGGATTGTGCTGAAGCCAATTCTGGTATTCAGTTGGTGGTTGTAAAAGGTAATTCAATCAACTACAAAAAACACACACGCACACACACAAACAACTTACATATATAGAAGGTAAATGAAGCAGTAAAACAATTGAATAATTTGTTCATTAAATGCATAATGTAAAACAAAGCGCAATTTGTAATTCAGCAGAGCGGAGCATAATTTCGTGCAATTAAATTAAGAATTTTCATTCGAAAAATATATTTCTCTGAACTTGTTTGGTCTATTTTATTATGTTTGCTTTGGTTTGTTGTTGTCATGTTTTACAATGTTGCACTTAAATTGTATTCTTTTTGTTTTGTTGCCATTAGAAGAATATGATAAATTGTTTGCATGTTTGCGGGATGAATTTATAATTTGATTTTGAAAAGCACAAAACACACACACAAAAAGACAATGGACTTGGACTAGATTCCTCTTAGATATATGTAAATGTATAATAATTGCTAATTTTCAACAACTCCGAGTTGCGACTAGAATTCACTCGTTTTGCAAATTGAGTTTTCAGGCTACCTTAATGGAGAAGCTACCATTCGGTATATCCTTGCCACCGAATTTCACGTTAATGTCATAGTCTCCGGGATCGTTTAAGGCATAGAGTATGTCAAAGATGCCATCCTTCTCAATTACATCAATGTCCACAATTTCGCTGAAAGAAAATTTATAAGGGTTAAAGAAATGTCTCCCGACAATCGACTTGTGGTGTGTGCATAAAAAATCTTGATCGCTTTAAAAGTATGAGTCTAACTTTCAAAAATGTAATAAATACGCTTTATGCAGCCGAGAAGGTTCTTGTTGTTCGATGCATCTTATTATTCCCGTTGGTTGGTATAAGTGCAGTTAAATTTGGAGGAAAAGATGCCAGTCGAAATGTTTTGTAATGTTTTTTCCATCTTTTTTGTGCGCGGAGAAATTGTCGAAGAATATAAGACTTTTCGATTTGGTTTCCTAAACGTCTTATTTAGTTTCAACAACCATTTTTCGAAAATTCTTCCGTTCATCAATAGGTTTTTCGATTGAAGTCACAATCAACCCGGAGTGATCTTACATTTTTGAAGCAATGTGGTCGCTTTGATCCGCCAATTACCAATGGTGTAATCTTGTTCGAACAGACCATTACTGTAGTACGATCATTTCTAAATTTGCCTTCCAAACACTTAACATCTTTTAATGCAAATGATTTTTTGCATTGTAAATATAATTTTCGCGTACCTTCGTAGCCAGGGTTTTAGCCCGCTGCTTGTTTTGAAGTCTTCACAATTTAAGTTTTAAGCATATTTTTGTGCCTACAACTTTTTGATGTACTAACGCTATTTGTGTATGTCGCTGGTATAAAAGGTTCAATCGTGGTCGTAGTTCGCTTAGCTATGAATTCCGTGAATGTCGTCCAAAATCGGTTGTTGTGCCAGACAACATCGATGCTGTGACTAATTAATCAAGATTGTCATGTGATATATCGTGAGATTCAGTCATTCTAAAACATTAGTTCACCAGCATATGAAAGATACTGAATGAACTCCTCGCGTTGGATTTCGCGTAATCGGAACATTGCTCAATGGCTCGTGTGGTTTGGTGCAAAGAAATGCTGATATAACACAATCGCGGTGTTCCAAAAGATGTTCATAAGATCGTCATAGCTGTATGAGCCGAAAATAAAACAGTAATCGACAGTGTGGATCTTTGTATACAAATCAAATCCTTCAAAACTTGTTGGCGCGATGCAAATGGTCGCCTATATCTTCGGCCGAATGGGTCATGTGGCCATTGCTCCGCTTGAGCAACTTTGGACGGTCAATGCTGAGTGGTACACGACTAATTGCTTGACAGAAGTCCTCGAAGATATTCGCGAAACCAAAAAATAAAATCAAATGCTGACGGAGACAGTAATTTAAATGCGACCTACTTAAGTCAGTTGAACTTGACTCAAGCGACATCATAATAACCAAATCATGTATAACGATACTTTTGCGAATTTTAGAGGAATGCGTTGTTGTTATTGTTTTTCATGTAATAAAAAAATGTCTCTTCTATTTGGCTTTTACACAGAACCAAGGGCCAAGACGAGCTTTTCTTACGGAAAAAACCTTTTTCATTAGATATCCCGAGGCGGGATCAAACACTCACGACCTCCACACCACAGAGACTCACACAAAGCCCGCTGCACCACTACAGGCCACATTTTACAGTGACTTCAAAGTCATTTTTGTTCGATATGCGATCCAGATTTTTCATGTACACTTGGTATAGAAATCATTTGCTTACCTGCCCGCTTTGTTGGTGATCTTACATGTCACCGCGCCATCGCCAGCCGCTCGTGCATCCACTTTTAGGTGGGATTGACTACCAGAGGGTTGAATTTTGGGCGCCTGCTCCACCAGTTTACATTTCTTGGCCTCGCCGGTGGGGAATGCTTCGAGTTTAAAGGGTGAACCCTCGATCTCCTTGTCACCGTACTTGATGCTGCACAGGTAGGTGCCGCACTCATCGGGCACAAAGGATACCACATAAGTGCCGCTGGACACTTCTTCTAGGCGCGGCTGCATGGGTTTACCTTTGGGATTTTTGATGGCCACATTAATGTCAGCCTGGCCCGCTTGTTTGGTATCTATTTCAAATTCGGCGGGCAACGAGGCAGGAGTCTTCTTCTTTTCGTTCACACCCTTGACCTTAACCTTAGTGGCCTCGGATTTGGGGAAAACGGTCATCACAAAGGGACTAGGAGAAGATGAAGATTATTGTTAAGTGGAGTTAAACAATTTAGACAGAAACTCACCTGCAAGGCACCTCAACATCGGCGAATTTCACCTGACACGTCAACACCGAGCCCGCCTTAGGCGGCACATAGTGCACTGCATAAATGCACTCGCCTTTATCCTCCACGCGCAGATTATCCACCGGTATGCCCTCGGAGTTGGTCAACTTAACGGCAATGCGGCCAGGACCAGCCTCGCCCACATCCACATTGAAATAGGTGGGCACACTCTCGCGCACCTGGCCATGCTCAATGCCCGGTCCATAGACCTTCACCTTGCTGGGGTCCACCGTCTCCTCCACCAGTACACGGAACGGCGAGCCGGGAATATGTTTGTCGGCAAAGCGTATGGTTATATCATACTCTCCCGGATCTGTAGCCAAATAGTCTACATCACAGCTGCCGTCACGATTATCCGTGCAGGTCATTTTGGCCTCGGAGGGGCCCTCTATGGCCAGGGAAAGACCGCCATTGCCGGCGCCCTTTGTCTCCACTGTGAATTTATTCTTCTGATTGGTCAAACCCTTCTCCAATCCCGGTCCGTAGGCCTTGCAGCGTGCGGGATCACAGCCGCTCTTAACATTCACCACAAAGGGAGAACCGGGCACGGGTATGTTGTCGTACATCAGCTCAATCGTATGACGTCCCGCCTCAAAGGGTGTGTACATAATGCGGAAAATGTCATCGGTGGGTCCCTGCACCATTTTACTGGGCAGAACATGTCCCTTGGGATCGAAGATGGCACAGGAGAGTTTACCCGAATCAATATTGCTGCCCACCTTGCTCATGTCCACCATAAAGTCGGTAGCGGCGTTCATGATGACACCTAGAAGAGGAGAAGGAGAGGGGTATCAGTCAACTAATCCTGGTGAAAGTCAACTGTTTAACGCACAACTTGGAACAAGATTAAGATGCGATTAGTGTATCAAATGGTTAAGGTTCGAACAGAAAAAAACAACATCAACGAAACGGGGCAGTAGGCAGAAGAGCAGGCAGAGCATTCTGCTGTTTTGGGTGGTCAGTAGCGTAGGCGGAACACTCGGAACACTCCTGGGTATATATTGCCTACCATGCGGCTGTATGCCGATGCCGCTCACTCGTGTATTCTTCAGGTTCGGCACGGGCACTATCAACGGTTGGAATGGCGAGCCATTGATGTGGCGTTCGTTGAACGTTATGTTGACGGTGTAATCACCCGCTTCGGTGGGTAGATAGGCCACATTACAGGTGCCATCGCCATTGTCGCGACAATTGATGGCCGCCTCGCAGGGACCCTCCACGGTGACGCCCAACCCACCTTGTCCCGCTCCCCGGGTATCAATTATAAACTCAGCCGGTTGACCCACAATACCACGCTCCAGTCCCGGCCCAAAAGCATGCACCTTATTGGAGTCACTGCCGGTAAGACACTGCAATCGGAACGGGCGCGGTGTGATGGGTGTGCCGCCAAAGCAAATGCTTAGCAAATACTCGCCCAGCTGGGTGGGCGTAAAGTTGACCAGAAAACCCTCCGCTGTGGGTATGATGTGAGCCTTCACTTGATTACCTGACGGGCTGGTAATGGTCACAGCCAGATCCGCTTTGGGTAAACCGTGGGTGATGATGCGGAATTGCTGCAAACTGTTTAGGGGCGCAGCTTGTGGGTGAATGAAATGACTTGTAGACTTAGAGACCATGACAAAGTCGTGTGTGTCTAGCAAGGCTGCAAAACTCCAAAAAATTCGGAAGAAGGTTCTGTAAGCGGAGCATCAAAAGCTTCGATCTCTAGGTTTTCGTCAATGCGTTTGTTATGGGTACCGCGTAGTCCGGCAGCATCTGAGCGGCATTAACGAACCTCTTAATTCTTCGTAGTGAGCACATGCCACCTGACCAATCACCAGCCAAGTATTTGCCTGACGAATTTTGTACCGATCGGTATGGCGTTACATTACCGGTCGTTAGTGTGGTGATGGGTGCAAGCTAGAGTTCATATATTCGACTATCACTGTGATGCATTTACCTGTGTCAGTGATGCATCAGGTCGTTAGGCCTGGTAGTGTCTTGACAACAGCAGAACTACTGGGTAAGGTCCCAAGGATTGATCACGAGGTAAAGAACCAAGCCTAGGACGTGAACCGGTTGCCAAAAGCATTGATACCACGGTTTTGGTCGAGTCTTCTGAAGATGGTTACATACGGAGGGAGATTCGTTTAAAATTCGGAAGAAGGTTTCGATCGAAAGTTCTAGCACGAGCTAGAGCTAGAAAAGATTGCATCAATGCCAAAGTTTTGCTTAAATTTTCTGTGGCAACGACTGTGGATAAAAGACCCGAACCTTTTGCCGAAAACAGAGAACTATGCCGTCTCTAAGGATTCCGATTTGCAGCCTTGGTTGCTAGAGTGGAAACGATCTTAATAGTACCAGATATACTTACTAGGTTCGAGACCATCGACCTTGATCTTGGACACATCCACTGTCTGCTCAACGACCACGTTTTGTCCCAGGGGTACGCGCTGTCCTCCATACGTCATGGTAGTGGTATACGTTCCTCCAGTGGGTGGAATGACTTCAACCGAGTAGGTACTATCCTCGTTATCGATAATGCGGCAGGGTACATCAATTTTGGTCTCGTCATGCAGTATCTTCACCTTTAACTCCGCCTCGCCAGCATCTCGGGCATCTACATTAAAGTGGGTAGCCACATTTGGACGTACGCCGGGCTGTAGCCAAGGACCAAAGGCTTGAACCTTGGCCGCATCCACTGGTACGCCTATATAGACGCGGTGAGGAGAGTTGGGAGTGGATACGCCACCATAGTTGACTAGAAAAAGAGTTCCAAGAATCATCAGGGCTAACATTCTGTAACTACTCACCTTCTACGGTGTGTGGCACTCCAGAGTTGGGCGTATAGGTCACCTTTTTGGTGCCATCGGGTTGGCTCTTCAGCTGTACTGGCAACTTATTGCCAAAGACATCCTGCACGATGACATCTAGGGGAGCACTACCCGCCTTGCTGGTGTCCACATCAAAGCTGGTGGGTTGGTTAATTGTAACGCCATTCTTCTCCAGGCCTGGACCACTGGCCCTGACCAGTTCGGGATGGAAATCGGTGCGCGGCAGTATTTGTGCAATGAACGGCGACTTGGGTATATCCTCGTTGTCGCACAGTATGTGGACAGCGTACTCACCCACTGCAGTTGGATGATACTTGACTAAAGCGGAGCCATCTCCATTATCTTGGCACTCGATCTCCGCCTGAGAGGGGCCGGCCACGGTGAAGCCCAGGGCTCCAGTCTCGCCATTGGTTTCCACCACAAAAGCAGCTGGATAGCCAATGACTCCGCTACTCAAGCCAGGACCATAGGCTACTATGGAGGACTCTTTCTTGGGTCCCACTTTCACCTCAAACGGTGATTTGGCCACTTCCTGACCAGCGAATGTAATCATGACCACATAGCGTCCTTCTTTGGCCGGATGGTAGTGGCACTCGTAAGTATGGCCATCCACCTTGGTCTGTATGACATTCTGATTCATGCCACCGGGTCCTATGATACGCACCTCGGGCACACCCTCGCCGGCACCCTCCGCATAGATCTTGAAGTCAGCATCATCGCCCACACGCACGCCCGTGGCCTGGAGACCGCGACCGGAGGCGCGTACTTTGCGTGCATCCGACAGAGGTGCCACCTTGACCGGGAACGGACTGTTCGGTATGGGTGTGCCGGCATAGAACACATTCACCGAGTGCAGACCCTGCAGTGCGGTGACGTATTCACAGCGCCAAGTATCATTCTCCAACTGACGCACCTTGGCCGCCACCGATGTTTTGTGATTGGAAGGATCAATGATAATCACTTCCGGTACACCACGACCAGCATCCATGGTGAGTATGTCGAAGAAGGTGGATTTCTTGACGGTAACACCCGTGGGTTGAATGCCAGGACCAGTTACCTTCACTTTCGAAGCATCTCCCGCATGTCCCTCGACTTTGACAGGGAACGGACTTTTGGGTATGTCACGTCCCGAATATTTAACGGTCACCTTGTGAGTACCCTCGGCCTTGGGTACATAAGAAACGGTGTAGGTGAGATTTTTGTCATTGTTGAAACGGACATCGGCTTTTTCGTGCTCTCCGTTGGGTCCCTCAATGGCCACATCGACGACACCTTTAGGAGGAAGGTGAAAGATTTAAACAAAATTAGAATGGAATAGAGAGCTTGTTTTGTCCACGAATAATCTTAACTTGTTACCTCAACAAAACTTAAAAGTAAGAGTTAACATTACTCTACAAATAAAAGCCCTAAGAAATCTCTCCTAAAGATGAACTTGAACTGCGTACCAACTGGAAGACGATTTTGTATGTAAGACGAACCTAACTGGGCCTATGAGCGAAGTACATTTAAGTTTTTTTTCACAAACGTCATAACGTTTTGAGTCACCCACGACTCTTGCACGATTCAAAAGGATCAAAGTGCAGGTTCAAAAAAAATTTGATTAATAAAATACAACGGAGTTCTAATTATCTGTAATAGCGATAACATGTTGCTGAACTCGGTGGAATTTTTTCAAATTTGTTAATTTTTGTCAAATTTGCTTAGAAAAGCCCGATTACTATTAACTCTTATTGAATGCACCGGTGTCGCAACAGTCCATCTGTGCCTCGGTGAGAGGAATATACCAAAATTACATTGCATGAAATGCAAGCACTCAAAAAATTTGAGGAGTTGTCATTAATTTTCAGAACTGAGAGCCTTTCCAACTAATTTTCTAGCGGTTTCATCAATCCAAATAATACATTTCCTCTCAAAAGGCTTCGATTTATTTCTCCTCTTTTTGCTGTCTTACGTAAATATACCCATTAATCTTGTCCTTATGTTAATATACAAAGCATTAACAGTAATGTTAACATATTAACATTAGGTAAGCGGACAGAGAATGCTGCGCATAAAGGAGGAGGAGGAATTTGGTTACTCTAGCTTTTCTAGTCTCTTAGATATATTTGTTTTTACAATCGGTCGGACGGACGGACGCTTATGATTATATCAACTTGGCTGTTGATACTGATCAAGAATACATATACTTTATAAAATCGGAGATGCTCCTTTCTACGTCTTACGTGCACTTGCACGACTATAGTATATGCTTTTAACTCAGTAACGAGTAGACATTTCATGAATACTGCATCGCTTCTTTTCACGATGTTGTCCTTAATTCACTTATGAAAGTCGCCCGGATCACGAATGTTCATGCCCGAAAATCTGTGATTAATCACGTTCAGAGTATATAAATAATTAGAGGCTCACAAAGCTTGATGGAATGCAATCTACTTTTATGGGAGATTGTGTTACCTATCAACTCACTGCTATATTCTCTAAACTAACCTTCTTTTTCATCCACTTTTGAGTGAAATATCTTGAATTTCGGATTTGGTTTCAGCGTCAAGCTGACATCGCATATTTTGTGGTGATGTTTTAAAGCGCTTAAAGGTGGTCGAGTACTAAGTATCGAGTACTTCATATTGAGTACTGAGTATCGAGCTCTAAGTATTGAGTACTTAGTTCTAAATATCGAGTAGAGAGTACTTCCTTCAAAGCATCGAGTACTGAGTATATAGAACGGAGTATCGGATACTGAATACCGAGCAGGCTGTATAGAGTACATTTGTACCAAGTATCGTGTACTGAGCACTTAGTTCCAAGCATCGAGTACTGAGTATCTAAAACGGAGCATCGGAAACTGAATATCGAGTAGTTAGAAGCGAGTGGATAGTATCGAGTTCTTAGTAATGATATCTGTATATCGTGTACCTATTATTGGGTACTAAGTATTGATTTTCGAGCACTAAGCATTAAGATCTAACAATCGAGTACTAAGTATCAAGTACTGTTAATCCAGTTCTTAGAGTCGAGAACTAAGTATCGAGTACTGAACATCGAGTAGTGAGTATCTAGTACGCTTTTGTAACTGAAAGACAAGGCACATCCTTTACAGCAGGACCTGACACCATGAAATATGAACATATGTTATTCTTCTTGTTCACAGAACAATTAGTTCCAAGATGTAAAAAGTTCCATTTTATTTTGTTAAGGGGTGAAACCCTTAATAAATGTATTTCAATGCACTTCTTGTTGAAGTGACTTTTAGCCTTCCAAGAAGAAAAATGAAAAATTCTGCAAAGTACGACTAGGATGTCACCCACACTACCACTTGCAATCTCCATTCTTCTGGAAACAACAATAAAAGTCTCTCCCGTCCAGTTAAGATCCCCAACCCAAATCATGCAGGTTCTTTTCTATATTTCAGTACTTACCCTTGCCAGCGGAGAAGGTTTCGACGGTAAAATTGGCGGGGGCACCAACCACCGGGCCAATGGGTTCAATTCCAGGACCATAGGCACGCACTCTGCGAATAAAAGCGAAGGAAAAAGCGCAATCAGTCTCAGCTAAAATTTTCTGAGGTAAATAAATTTCGCAGGCAGCCCAGAAGTATGCAGCAGTTTTTTTCAAAAGCAGCTTGGCTAGGCAGCAGCCCAAAGTAGGCTACATTATTTGTTAATGCTTTGCCAGCGAATTTCGAGCAAACAGCAGCAGCAGCAGGCAGCATCAACTCAAGATCAAACGAATTTAGCCAAATATGTTAAGTTTTAGCTCTAGCAACAGCAACAACAACTACAATCAACAGGAAAGCAGCAGTGTTGAGGTTTATCCATTAGATACGCTTGGCCCAAGGCCAAAACAGAATTCATCAAAATACAAAGTACAAAAAAAGTAGCCAAAAGAGGCGAAAACCAAAACGTAGGCCAACAGAAAACGACCATCAGACAAGAACATAAACGAGAAGGCCGAACTTACCGCGGCGGAGGAATGCTGAGTTTTGCATTTCAGGCGTTAAAAAAGTTTTAATGGTTTGGTAGCAGAAGATACATATACACACACACACACAGTAGGTATGTATGCATGAGCGGGGAGAAGGAAATCAAAAACAATATCCATATAAATTAAAAGGTTGCTCAAATAAACAGAGAAGAAGACAGGAAGAGAGAGAGAGGGGAAGAGAGAGAGTAAACGAGAAGAATTAGGTTCGAAGTCGAAGAACTGCATTAGCCATAGAAGGACTGAGTATATCCTGACCTAAACGCATTTATTGCACTCACCTGTTGGGATTCGTCTTTGGTCGCACTGGAGCTCCCGTCTTCAGCTTCGAGTTGGGATACTGTGACAAGTAAGTCATCATCGATTGTTCATCCACATTGGGATTGACCAGTTCCTCTGGCTTAATCAATTGGCGCACATTCAACCAATCATCGGCCAGGCCCATTGCCTCGGAAGCATTTTGTACCGCATCCTTGGGATCCCATAGCTCCCAGTCGGGGCACAACCCTGGGGCACAGGCATCAACCAAGGCGCCCACCGCCTTGCCAGTGGTCCAGTCATTGGTGAAATTATTGATGGGCAAATCGGGTATCTTGGCGTGTATCCAGTTGAGGAGTCTGTAAAATAGAAACGGATTGGTTTTATTTGTTGTATTACACTTTGAGAAATTATGAGCACATAAAAACTGTTTCCGTTTTAATCACACTGAATGTAACGATTCTTCAAATTCTTTTTGCTGACAGTTGCTAAATTTTCGATCAATGTTCAAACTATTTGGCTGGTTTTTTTTTTATTAATTTTTTGGTCCTTCGTGCCGGATTTTGTTCCATTCTTTCTTAATTTATGACTTTCTAAGCCTGAACCCGAACTTTTATGGAATCTTCTCATCATCTTATCTAGCTTTGATATATTTCGCACTTTGAAACAAGTACTCAAGGATAACTTTCACATCGATGAGACTAGTTTGCTACTTACGTCAGGACAAAGTAACATTCTTTTAATATAAATTAAGGAGTAACAGAAGTTCTATCTTGATTTTTTTCAATAAAGTGAACAACAATTAGTTTTAGAACCAAACAAAATTAGTGAACCAACTCCACTTACCGTTGCTTGGGCGTTTGTCCCGAGCCGTTCAACTGCTTCTCATCATCGCCATCCCACATCGGCATCGAGATCGAATAGTGTAGAATGAGAGTCCATATCAGACCCAATATCAATTTCAGCTTACAGTCCACAATATCCGAAGAATCTGCAAAAGAAAAGTAAATCGTTTTGTATTACTTTGATAGTGGCCAAACCAGAACAAGCTGCCGAACAGATGACCGTTAGCAGCGCCATACAATGCATACTCGTTGATACTTAATGTATCTATTAATTGCCATAACAACTTGTAGCCTGTGTGGCTGCTTGCAACAAAGTTGTTGCAGCCGGGCAGATCTGTCAATGGCAACACCGAAACCTGTTGTTGTCGGACAAGCTGCCAATTATGTACAAAAATGTCTGCTAACTGTTACAACCACTTTGCCAAGTTCAGGGCCATTTTGCTCTGGACGACCTTAAACTTGTCTCTCCCTTTAGTTATGCTAATCAAATTGATTTTAAGCAGACTTTTGTTCGGGGTTTAATGAACTCTATGATAAGCTCAGAGCAAAGTGAAAGGCTACATTCGCTTTGATGGCTTATCATCAGCTTAATTCGCACCTCCACATGCTCGGGCCACGCATTGAACCGTGACTCGAATGGAATGCCAACAACATGTTGTGGTGCATTTTCCATCGTCAGTGGGAGAAAGTTGGCACTCTGCCCTTGGTGAGTGTTGGTAATTGCCACAAACAAAATATTCTAGTTGCTCAGCTTACATGTTTACCCAAGGCATTGAAACCGGCCACGGATTGACAGACCACTTAGGCACCTTCAGCCATTTTCAATGCACATTTTACACATTTGGCCATAACAAATGAATTAACTGCCAATCTGTACGCTCGATGATGCCTCTTGACATATTTATTAAAAAAGAAAAAACCACAAACTCCCCACTCCCAGTCGAAAGAAAGCAGACATTAAAACGGCAAACAGAGAAAAAAAATGATGGATAAATAAATAAATGGCAAGAAATGAGATTTGGCTAATTAGGCAGCAGTCGGCATACCAAACTCTAACTGGAACTGGAACTGGTTGTCAACTCCAGCACCAAAGTTTGTTGTTTTTGGCATAACAATGCGAACAAGAAAATGCGCTGTAAATTATAAAGAAATATGCTAATGTGTGAGTGTGTGTGTGTGCGATGGAGCGAACTTAGTCAGAGAGATGCCATAACTGCGATAGAATAGATAAGGCATGTTAACCAGGCACTCCAACTCCAACCGTTCGTAAGAGAACCTGAAGGGGCGAGAGACCATCCATAAATGAATACATATGCATAAGTGTGAAGATTCTTCTTTTGTTTTTAAAGGGGCAAGTGAAATGGAACAGCAGATCTGATCTACAGTTCTCAGTTGGATCAGAACGGTCTTGGTTTGAGCCCATAAAACAATTCGTGCTTGATAAAACCTAATATCAAAACACACTGGTAAGATCCAAAGGCCAAGTTGGTATTATTGGCAAGTCAAAAGTCTATCTCTCTCCAAAACAACATTGTTAAAACCAGTTGGGAATTTTAAGAACAGATTATTACCAAATTCTCATTTTCCATTGCCCACTTTTTGGAGCTAACATTTTAATTCTATTATGTATTTAATGCAACACTTGTTGTCTTCGAACTATGCAAAGGTTTTTGTTTGAAATTTTTCGGCATATTTTTTTCTAGTTTCAATAATATTAACGGACTTTTTTCGGATTTTGAATGTTTCCTACTAAATTTAAGTACTTCCAAGAACAATCCATACTATAAGTTGTAGGTAAAAAGCGGTACAAACTCAATCCTGATCGATCTAGAACTTGGCCTGTCTTTTTCTTTTGTGAATGTACGAGTAAGAGCCTTATTTTAAGCATTAATTCGTCCTGGAGTCGTGATGTGCTCAAAATATTCGATAAGCGTCCATCTACAGTTTAGAGTATAAAAATATTATATTATCTAAAATTCTGCTCCGAAGTAACGAGAAGTTTCATGCAAAAATTGAGGGAAAAAGAAGCAGACGTAACGACTACCTTACATTTAAGGCCTAGACAGACTTCCAAAGTTAATCGCTTTTTCTCTTTCTCTCTCTCTTGACATTACTCGAACAATTTCTTTACCGACACTTTCTTATAAACAAGTAGCATTAGTCAAGAAAACTGGTGAAGTCTAAGGTTAGTTTCGAGAAGGGATATTTTACCCAGGGCTGCAAACTCAAAAAACATTTTGGATCTCCGGCTCGCGAGTTCGAACCAAAATTTACCACTGGTTCAGGTTCAGAATTTTAAGGTTCAAGGTTTTTGGGCCAAGGTTTTGGTTCGAACCTTGGTGCAGCTCATGCTTTATAAACGTTTATATGGTAAACTGTTAGGGAATTGTCTCGCTTTTGAGTTGGGATGGGATTTCACCATACTTTATATAAATAGAAACACTTTCATACAGCTCATGACCATGAAAGCAATGACATTTAAAGTATTGTGACGAAATAAAAACTTCGAAGTGCTGGATACAGCCCTTAAAGTAAAATGCCATTTCGTAGTCCACATACGAAAAGTGTTCCCACAGTAATGTGGATAATTCTATCAGGATAACAGAAGAAGTCACTGGGAAATAGGTTAAATCTATAATTTTTGTTGAAACGAACCGAAATTTTAGGTTCGGAACGGGTGCAGTTTCAGCTTTAATACCTTAAGAGGTTCGGTTCAAGGTTCGATTCACATTAATCTGAATGTCGGTATTCCGGGTTCGAGCCAGTTCGGTTCAAAACCGGTTTGCAGCCCTGATTTTACCTAAGGGTTTAGTTCGAAATTTGGTGAGTTTCTTCTTAGATCGTTAAAAAATGAACCCTTTATAATCGATCAACATGACCAAAAAAACAAAAGAGAGTTCCCCTTTTTTTTCAGATTCCGAAAGACAAATATTTGGGGGTGCGAAAACTGGTGCAACGAACAATTTAAGGTAAACAAATACTATTTTACTTCAAGCTGACTCAAAATATTTAAAAAATGGAATATTAAAAAACCTCCAACCCATTTTCAAGGTATAATCTTTGTAGTTAAAATATGAACTAGTAACTCAACTGATCTTATCTACATACTAACAAAAGGATACAAAAAAGCGGATTACGATAAGATTACAAATTTTTAATGCACTAAGTCAGATGAGCTGCTGGCTAGAAGAGTCCCAATTCTTCAATCTTGCAGAGTAAGTTGTTAGTTGGTAATGCCAAACCATTCGAAATGATGACTTGACATGATTTATCTGCCGCATTACAACCAACTCTTTGGCATGGCTGGCAGCTGGCTCCAAGAATTATGATGTTAAACGCAACCAGAAGAAAATGTATTTAATTTACAGATAAATACAGAGGCAGAGAGCAAGCGGAAACCAGGCTAAATTGCTGAGACGGCATCCGAGATTCTGAGACAGAGGCCGTCAACCGGCTGGGGTCTGGGTCACCCGTCGCCAGACACGTTCTTTGAGCGGCACGCGCATACCAAAGACACAGGCGATGAAATGCACAATGCCTGTTTGGATTTTCCAACGGAAAAAAAAACGAGTTTTCCATTTGGTCTAAGGCTAATCATCCACACATCTAACTGTTGCGTGGCTAATTAAATTAGAGACAGGGCTTAGCCAACTTTTGGAATGGACTTGGAAAGTGCAGGCGGTTCAGTTCCAGAGTTGGGCGCATTTTGTCCCACATTGTTTAACACATGGTAATTTTCCACTTGTTTGGGATTAATTGAACCGAAGTCTCTCTTTCTGACTAACGGGCAAATGTTGTTAATTTGAATAAATAAACAACTTGAGTCGAAAATGTCTACAGAGCAATAGTTATAACAGAGTCAGCTTAATCTTATCATAAGAGCATGTGGTTTTAAGTGCCTTCCTCATCATTTCTATTTCAAGTATTCGGATCGGACCAACTCATAACCATGACGATGACCAATAACTGATGGCGTCATCATTTCAAATTGTTGCAAATATTAATGATTAACAGCAATAAATACGTGCTGACTGCATAAAACATCATTTGTACAAGGTGGCATTCATTTCTGAGCTATTCAACGGAAATTCAACGGAAATTCGCTGATAATGTGGCTCTCCAGGTGATTCAGTCTGAATCATCTACGTGAGTTTGGTTTAAGCAAATAGCTAAGCCTTTACCAAAAAACAAAAAACCATAATCAACAGCCAAGCAACGGAAGCAAAACAACTTCCATGTCATTTTTGAGGAGCTTTTTTAGGTACATAATCTATCAAAATTGTTTACAAACTGTCAACGGTTGGAGAAAAGACGAGATAACACAGGGAAGGAAAACTTTGAAGACATTAAAATTACTTCGATGTTATGCTAAACTCAAAGTGTTTGAAATCCTGTATTTAAACTTCAGACGAAGCTATCGCTGTCACCGTTAATTTGTCGTTTCAATAATGCGTTTTTTTGTACTTTAGAAGATAATGTGATTTTACCATGGCACAAAATTACTTCCACAAGAATTTTAATAGATTTTTAAATATTAAAAAGGAGATCAGAAAATCTGAGCTCTGCAGCCGATCTTTCTATTATACTCGTAGGTACATAGCGTATATTAAGTTTGTGCAAAAGTATGTTACAGCCAGAAGGAAGCATCTCTGATCCTACAAAAATATACAGGGTGCGCCATATAAAGTGTCGGTATGGCAACACTGAATAACTTTGACATTTACCAACCGATTGCTTTTGTTAGACATGTTTTGGAAACATCAATCTAGTACAATTTTGACCATGGAACGCTTCACACCAAAACAACGTGCCGAAATAGTGACGCTGTTCATCGAAAATAATCGTTCAATTGTGCTAACTCAACTCATCCAATTTTGATGACCGATGAGGCCCATTTCACGCTTTCTGGTGGTGTTAATAAGCAAAATTGTCGCATATGGGGCACGGAAAATCCACAACGCATCCATGAAATACCTTTACACGACCAAAAAGTGAGCTGGACGCCTGGTATCAAAAAGAGGCGATATTGACTGGCCACCCAGATCTCCAGATTTGACCGCCCCAGACTTCTTTTTGTGGGGCTATTTAAAAAGCAAGGTTTACGCCAGCGATCCACAGACCATTGAAGAGCTTAAGGCCAACATTCGTGCCGAAATCGCCACTTTATCGACTGAGACGCTTGAAAAAGTGATGGAAAATGCCGCAAAAAGGGCACATTTGTTGTGGCCAATAAAGGCGTCCACTTGATTGATGTTGTGTTCAAAAAGTAGTGGAATTAAATTGTACAGGACCAAATTAAAGGAACAAGAACAACATATAGCAATCGGTTGTTTGTTTTTATATTTATTCAGTGTTGCCATACCGACACTTTATATGGCGCACCCTGTATATACTTTGTCTATCCGTCTGTCTGTCCGTATGAATGCACAGATATCAGAGATGGTAAGAGATAGAGGTTTGACGTGTATGGGACATATGATTCTTATGTCTGCAGGCAGATCAAGTTTATTTTCAATTAAAAAAAAACTTCATATCTCCCACAGTTTTAAAGATCCCTCAGGACATATTTAGTAATCAGGTTAACTTATCGATCCGCCAAAGGAATGGTGAAGATCGGATGAACGGCTATCGAGTTATGATCAAAAGACTGTTCGCTGCTCCAGCGCATAAGCAGCGCTGCTTTCAGCTGCTACTGCAGCATCAAAATTTGTGCTGAGCGTATAATTTCGTTGGTACAGAGTATATTATAGTCGGGCTTGACCGACTTTCTTTCTTGTTTGATTTAGAAGTTCCCACTTACTTCAGCCTGCTTTTATTTGCAGTAGCGCCATACAGAACATCTTTTTCAGGGGTTACTTCACCCACCTTCACCAATCGTCGATAGAGGTTCTTCTACTGTATGAAAGATACTGAATATTTTGGGACAAAGACTTTTAATAATTCGCTTTGCGATATTCCGATGTATAACACTACGCTCAGTTTTGAAGCTACAACTGAAGCTCAGTTTGTTAGTTTAGACTACGAAATATTTTAAGAGGATTTATATTCAATTTTGAAAAATCCTGCCAGAAAGGCGAATGTAGCCAAAAAAAAAATCGATTTATCGATGTATCGGAATTTAGTTATCGGTTTTTAAAATTACATTATTGTTTTGATAGATTTTACTTTTTTGGAAATTAACGACATTTTTATTAGCACGAATGAAAAGATACGATTTATGAAAGACTGTTTATGCCTACACAGAGAAAAAAAAGATATTAAAGCATATCTATTGGATGATTTGGACGGGATATGTTCCAAATATCCATTTAATCAACCAACGGAGCTAAAACTCATCCAAAGGATATGAAAACTGATAATCATTTGGATGATTTTGCAGCTCCGCTGGATGATTAAAAGAATATCAAAGACATATCCATTCCAAATGGATCTTTATTTGATTTTTTTCTGTGTACCTTTGCATTAAGTTTCGGCGCACGGAGCAAGATATGCAGTGACTCTGGCTTGCTAATTTGAGCCTCGATAATAATTTTCTTTTCTTGTTGTTGAACTGTTTCCAAGCTCAAATTTCAAGCCCACCGCTGCTTGAAAAAATAGGTTGATCAAATTTGATTAAGTTTTTGGGACCACAGTGTTATCTAAGGAAATAGAGTATCAAATTCGTCAAGCAATTGTATCACGAGACTTATTCATCTTTTTATTTTCTATGTAATATTCTCTGTATTATTTAACAATAACTCAATAGTGTCATCCACAACAAACATCTGTACATTCTGTTCAAACTCAACACATTGTTAAAATAAAACTAATGTCTGCTCTATCGTTTTTAAAATACATTTAACAAGACATACGCAGAAATGAAATTGGGTCAGCTGGATCATGAAGATGGCTCAATTATTTGAAAAATGTGAATTTTTAGGTGTATTGACTCATCTCTCGACACCCTCCCTCTTTATGATGGCGTCATCAATTACAATCAATTGACTGTGACAAATTGAGCAAAACTTTTGAGAAGTTTTTCTCACAGAAGTGAACAAATAAAATCAAAAGTAATCAAAAAAATTTATTAAAGAAATCCCTAAAAACTTCAGAAATACGCAGACGCACACACACACACGGCACAAAACACAGCACAAAAGCCGCAGATGATGTCATTGAGTCAACTGAGCGACTTTTATCTCAACTCGCAAACAACATACACGTATTAGAGGTCTGCTATTCCCTCTCTGGTTTGTACTTTTTGCATTTTATTGCGCCAACTCGAGTATTTTATTATTGTGTTTTCTAGATTTTGTTGTGTACCGCAAACATTTGTTAGATACGCGAAGCCGGCTGGGAGCTTATGCCGAAACTTTGTAGTCAGCTGCGTGGTCACAGAAAGATAAAAAAAAAACCAACAACTCCACACGAATTCGCGCTAATTCAATTGACAGCACAAAAGACCAAAAAAAACGAAGAAAATAACTGAGAAATTATATGCGACAGTAGATGTGTGTGTATGTATGTACAGTGGAAACTCGGCTGCCAGACACTTTTCTATTTTAATCTGTATCATTTTCCGTTATCAAATCTTCAGCATTAGAGCTTTCTCTATATAGAAATTTGGAAACCAGTTTGAACACACAAACACACACACACACGACTGTCAAGAGTTCACCGAGCTCAAATATTTTCTTTTTTCTACGGCAGGAAGAGGTGCGTCTTGAGTCAACACTATGCAGCTCGTTAAATTAATTAAATTTAATTTGCCATCAAAACAAACGAATTGGGTGCGTTATCGGTTCTTTTTTGGACAATTGCAAAATATATTTTTTATTACTCATATGACAAACATTAAACAGTTAAAATGAAAATAGATTTTGAGTAAATGCATTAGTCGTAAATTTGAAGAAAAAAGAATTTTAAACTTATTTCATTTGATAAATTTATTGAATTATAGGAACCTTATCAAATTTGGTCAAATTCTTGAGAAATTATTTAAGCATAAACTGCCAAGAAATTCTTAGAGATTCGCAACTTGATGGTTAGATGGATGGAAGTATAAGAGAGATGCAAACTATTCTCAATTCGATTAAACCGACTCCAATCTTTAGAATATGACAAAACGATTCATTTATATCACGTACGTTGCTTTCAAATTGGGTTTTAAGTCAATCATTTATACATAAACTTTTCTGGTCATTTTCATCAATTTCAATTAAGAATTATTAAAATTTTATTTCATTGCTGAACGATGGTCTATGACAAGTATTAAATCTCTGGTCTGGGCTTTGGGTTGCGAAATAAACTAATATGACTACGTCCAAGTTTTTGGCTAGATATGGCTTGCTTATCGCTGCTGGTCAAAAATAAACGACATTTTTGTATCAAACCACAGCAAAAGTGCCAAAAATGTTGATTAGTTATACGAAATTAAACAATTGTTTATTGGCAAAAACTCAGCAGAACTTTTTGCCTTCACTTGACATTTTTCTGTTATCTTTAATTTCTACTCATTTTCATTTGGGTTTGTTAAGAAAAAAAAAATGAAGGAAAAATAGGTTAAAAATGTATGTAAACATGTCTGTAAACATTATTTACTTAGCTGTCAATTATTGACAAATGGATGTATAAATATATAGAGTAAGCGGCCACTGAACAATCATACGTCTTATCGTCTAGGTGCGTTCAGGTTATCAATTGCGTCATGGAATCATAAACACTGGAAACCATTACAGAACTTAGACGTAATAATATACTCGAGAGAATCACACAATGTCTCAGTGACCAACTGAACTTGAGATTGGGCAGTGGCACTGAGTCATAAAAGAAATGTAGTATCAAACGCTCATACACAGGGAGAAGAAATTGGGTAATGTGATTTGAAACGACTTAAGTCAAGTACGTCACTTAAATTAAATTCTTGAGCTCAACACGCTAGCTTAACGGGTCTATTGTATTTTCTTTCTAAACAATTATGAAGCCGGTCAAGACCGACTTTCACATACCTCCCAAAGTTTGTATTTATCACATAAAGTGTTAAGGTGTGTAAAGTGATGCCCATCGCTGCTTCAGCCGGTGCTGCCCAGCATATATATTTGTTTTACCTTTAACTCGAATATCGTTCATCCGATCTTCCCCATTCTTGGGCGGAACTAACCTTCGATCTTTAAAATTGTGGTGTTTTACAATTATAATATTGATTTTCTATGCTCGAAAATATCAAACTGACATCATTTTCTGGTGTATAATATCGGCTTAATATTGATTTGAGATAATATCAAATTGTGCCCCAGATCTTATAATTATTTTTATACCCTTGCAGAGGATATATTGAAATTGTCCAGATGTTTGTAACGCATAGAACTAAGCATTTCCGACCACATAAAGTATATATATTCTTGATCAGCATGACGAGCTGAGTCGATATAGCCCTGTCCGTCCGTTTCTATGCTTTCTCCTCCGTCAGTATTAAAGCTATCGCCACCAAACTTTGCACGAAGTCTTCTCGTCCAAATACGCTGCACATTTGTCGGAATCGGCCGGATCGGATGTCTATAACATATAGCTGCCATAGGAACGATCGGTCGAAAAACTAGTTCTAGTGAGAAAAACTTTTTGTTTTTAATGCAAACGTCTCCAAACTCCGTATTTAATAGTTTTTAATGCTTCTCCATAATTCTGCCAAATTTGGTCGAGATCGGACATCTATATGGTATAGCTGTCTTACAAAAGTAGAGCCAGAAAAGTAGTCTTATTGGGAAAAAGAGGATAAAGAGGACAAAAAAATAAATAAATTTGGGAAAATATCAGTAGAGCCCGAATTTTGTCTTGCCTAATGCTTGGAAATGTACAGAGAAGAGGAATAGAAAGTTGGATTGATTTGCTTTATTCCATACCGTCTCATTTCATGGAAACTATCTATTTATGTATTTGCCCCAAACGAGTTTACAACCCCAGATTCGATTAGATCGGCAAAAATTTAGCAGCTTCCTCGAGCGGATTTTTCAAAATCGATGAATCGGCATTACTCCAAATAAGCTGAGCCGAACCGATAACCACAAATCAAAATGGTTTGGTTTAGTTGACTGACAAGTTTAAAAAACGCAAAATTTTATTGATGCTGAAACTATTTGTGTTCTAGACCCAAAATCGAACCGATTCTCCTACGATTTGAGTAGTCTCTAGTTCGAAAGCGATTTTGAGAACACATAGGATTAAATTAAGTACATAAATGTTGATATTTTTAGTAACAAAAACCTCGAACCTACTATTTTTGAACCTTAACCATTGCCATGGCCATGTATTGGTAAATTTTGGATCGAACCAGCGAACCGGAGAATGCATTCAATTATGCCATTTCCTTTCTTGTGACAATACTCTCATTATTTGGTCGTGCTACTTCACCTCAATCCAACATTAGTCAGAAGCTCGGCTTTAAAAGTAAAATGACAAAAGTTTCAACACTTAAAGGAATAGCTACAGCAAATAATGTTTCTTCAAACAAAAACCTGGCGTTCAATACCTCTTAAAGCCAGATCAAATACTTTATAATAGGTCCGATCCCAACTCTATGTTACATCGAATAGTATCGTACAACTAGATTTATGGTTCCGCTTCTGCCAAAATGCAAAAAAAAAATAGCTTTCCGAACAGATTAAACAACATTTTTGAATGTTAGTCTTAAGAACTAGCTTAAGGGGTTAACATTTGGTGGAATATAAGGGGATTCTTGAACAGAATCTTTTTTTGACTTCAATTTCCACTTCAAAAGACCGAAAATATGACAGATATAGGGCAAAGTTGCGACGTATACTGAATTAAGTGCTTTAACAATTGAGGTAGGGAGAAATTAAGGGAGATCCTAGAACAGAAATAAGTTTTGGCTTTTTTTTAAACTTGCCGTTGCTTCAAAAGACCTTTCATCAACTTAAGGACGGGCTTTAAATGTTGAGATATGAAAGAATTGAGAGTGAATCACAGAACCAAACCGATTATGCACCACAGTTGGCTTCAATATTTATCCAAGCCAAAATTGCAGTTCGAAAACTCTATAAACCTATGCACGAACCAGTTCTTATTTTTCATTCGGTTTGCATTCCTGATAGATAATGTTAGAAAGTTCGTTGAATTCAAGAATTGATCCATTTGGATTTAAGTAGAGTTCGTTTTTAACAGTTCTCATTTTGCTTTCATAGACATTCGGAGCCGAGATCAAGTGTCTTCAAGCAATTGTTGTATTCAAAACTTATGAAGAAAAACATAAAAATTGTAAGTACTTTTTTTCTCCCCGTGTATGGTTTTAATCAATGCAAATTAGCAGGTTATCAAATTTAAGTTCCCGTTGCAATCGAAACCCGCTTTTTGTCATGGCTCGTGATTAGAAGCAGAAGTCATATAAAGAAGTTGGCCTTTGGAATTGTCCACGCTTCGTTGGTATGCTTTTATCAACTTGAGCGCGAAATATATGTATTTATATACAAAAATAATACTATTTAGCAGATTTAGTGACCTCACAGCCAAAGCTAACTCGTATTGTCAGGTGCACGGGTACAAATGAAAGTAAAAATCGCATTGAGCATGACATCATTTTGTGAATTGAAAGCGAGTCATTGTGCAAAATACACAACGTACAATTGAATCAAATAAAAATACAATATTAACAATCTGTTTGGAATGCCAGCTTGAGACTCTTGTGGCGTTGTCAGCGCATCTTAAAGCCCACCAAGGCAGTCCACAAACAATTGATTCCAAGCGCAAATTATGCAATTTTGCTATTTGCATATTTCTAATAAAAAAGATACATCATAAAATCCATTTGAATCATCATTGAGATTCCACAGAATTAGCTTGGCCCTACCCATTTTGAAAAAAATATGCCAAAAACTCACCAATATTAACAATCTTGATGCCCTCATCCTGTAGGAATTTCAAGGCCACCGAAACATTTTCCAATTTCTGGCTACGGAATGTTGGACGTTTGTTGTATTTGGGCATACGCTTCTGCGACAGCACCTCGATGAGTGCAATCAGTCGTAGACCATCGGACAAATCCGTTTCCAGATTATTAATGGAACGATCAATGGTCTTTAGATGCTCATTGGCCCAACGTGTGAAGGTATTCTGTTGGATTTTCTTCCATTGCGCATCCTCGGCAAGATCACGTTCAGCCTCCATATCTTCGTCGAAGTTCTCGTCGTATTGATCCGGCTGCTGCTGTTGTTGGTAATAGTCGTTTGGCTGTGGGTAAGCAATTGGGAGCAAGTTAGACACAAAAAACAAGGTGGGATGATGTAGGTGGAGTTGTTGCTGCAAAACCCACTTATCAGTTATGCGAAACTGAGGACCATGCAAAATAGTTGTCAACTTCTTTTGAAGCAAAGCGTATCGAATTGGATTGGAATGGAGTAAACAAGGTGTGGTGTAGGAATGAAGACGCCGACTTGTTCCAGTTTACACACACTTACCCACACATACATACCCATACAGTGGCAAAACGCTGATATGGAGTTAAGTGGACAGTCCACTCTACACTCAAGTGCTAAGCCAAGAATGTTAAATATTTAGGAAAGAGTCGAAGATTTGTATACTCTTTTCAGTCTTTTTCAGTTTGTAAAAATACAGTCTGCCCTTTTCCGAATTGCGCTTCGAGTTTCGTCTGAAGCTTCTTTTTCTAATTTTTAAATTACTTTCCTACCAATTTTTGGGCTCAAAGACTCAAAGAGGTCAATCTTTATTTTACATTATAATAGAATCTTTAAACTAATGCATAAATAGGAAAAAAGAAAACTGTTCAGCAAAATGTTAAGTCCCACAAACTCGAATGTTTTTTATTTGTTCGAAAACTTGTGTCAAGGAACAGTACAGATTTTCTATAATTTTTAAGCAGCCCAGTTCCAGATTTTGATTTGAATTTATGAAAATTATGCCATCTTCAAAAACTAAGCAACAAATTTCAATAACTATTTTGTTCCGTCCATTTCTAGCTATTTTGGTACTGCAACATTTTTGATAGTACAGATTGAAATATTAGCAATTTTGAAGGTGTCATGATATTCTGCTTTGCTACAAATAGAAAGACAACTTCAAAAATATTATTAGCTTTTAGAAATCGAAATATCATCACTTGATACGTGTAATCTAAATTATTTTGATCTGATCTGTTAGATCAAAATTTGCTCGAAAATTCGTTGGTAACATTTGACAATCAAGACAGGTTTATTGGGTCTTTTTACTCTGTTTCTTTATAAGATTTTTAGGGTATTAAGTTTGTGCAAAAGTATGTAAGAAAAAGAAGGAATCTCCGACCTCAGCTTCAGTCATGTCCGTATGTCTGTATTTCCTTATTAAAAAGCAGATCTCAGAAATGGTAGGAGACATGTATGGGACCAACATCTTTCTAAACTTTCATGCGGATCAAGTTGATTTAAATTTGGACCACGCCCCCTACCGACTTCCCATGGGGGAAACAATTTTATGTCTCCAACGTTTTATAGATAAAGTGCTTCTACCTTATCGATCAGCCAAAGGATTGGCATAGATCAGATAATCGATAGTCGGATCGGGACGGGCTAACGGGTCTTCGATTACCTGCACACAATTAATTTTTGTGACTAGTGCAATAATTTTAAAGAAATATTCTTGATGCACTGGGATAAAAACTAAATCAACCAAAAAACTAAAACAATATTTATCATGTAGAATAAAGACAACTGCAAATGCGAAATCACTGATTGCACTACTATAAACCGAGAGAGATAATTTAACGAAATCTGACCAACGAACTCCATTGGATGTTTAGATCCACGGCAAGTGGTTCTGTTAAGATCGTTGTCCCACCACTATTGGTAATGAACAGGCAACAATCTTTATGTATATGACAAATTAATCTTTCATGAGTTATTTTTAGTGAGCAAAATCTCTTAGTGTTTAAGAACCTTACTCAGAGGGATACAAATTTAATTGGGTCACAATACTTCAAATAAGTATAATCACTTTGGCTTTGCTTTGATGCTCAAAAACTTTTAAAAAGTGTTTTCAATTTTAGGAAGTGTTGTGACGAAAGTACTTTTTTGGTTGTTCTGAGCTAGAGGCTTAAAGGTTTCAAGAAAAATAATCTAATGTCATACAGCAGCTATCTAGAAAATGAGAAATCGGACCAAAGTCGTTTATATCTTAAAGTTCTGCAATTGGAGGGATCACATAGAACGGACACTTGCGCTGGTCACTGGTATTCTTAGGGAGCAGACGTTCTTTTATAACTTTTCAGTTTTTTTTGTAAGCTTAAAAAAACAACGATATTATCGATATGTTGATATATTATCGATTTTGATATTTGGAATATATCGACTACACAAGTTCCATTCTAAATCAAAACTGCTTACCGTAATAAGACGAACTGAAGAGTTCTCTCTAAACTAAAATGGGGAACAGAATGGAACTGAAACATGTATGAAAATCTCAAAATGTACGAAAATCTCTAAGGTTTTTCAGAACAATAATGATTATGTATTTTATATCGCAAACTTCCGAATATTAGTAGTTAAATTGTTCATAACTTTGTGCTAAATTCAAAATCAAGATTTTTTCGTTATTAGGAATTTTTTGTACTAACAGAAACATTTAAAATGCTAACATAGTTTTTCCAAAAGTATCATCTGCCTTATCAATGAATCCAATCAACCACATTCTGGAAAGGGTATCAAGCAAAAAACCCACGAGGACCGCACAAAACAAACTTGAAGTTGCATGATTGGGCAATGAGCGGAGAGCAGCGCAGTTCGCGTGCCACAGAAGTTTTGAGCGTCTGACAGCAAAATCAACAGAAATAGAAGGCCGTCCTCCTTCTCCTCCTCCTTTTCTGTCTGTCTCTCATGGAAAAGGGCTAGAGAAAAATAAATGTTTAAGGAGGCGAGCGACAGTCTCAGACGCCGCTCAGGGCTCAGTGCGCAGCGTGTGAAGTTCATTAACATTTTCATTAATTGCGAAATGCCGCCGCCCAGCGACAAAACGCAATGTGAAGTTGCAGCAATTAAAAAATAAACCAAGGAACACACACACACACACACACCTGTTGATAGAAAATGTCGTTGTTTGTTGCTGGCTGTTGTTGTTGCTGTTGTTGCTGCTGCCGTGGGGCGTAGAAATTGTTGTGGCAATTGGTTGGATGGACACACGCGTTTGCGTTTTTTGGCGGATTGAGAAATATGGTCGCCTGTGTCGTTTGACCGTTTGTATAATTCGCGTTTTGCACTAATTCACCAGAAACACCCGCACCGATTGTATTGCTGCTGCCGCTGTTGTTGATGTTATTAATGCGTATTGAAGTTGGAGCGTCAGCGTCGTTACTGTTGCTCGTACAACCGTTAACTAAAATTTTTGCTGCGACCACGGCCGGAGCTGGTCGCGCACCGGCATTCTCAGTCGCTCTCTGTCCGCTGTACATTTTGCTGGCCGGTTATTGTTGTTGTTCTTCTGCTGCTGCTGATGATCACTCTGCTCTCTTTTACGCTCTCGTGCTCGCGCTCTTTTTTATTTTGTTTTCGTTTTGTTTTTCTTTTAAGCTTTCAAGTTTGTTTACCGCTCTCTCTGCTTGCTGGCGCTTACAAAAAAATGTTTGGCGCTGACTCGCTCTGTGCGGGGCGTTTTTCACACTCTGAGCAACGAACATGATACAACAAATAAGGTAAGGCGGACATTTTTTTTTCGGTACTGAGCTTTTGCGCGAAGAACCTCACGCTTCAAGAACACTTCAAAAACACTGTACGTTTTAAGTACTTTGCTGGGGGCGCACACTGCGAGCTCCCTACCTTAATTGTTGTATTACGCTCTGAGCAACAAATAAAAAAAAAACAAGTTTGTTGATGCCTCTAATTCAGCACGAGAACGTAAAATGTTGTTGGTATCTTCTCGTATATAGTTTTGTTATGTTTATTAAAAATTGCGCCCAAAGGGGTAGTGTTAACGAACGTTGCACAATGCAGTGGGACATAATATCGATAGTTTAAGTTTAGCTTGACTGCCGCAAAGTATGCTGCTGATATTAATAAGTTTTTACGGACATGCACATGTATGTATGTACATTCATACAGCAGAGTGTTATGAGATAAGAACGGTTATTTCTAAGAATAAATAATGTATCCACATTAAACATCAGCTTGCTCTTTTAAAAATATTTGCACTCTGATTTTTCAAAGAATTTTGAAGAAATAATCAATGAGTCTTTGATTATTTGATTACTGATAAGTGATAACCACTATATATATTTCTTGAGAGCAGGGTTCTCTGTACATTTTAAAGCCCAAATAAGTTACAGAAAACGGGCGTATTCACCACTTGATCACCAATTACCATCAATATACAAAAAGAAACAAGCTATTTTGCTGAATGTAGTCACTGATTTTATTAATCAGCGCCCGCCCGCACAATCTACTAGCACGTAGAAAAATGCCATTCTTAACTTAAGTATGTCCGAGATTGTTTTGAGACCCTTTTTTATACCCTTGCAAAGGGTATTATAATTTTGCCCAGAAGTTTGCAACGCATAGAAATATTCATTTCCGACCCCATAAACTATATTTATTCTTGATCAGAGTGACGAGCTGATTCGATTGGGCTTTGTCCGTCCGTCCGTCTGTCTGTTTCTACGCGAACTAGTCTCTCAGCTTAAAAGCTATCGAGCTTGCACAGAGTCTTCTTTTTGCTGCACACTACTAAAATGTCGGAACCGACCAGATCGGATGACTATATCTCATAGGAACAATCGGTCGGAAAACTAGTTTTTGTGAGAAAATCTTTTTTTTTTAATGAAAAGTCTCCAAACTTTGTAATCGGAGGTTTTCTATGTTTTTTTTTTATAATTCTACCAAGTTTTATTAAAATCGGACAACTATATTGTATAGCTGCCATACAAAAGATATGTCTGAAAAACAGTCTTAGTTAGGAAAACTTTTTTGTTTTTAATGGTATCATCTTGCAATTTCGTATTTGTTTGTTAGATTTGCAATGGTGTTGTTGAAAATTGTTTTAAGAATTGAAATCAAAATATTAATGAAATTTTACATCGTCTGCCTCGAAGTTTATATAACATTGCGTATAATTTTTCCAAATAGAAGTTTAAAACAAGAATTATTCAAAATGTTGATTTTTTTCTAAAGAAGGCTAGTTGAGTGACTTTCCAATCCGACTAATAGATGGTGTCTCTACTCTGATCATTTGGCTGGACAGTTTATCGTATCACAGCAAAATTGGTCAAAATTGTGCTGAAGCATAAAAATTGTTCTCACTAAAACTAGTTTTTCGTTCCTATGGCAGCCATATGCTATGGTCATCTTGTTTTGACAAAACCTTCTTTAACTGTGTGAAAATGTAGAAAAAAATAAAAAGTTAAAAAAATGTATGCCGCTACCATTAAAATAAAAGAAGATTTTCTAACTAAAGCTATTTTTATACTCTGTACCGTAGGTACACAGAGTATTATAAGTTTGTGCAAAAGTATGTAACAGGCAGAAGGAAGCATCTCCGACCCCACTTATCGATCCGCCAAAGAAATGAAGAAGATCGGATGAACGGCTTTCGAGTTATGATCAAAAGACAAATTTTCTTGGTACAGAGTATGTTATAGTCGGGCTTGACCGACTTTCTTTCTTGTTCAGACCTGCCTTTTCTATAGCAGCTATACCATCTAGTTCTTCTATTTCAACCAAACTTGTTGGAGTCATATAATTACGGGATTTATTTGGATTAAAAACAAACAAGATTTTTTTTTCACTAGAACTACTTTTTTGACCGATCGTTCCTATGGCAGCTAAATGCTATAGTCATCCGATTCGGCCGGTTCCGAAGGAAGGAAGAAAGAAAGGAAGGTCAAGGAAAGTTTAAGCCGTGGTGCACACCACTCGAAAATTAGTAATTTGGTTGCTCTAGCTCTTCTAGTCTCTGAGATCTAGGTATTCATACAGACAGACGGACATGGCTATATCGACTCGGCTGTTGATGCTGATGAAGAATATATATACTTTATGATATCGGAGATGCTTCCTTCTGCCTGTTACATACATTTGCACGACTTTAGTATACCCTTTTTAATCTACGAGTAACGGGTATAAATATTGTTCACTAGAAGAAAGCATGAAGATTGATGACAGGTATATTGAGAGATCAGCGGCCAATTGCAGAAGTCTCACAGGGCTACATGTTGTAAAAAATGCATCACGTCATCCTTAAAGATCCGGCATCGCTAAGGAGGTAGAGCGCCGAACGAAATGTCGTATATTATCTTAGGGGCACGATTCAAATTCCCAAATTAATATGAATTATTGGCTAGAGGAAAGCGATTCAAGTCTTAAAAAGACAAGAATGTGTATCTCGGACGGTCAATGTCGGAAAGCGGTTATAGCCTTGAGCGAAACTAAAGTTTTATTCGGTTTTCAACAAGTTTTAAGTTTGTCCCCTTTCTGGAATATTAAACCTAAGGTGTTGGTTTTAACATTGGTCATACAATGCTTTTGGCAGTGCAGACTCCAATATTAGAAAAAGATTTTCTGAAAATCAGTTGTCAAATATCAACAACCACAAGAAACAGCTGTTCATCTATCTAATGCATTGGCTGTGGCAACATTATTATTGAATATTGTTCTTATTTTGATAATCTTGCTTACTTGCTTGCTTATTCGGTGAAGTTCATTAGTCTGCTACGACCAAGCAATTAAAAATTCAAGTACCTTTCATCAACAAAAACCCCATATAAAATCGCCAAATTGATGAGCTGACTTTCAGACTTCATTGAAAACAGGGATGCAAGCCGGTTCTGAACCAAATCGAACCGCAAACCGAACCGGCTTCCTTTCAGAATTGCTCAGCCAAACCAAAAACCACAAATAAAAACGGTTCGGTTCGGTTCAGCTTTCTGACGAGTTTTAACTGGAATCGCTTTAATGTTTTTGATTAATTTGGGAATTTTAATAGTTTCCCGAAGATAATATTTATACATTTCGTTCGACCCACTACATAAATAGCGTTGCCGGACGAAATAACTTTTAAAGACTTTTAAAACTTCTGCAATTGCCCGCCTATTTCTTAATATTCCTGTCATCAATCTGTATTTTTTCCTCTAGTAGGCAAATCTTTCAATTTTCTGTAGTACTTCTTTACCCTAATTCCATCTTGGACAGGACAGTTTTTTTTCGAATAATGAATATCAATGAATAGGGTAAGTAAGATGCATGAATCGTATGCTATTCTAGCCAACATTCTCTCTTTTCAAAGGGCTTTCCTCTAGGAACTTGTAGACGAATACTCTAAAACCAACATAATAAACTTAGCACATTCTTCTTAGGGTTCCAAAGATATTCAAATCTATATATATAAAGTTGTTCAACCTGACTGACTGGTGACCGTCGTGCAGCCCAAACCATAAGAGATAGGAAGCTGAATTTTTTACAGTAGTTTTGTCTTATGCTGAAAGTGAGTACTAAGACGGGGTTTTGGAAAATTCTCACCCGGAAAAGCAGGAAAAGCGTCGGAAAAGTTTGTATGGGGAAAATTTTGTTTACCATCCGATTGACTTGAAACTCGGTTTGTAAGCAAAGTATGCGAAATAATTGGACACGTGTTTTCCTGATTTCAGAAAATCCGCCCACAAGGAAAATTCCCGGGAAAATTTGATATGCAAAAATCTATTTTTCATCCGATTGACTTAAAATTCGGTTTGTACGGAAAGTAAGTGAAATAAATTGACATGTCATTTGCCAATGTTGGAAAATTTGACTCTGCAAGCTAAATAACTATAATTAACACGATTGAATTGAAATTCGGGTTGAAAGAATAGTGAGTGAAGTTTCATCCGATTGACTTGAAACTCATTTTGTAAGGATAAGGATTTTGTTAGTAAGATAAATTGAGATACCAGTTTGCGATGTCGGAAAATTCGATAGTAGGGTCGAAAAACTCTAGGAAAATTCTGCATCCAAAAAACTGTTTTTCATCCGATTGACTTGAAACTCGGTTTGTAAGGACCGTAAAAGTACTTTGTAATGTGATTTTTCGTTTTATCGAAATTTGGTCCTATGGTCGGAAAACTTCCGGCAATAAACTGTATTTCATCCGATTGACATGAAACTTAGTTTGTAAGGATAGTATAAAAAATAGCGATAACGATAACGAAAATTATAACGATAGCGGTAACAGTAACGGGAACGAGAACAATGACGAGAACGAAAATTGAACAACGACTGTTGTTTCGACAAATTCAGCACCATGGGTAGAATATTGGTGGTCAAGATTGTATAAAAGTTTAGTTTCCAGCGATTAGCTTCAAACGTATTTTATGAGCTACATTCAAAAAAAGTAAGGAATACGTGACTTTAAATATTATAAATTCAACCCACAAAGTTAAAAAAGGTTGATGTATGCAACTCTTTTGATCTTCATTTGATCTGTTCCATGAACATTTTGAAAGCATCACAATTTAAAATATTACCAGCATGATAAATTAGTAACTAATTGATGCAAAGCGAGCGAAGCCGCTGGTAAATAAAGCTAGTAGATTATAGGAATTAAATTCAAGTGTTTTAAAAGTCAAATTAGTACAGAAATCATAATACTTCATTATGTGTCTTTCTGAACCACTGCACCGAACCGAAACCACGGTTCTGTTAGCGCCAAAAAACCATGTAATGAACCGAACCGGCGGTTCAGAAACTGTGTGAACCACTGAACCGAACCAGTACTTATTCTCGAGTGGTTTGCATCCCAGCTTGAAAATGTCTTCTAAAAATAGTTTAGGAAAATATTTTCTGGCCCAACTTTTGATAAAAGAAAAGTTGGGTGCTGGTTGGCTACATTATTCCTGATTAAACTGGCTTAGAAACGCTGGAATAAAAAGTACATCACAAAATGTGTATGAATATTTTGCTCATAAATGGAATTTAAGCAGCCGATTAAAATGATTCATGCACTTAACTTCACAACATCCCCATACACACTCACACTTTTACATCCAAATGCAAACAAATAAAATTTTGGTCAAATATTTGGCATTTTTGCGGATTGCTTTTGGCAAATGCTTTTTACGTTTTCCCCTACCCATCCCCCCCCCACCCCTTTGGAAAGCCAAATGCGAAAGGCAGACACAAATGCACAGCGACATCTCTGAGTGAGCGAAACAAATGAGGCTGACAACAAACGACCTTCTCAATATGGTTAGAAATGGTTAATTTTAGCCAAATGAGTCAAAAAAAACAAAACACACACACACAAATTGGCAAATTTGGTAGCCCCTGATCGATGTGGACGATTGAACATGTTCATCTAGAGCAAATCCTTCAAAGCATTCCACAAGGGAGTGCAGGCAGTCTGACCCCAAAAGCAAATGCCTAGTTTGGACATAGATTGTTAAATCGCACCATAAACGGCGCACAGGCAGCAGCTACGTGAGGCGCCACTTGCCTTGGGCATGATTCAGCGCACGTAATGAAATGCTAAATAAATTTTCACTTCCATTTTAATTAATTTTAATTTATTTGCAAACTAAAATTACACACAACATTTACACAAAAACCCAAAACAAACTGAGAAAATTGGCTGCGTTTGCTGCTAAAAATAAAATTGACAAAAATAATTTTTTGTCTTTATGAAAAGGTAATGAAAGCCACATGTCCTCCAATTATGCATGGGCATGGAACTCACTTTTCGGGTGGCCATTTTGCTGACTTTGAATGTATGGAAGTTGCACCTAATACTGATCGCTGATCACTTGATTTGAGCCGGAACACACACAGCACACTTGAAAAGTAAACAATGTTGAAATATATTTTTTCAATATTTCTTGCACGAGCCGCTCACGTTGGCTGCCGCCTCTGTTCGGTTCGGATTGTTCACGCGTTGTGTGTCCACTTTGTCGTCACCAAAAAGTCGTTTTCATCGACGTTGTACTACGCGAATAATAATCTGTTCTGGCCGCGACAATTTCTCAACTCAACTGAGTTGGCTGCGCCTCCTTGCTCAATGTTTTTATGCAGCCAAAACGCGCGCAGCTTTTCGCTCAATTTCTTTATTATTATTTTTGTACCGAACTGAAATCTACAGTGGAGGATAAAAGTATAGGGAAGCAGCAGTCGCCTAAAGAAAACTCGAATTGCTTCAGAATTAGAAAGATTAGAATAATCGGGTAAATGGCAGAATGGCAGACCACTTTCTACCGATTGCTATTCACAAGATTTTGATTCTACATTTGTCATTTAATCTCCTCCCCCTCATTTTGCGATGATTTTCTGTACCGAATAGGAATCTTAAGTTGCTCGTAAAATAAAATATTTAAGTTTATATCCGGAGTTTAATCAGTCATCAACGATATCAAAATTAGATCAATCCTGCATTATCTCCCACCAGCTTTTTAACTATGAACTACCGAAGGCGCTTTTCGAGCACTGATTTGTTATTGTTTTAAGGACCATTAGACTCATTCCAGAACTCTGCAATACAAAAAAGATCAAGAACTTTGTACTTAAATGAAGTACAAACAGCAAATACTTGATTTAAGTACAAAATTCTAATTTTAAGTACGACCCAAAATTACTTAATATTGTTTCGGAATATTTTAAGTCAATTTCGAACTAAGTTATACCCAATTGGTACTGAAAATTAATACATGGCCTTATGTTTTTAGGTGATTCTTGAAACAAAACAAAAGCACTTCAACTAAGTACAGAATGTTCTTGGTTTACGGCCTAAAAATTCTAAAGCTGTTCTCAGTGTGTTTGTGAAATAAGAATCAAAAGCTGAGCCATTACTCAAAGACTAATATATTATTACCGTAGCCCAAAAATACACCATAACTTTATAGGCAAAGTGCTAGAACCTCTTGGGAATTTTAATAACTTCTTCTCAAAAAATTCACATTTTTCGTTGCACACTTTTAAGAGCTTTCATTTAAAGTCTAGTTTGGAGGCGGTCTAACAAATTGAGTGCTTCAATTTTGTCGGCTTTCTGCTAGTATAAAAAGTTAAAATCTCAAGATGGATTGTACTCATTATAACAAGGAAGACGGTTTATTTTCGATATTAGAAAGTTTCGTGCATAATTTTAATGCTTCCAAGAACAAAACATCCTTGAAATTTTAAGTACCAAAAGGTATAGTTCTGTCTGCTATATACAGGGTTGTCCATATTCGACGGACCCATCTGGCAACGCCATAACTTTTGACAGAGATGTCAGATCGCTTAATGACATACCGCGTTTGAAGCGTCAGTCCAAGCAGATTTTTACCATGGAACAATACACACCACGCGAGCGCTCTGAAATAGTTGAAATTTACATTCAACAGAACAAGTCAATTGTGAAAACTCAACGTGCTTTTAAAAAATTAAAATTTCACATTGAATGGGACCGTAAATAAGCAAAATTGCCGTATTTACGCCACTGAAAATCCTCAGGAGATTCAAGAAGTGCCTCTTCATGACGAAAAAGTCACAGTTTGGTGCGGCGTTAGTGCGAAAACGGTCATTGGGCCGTTTTTCTTCCAAAATGAAAATGGCCATGCTGTTACCATCAACCAGGAGCGATATCGCGACATGATGACCAATTTTGTGATGCCAATTATTCGTCGAAAGCGTATGAGGCAGTTCTGGTTTCAACAAGACGGCGCTCCACCACACACAAGTCGCATAACAATCGATTTTCTGAAGAAATGGTTTCCGGGCCGTTTGATGTCGAAAAGTGGTGATTTGGACTGGCCACCGCGTTCGCCCGATTTGACGCCGCCTGACTTCTTCTTGTGGGGATATTTGAAGTCAAAGGTTTACGTTAACAAGCCAAGGACCGTAGAAGAGCTCAAGGACAACATTCGTGAAGAAATAGCCGCTATTCCGGCCGAAATGTTGGCGAAAACGATGGAAAATGCTGCAAAAAGGGCACAATACGCCATCAACGCCAGAGGCGGCCATTTGAGAGATATCATATTCAAAAATTAATGTAAACAAATCTACTTGGAACAAATTAAATGATTAAGATTGCCAACCGCCAAATTTTTATTTTTTTCTTTGATTTTTTAAAAAAAAACATGGGTCCGTCGAATATGGGCAACCCTGTATGTATGCTTCAGGTGCGTTTGTTATTGTTTTGCGCTTAGCGTTTGCCGAATGTAAACGGACCTCTCATAAAGCTAGTAGTGACTAGCACAGTAACTTATAAGAATAATGTTGTCGTTCTAGGAAATACACTAATAAACAACAACAAACAACAAAAAAAGAAATTGCAGCAACAACTTCGTATGTGTCTCTCTTCTCTTTAAGAGAATGACTTTGACTCTTGCTAAATTGAAGGCCACAAAAATTGTGTGCTGCCTGCACCTTAGATTTTGTTGTTGTTTAGATTTATAGTATTTTATTAATATTTAAAACTTTAAAAAAAAAAATGAGAAAGCAAATGTATTGTTCTTTTAAGCTGTCAACATTTCGTCAAAATTGTATTATTCTAGTTCGTTCCATAGCAACATTCATTCTGATTAAGAATCTATTTTCGATTATTTTTGTATAACGACTAGAATGTCCGATATCGTATCAAGATGGAGGCACACTTTTTTTAAACTAACCTGTAACTTTTCAATTTTTAATTTTGTTTGCTTTTTATTTTGGTTTTGTTAAAGTATTGAAATATATAAAATTTTGAAAAATGAACGATACAAATATTTGTTTACTTTTTTGATCTTTTGAAAAAACCCTAAAATGGAATACCCCCTTCAACATTCATGGTTTGAGAGCTCAAAACCAGGGCTGCCAGCCTAATACAATTTGAGATACAAAATTTACCAATGGTTAAAGTTCGGAAATATAAGGCCCAAGGTTTTGGTTCGAATCATGTTTTAAACAATGTAAAGCAAGTTTATATAGTAATCGACGTCACGGCACAAACTACATGGAAATTGGGTCGAAAGTGATTTGTAGAGCACATAACATGGGACTATTCAAAATATTATTTACTATTGAGTTAAATTCCATTTCGTAATCTAAATATCTCTTACTTCAACATCTTATGCAAGGGCGTAGCCAGCCTTTCAAAAAGGTGGGGCAGCTTTGTCTTAATGTTTCTTAAATATTACTTTATTGATACATTTTAACATTAAATAATAAAATAAAGATGATTGATGATATGAAATGAGGAAGGTAATTTTAGGTTCGGTACAAGTTCAGTTTGGTTCAAAATCGGTTTCAGCCCTGCTTTAAACAAGAATTTGTCTAATTAGAAATGGGTCTGATATTCCAAATAAGATATCAATATTTTCTACTGAAATTCTCTGCTACTAATTTTCTAACCCGCAGTGTCTACACATCTTTAATACAAATTTTGTAAATTTTTTTTATAATTATGTTCGTTTTGGGTCTCGTTTTTTTTTAACATTTTACCGATTACGCTGACGTCGACCGTACTCTTGACTTTGTTTGGCAACTTTTTGCTACCTCAAATCGAATGTGATTTTTTGCGCGCAGCTGATTTTGTTGTTGTTTTATTTATAGAAATAGTTGTTGGCTTTTGTTTTGTTGTTGTTGTTAGCCTAAGCCCCATGTACGCTTCATCTGCTGGCAATTGCATTTGTTTGACGGTCGCTTCAAGTTTATTTCCATTCCGTGTTCCCTCACCTCGTGACTCATCAAGTGCAGCATAATTGTGTACCCAAAATATGCAAAAAAACGGACAGGCCAGAAATTCTTATATAGACACACACACAAAGCAGCCTTCATCAAATTTATGTTAAATTGTTTATCAAAAAGCCGGTCAAGCCCGACTATAACATACTCTGTACCTCCCAAAATCTGAATTTATCACAGAAAGTGTTGAGGTGTGTAAAGTGCTGCCTATCGCTGCTCCAGCCGGTGGTGCCCAGCATAAAACGACATATATATCGACTCTGCTGTTGTTGCTGATCAAGAATATATATATTTTATGTTACATACCCTTGCATAAACTAAATATACTCTGTGTATAAAATATAATAGAAACATACGTTTTTGCGCTGTTTATTGCGACTACTCAAGATGACTAAGTCTCTTTTGGGCAATGAAAAGTCATAAACTCTTGGATTTTATTTTGCTGGGTCAAACTACTCCTTGGATATATGTTTGTGTGTTTGAAAATTCTCTTGATAAAGAAGCAGCTGGTGAAATATTTCTAATTTTATTTCACATCATTTTAAGAGCTTACCTAGTTTTGCTCATAAACAAGAAAAAGTTAACATTTCTGTTTTATTATTAATATTAAGATTCCGCATGTAGAAATAAATAATATTTAAGTTTGTTTTAAAAATTCATGACACATTTCATGACGATTTTTCAGACGATGTTTTCGATTTATATATTTGTCTTTAACTCGGACTAAGAAATGCACTTGAAACCAGGTGAAGTATAAAATCATAAATGTATTATTTGTATTAACAGATATAATGAGGCTATGTTAGACCTGATAAACTCATAGATGGTGGACATTACTTTCAAGATTAGAGCTTAAACATAACCCAGACCATTAAGTTTAAGCCTGACCGGAAGAGCAAATTAAGCCACTAGAACAGCAGGAAGATGTAAAGGCATAAAAACAAAACATAGATCTTTCAAATACAGTCAGGCCACTAACATCAATACTCTAGAATAAACTCAAACTTTAAAAATAGAAATAAATTACATAATTATCAAATCTTAGAAAGGAAGAAATAAATTCAAATATGAGAATGAAATGCACCAGTTAAAGTTTCAAAAACCATTTTTAACTCACTCTAAAAAATACAAGACGAGAATGCTAAGCTAACTTCGTCTGTGCCGAAGTTTTTATACCCTTGCAAGTGCTCGCTTAAATATTTTTAAAAAATAAATATATAATAATTCGTATGGGAGCTATATGATATAATCATCCGATTTGGACAAAAACTTGTAGAATTATGTAAAAGCATGAGAAACAAACAAATACAAAATTGCAGGATGCTACCATTAAAAACAAAAAAGTTTTTCAGGCCTATCTTTTGATTGCCAGCTATACCATATAGTTGTCCGATTTTAATAAAACTTGGTAGAATTATAAAAAAACATAGAAAACCTACGATTACAAAGTTTGAAGACGTTTCCATTGAAAAGAAAAAAGTTTTTCATACTAAAACTCGTTTTCCGACCGATTGTTCCTATGGGAGGTATGAGATATAGTCATCCGATCCGGTCGGTTCCGACATATTAGTAGTGTGCAGCAAAAAGAAGACTCTGTGCAAAATTTCAGCTCGATAGCTTTATAACTGAGAGACTAGTTCGCGTAGAAACAGACAGACAGACGGACAGACGGACGGACAAAGCTCAATCGACTCAGCTCGTCACTCTGATCAAGAATAAATATAGTTTATGGGGTCGGAAATGAATATTTCTATGCGTTGCAAACTTCTGGGCAAAATTATAATACCCTTTGCAAGGATATAAAAATATTCAGGAAAAAGACTGCCAGAGTTCCTGATCGATGTTAGGCTTCAAAGGATTTGCTGGTTGTGGCGTAGGAGGAAACCCCCATTGTTCGTCAAAGAGCTAAGCTGATAATAGAGCATAATATAGGTTGGTGAAAAATTTTCAATTTTTTTAAAATGGTAAACTATTAATTTTAAATGTGTATTACTTTAAAAGAGTAAAATTATTTAAATCAAAAGTAGAATATCTTTGATAGTTGACTCGCAATTTACTTCCCAATTACCGCCATTTTGTCAGCTAATGTGTGGACGTCGACGATTTAGACTTCAAGATACAGGCGACTTGGAGTCACACAAATCTATCGATATACTTTGCAATGCTAACGAGCTGTAAATTATCCAACACTGGATCTGTCTTCTTAGACAGAAATTTGAATACTCGGTTTTTTTACTTCGGAACTTCGGAATGATTCGCGATTGGTCATTGAAAAATCTATGAAAACCAGCAATGGCAAATTCCAAATTGATGCCACGAACTCCAACTTAATTTAAACGAGTCCAATTTCATTCGGAATGACAATCAATAAGTGGGCTTAGATATGGGCAATCCATTTTCTTCACACCGACAATTACACCGTTCGACAAAATCAAACTTTTTGAAAAAACCTGAGATGAGAGAATGAAATTCTAATAGAACCCAGTTTTTTAACTGTACCCTAGGTTCGCGATCTATGCGTATTTTTGTACTAGCACACACACAGCGATCGCAGTTTTAACTAAATTGTTAATGGAAAAAATACTAATAGTCAGCGAACCAATGCTTCGTTAGTAAATCTGAAAGCGCAGTTCGGAATATTTTTCAGTTTAGTTAAAGGCTTATATAGTGTGTTTCGTGGATGAATCTTTAAATGGTACTCCATCTCATGGTTTATTGGCTCTTAAGACCATAAATTTGCATATTATGCCATCATAAATTAAGTTTTTAAGAAAAATCTATGGTTTTAAAGATATGCAAGACTTTAGGCTTGACCTCTTCTGGAGGCACCTTAAGCAATTGTCCAATCAAAGCGATTTTTATATATTACGTTTCCATTGACTCAGCCCATGTTTGCTAGATTTTGTATATTTTTATCTTAAGCTATCAACAACTTATTTTAAATTGTTGTCGCTGTGTGTTTCTAGGATAAAAGTACCAAAAGATCGCGAACCTAGGGTACAGTTAAAAAACTAGGTATGAGGCGATTCTTCCAGAAGTCCTTTCTATCAGAATTTAGTGGTATCCTCACGGGTTTTTATTTAGTGTCGAATTGTGTTATGGGTGGCATGTTTTCTTGTCTGAGTCGAGCTTATTTGTGTTGGCCATAGAAGGATTGCTCTTCGCTATTCCATCTCTACGATACAAGCTACATTTGATTGATTTATTTATTTTACTTCTATTTTGTTACTTTTTGGTAGCAACTTACGATGTAAGTGATCAAACAAAGAATATTTTCGTATCGTTAATGAAATACATTGACTTAAGAAAATTAATGATTGGTGTTTTTTTGTCAAAATTATCGACCAGGAATAGTTTATCTGGCATAACAACTTAGCCGGGTCAGCCAGTACTTTTTCAAATTTCTATTGAAATACATTAAATAAATATACTTGAAGACAAATAGGCGTCTATTTACTTAAGATCAAACATTTGTATCAATATTCTTGTCTCCAAAGCAAATTAAAGTTCTGCTCAACCGAAACGTATAAAAATGAACCAATCTCGCTTGTCCTTAACAGTTTTTATTCACAATTTGCAAAATGAAGTTTATTGCCGTACTTTTGCTTGTGATCGCACTGAGCTCCTATGCTGCTGCTCAGGTTGTAGACACGACGGCCGAATATCCTTGGTATGATTGGACGACCTCAACGGTAGTTCCGGAAACAACTGAAAAGCCATGTGGACTTCCTTGTGGAATAAAGCCATGTGAAGGACCTTGTGGTGGTGCAAAAAAAGTGTACTATTTCTTTAAGAAATAGTGAATATGTGTGAGGTTTATGGAAATATACGAAATACATGAAAATGGAAAATAAAATTAACATCGTTTTTTTTTCTTGCATCAGCAAATATGTACATACTGAGCAGATAAAGGGTATATTATGGCCGAGCTTGTGCTATTTTCTTATTTAAGAAAACTTTATCACAGCCGAATTCAACCTGCCACGAGGTCTTGTTTTTTTTTCAAACCATTCTCTTTAAATAAATATTATCAAATAAATACGCTTCGAAATTTCTTTTGTCATACAGTAAATAAAAGTAACTAAAGAAAACATAATAACATTTGCATCTATTTGCTTAATAAAAACATTTGTACCAATATTCTTGCCTCCAGAGCAAACTCAAATTCTGCTCAAAACGAAACGTATAAAAACGAATCAATCTCGCTTGTCCTTAACAGTTTTTATTCACAATTTGCAAAATGAAGTTTATTGCAGTACTATTGCTTGTGATTGCACTGAGCTCCTATGCTGCTGCTCAGACTTCAGCTCCGACGACCGAATATCCGTGGTATGATTGGACGACGGTAGTTCCGGAAACAACTGAAAAGCCATGTGGACTACCTTGTGGAATAAAACCATGTGAAGGACCTTGTGGTGGTGCAAAAAAAGTGTACTATTTCTTTAAGAAATAGTTGGGCTACATCAAAAATATGGCATAAGTGAAAATTGTATTGAAATATACGAATATCTTTGGAAAAGGAACACCTTAATTTGACTTTATGTTGCCAACTGCACGTTGATTTGCCTAATTATGCCACAATTACTGTGTACAATGGGCAGAGCTGGGAATGCTGATTACGATGTTTTTTATTAAATTATTTCACCTGGCCAAACACTGAAGCTCAACTATTTTTTCATGATAATTGTATTTTAATTGAAGTTTTCCCATCAAATTTAGAATTAGTTGAAAATGTAATGGCACTTGAACCCAGTCCAGTGCCTGCTGATACATATCAATCATATCCCTTCCATTAATTTAATTTGTATTTTGCTTGGGATATGTCCCTTCCATTATATTTTTAATTGGGACTTTTCACCAGCAGTAATATTTTTTTGTAAAGAGTCGACTGAAAAACTAACCTGCATCCCAGCACTGATGATGGGAAACAATATGTATTAATATGAAAATGTATCAATTACACTAGGTCCAGCAAAGTCCAGCATATTCAAGTGTTGGTAATGATTCTAAATGAAAAATGTCTTATAAGTGCATATTTTGACCCTATTTATTCCCGTTTTTTTGGGAACATTTTCGTTTCTTAAGTCAACACAGTACATTTTCTTGCGTTGTGTAATTGTTTCATGATATTTGGGATCAACAATTTAAGCTTGGTTCATGAAAATCACTTTAAAATCCTCATTTTGTATTCTAACCGAGCTTTTTTAATCGAAATTCTTGATCGAAGTTATTATATAAGCTCAGTTGGTTTCAAGGTGAAAGATAAAACATTGAAAAATCCCTGAAGAGAAATTACAAAAGTTTACAAAACTGTACAAATTTTTCAAGCTCCTGCAATAGTGTTAGTAGTACTGCTTAAATAACAGAGCATATTGTATGACCAGCTATTAAACATACTTAGCAATGCTTTCTATCTTCTTTTCTTTTCTTTATTTGTTAGCTCAGGTGACACAAAGTTTTTATACTCAATGATACTTAAAAAATCGAAATAAAAAGAATATTCCTATTGTATTTATTAATAAAATTGGCAAATGTTTGAACACCTGTGGCTTTTATGATTGATTTGGCAAATGTAGGCAACTGAAAAAAGCATTTGTGTAAATACTTCTGTTAAAACCTACCCCGGTTGACTTAAAATATGGTTCTAGTTTTAATTATCTCAACAAACACCATTTAATTTTGTATTTAACTCCGACACTCGTACTTGGCGAGGAGAAAGCCTCAGTATTTCAACACGGCACGTCAATGACACAGAAGAAAGGCTTTCACTATGGAGAATTGAGTCAAGGTGGACTACCTACTAATTAGAGGAAATGTACATCAGCCCCAAATATAATATATGTATGTAATTTAGTTCCACATAATGTTGGCACGTGCTCACATTTAAGTCAGGGGTCGGCGTTCTGAGCTTAGAAGTTGCCGCTGGCAACTGGGTAAACATTTGTGCAGATTTGAATACAGGTACAGTGGAGAGAGCTTTAATGGTTTTGCTCGGCCGCTGACGACGCAGCAAGCAGAGGCAAAGAATATATAGCTTTGAGACTCATTGTAAGAGTATGTTTTAAGTTTTTAAAATTTTTTTAAGCTTACGCACAAAAATAACTGACTTTATAGCCGCAAATCTGCCGACAAGTAAAATGACAATGAATATCTTAAAAACATTTTATGCCCAAAGGGGCAAGCGCTTAAGCGATTTCGATGATCTCTGAAATTTATTAAAAACAATTACTATTGTTAACAGAACAATAAATTCCCTTAAAAATGTCAATTTCGTACAAATGTAAACGTGATAACTCAGTGGCGTAAGCGTATTTGTACAGTAGGCTGGGTAAATTTTTTTTACTCCATGGGCTCCACGCATTTCTGGTACTGTGGGCCATAACAAGTATTTTTGCCCAAGGAACCATACCTCTAAAATCAATTTCGAGCTGTCGCAAATGCCGATGAAGATATTTTTAAAATTCCAATTCAAATACAAGCAAAAAAAAATAATGAAAATGTGTATACCGGGGATTTTTGGGTCGGAAAATCCATTTTTTACTATTATTTTAATTTTTAAATGCCGCGAGGGGGCGTTTTCGTGCATTCTTGTAGATTTATCACCTTTTTTGGGAAAATTGACGAAACTATTGCACAAATCGACGAATCTTTGACTTTCCGATATTTAAACGAGAGCGTAAGTTAAAAAATTGTGGGAGTTATTCAATATTTTTTATTGCGGTGGCGGGAGGGGGCGTGTCCAAAATTTGAAACAAACTTGATCTGCCTACAGACAATACTAGCTTACGTATACAATTTGGTTGCTCTAGCTCTTCTAGTCTTTGAGATCTAGGTGTTCATACAGACGGACGGACGGACGGACGGACAGACGGACATGGCTATATCGACTCGGCTGTTGATGCTGATGAAGAATATATATACTTTATGATATCGGAGATGCTTCCTTCTGCCTGTTACATACATTTGCACGACTTTAGTATACCCTTTTTACTCTACGAGTAACGGGTATAAATAGCCCAAAATGTTCAGCGCTGAAAAGTATGTGGGGTACCCATTCACGACCTACATCGATTTCATTAAAATAAGGTCAAACAATTTGGTTGTTTTTTATTTTTGAAAGTCTTTCTTGCTGTCAAGTCTTTTGTATTTTTGACGGCTTTCTAATGTCACAGACATAACTCCTTCTCGATTCTGTTCCAAAACTCGTTTGGACACGCTAGCCAGCTATTGAACGTGTCTTTCCGTTCCTTGAATGTGTAATGGAATTTTCGGATCAGGCAGCGGTGGATCATCATTTCCTAGATATTGTCCTAGATATTGTTCATAAGCAAAATGTCGAGTAAACGGTGGTTCGAATACGTTTGATGTATCATTCATGTCAATCATATTCGTATAGTCCGAGCAATTGAAGTTTATGACAGAAAGCAAAGCTAACTTCGTCTTTGTCTTAGTTTTAATACACTTAAAACAGGAAATTCCTATGGCAGCTACAAGAAGTAACCATCCGCTCCGCGCGGTTACGACATATGTACAGTGTGCATCTAAAAGATGACTATGCAAAATTTTAGCTTAATAGCTTCAAAACTGAGGGAGTATTTCGCGTAGATATATGAAAATATCTTCATCGGCTTTTGCGACGGCTCGAAATTGATTTTAGAGGTATGGTTCCTTGGGCAAAAGTACTTGTTATGGCCCATAGTACCAGAATCGCATGGAGCCCATGGAGGTTTTTTCGGCCCCCTACAATTTGACCCACCCTAATGTACAGGGTGGTCCATTAAAAAATTGAAATTTAATTTTGCTCTAAAAACCAAAGGGCTCGTTATTTTTCAAAGGTTGAACATTTATTGGAAAGGTTTGTCAATTGTTTCAGGATTGTTTGCATAACATTTGTCCTTGACCGCTTCCCAAAGATAATAGTCTAACGGTGTCAGTTCACAGCTTCTTGGCGGCCAATTTACGTCTCCATATTTGCTGATTATTCGATTTTCGAAGATAGGGAGCAGAAGATCGTTTGTGGCGTCAATTGGCTTTAGCTGCTGCACCAATTGAACTTTGTATGGCTTCATAGCATGGTCTTTATGCAAAATTCGCATCAAATAAGTGCTCGAAATGTCTAATTGATGAGATCGATGGCGAGTTGACGTCGATGGTTGTTCACGCACATTTTCAGCAACCGCAAACCACTAACATTCCAGTTTCACGAACTCGCTTCACGAATTGATCCACAAATTGAGTTTTTGGAACATTTTTTTTGTCAAATATTTTTTTTTTTAATTTCGCACAGTTTGAGTCGAGAACTCACCACTTTGGAAATATGTTTTTAGTATTTTAAAATTTTCCTCAAGTGAATAACGACCCATGTCAAAGTTTTTACTAAACATTAGCCGCTTTGCGAATGACATTTGACGTTTTTAAAGTCAAATTATGAATAGTTCAAATTCCAAGCACTCGATGGACCACCCTGTAAATTCCAAATGGATACCGATATCATTCAATGGCTACTTTTTAATATCTTTTTTGTTTTCTGTGTAGGATAGGTTCATGGTGAACTGAGTCAAAAGCCGAAGTCTGTATAATTACATCAACCTGTATTTTCGTAAAAAAAAGAAGTAAGCGTCATCAAGTTTGTAGAAACAAGTCACTACGAGTACTGGGTGCCAGTAAGCCCTCTATTCTCAACATAGGAACAAAGAGTTGCTGTTGAAAAGCTTAAAGGGCTATAAGCTATGAGCTTGGCATTCATACTCAAAGACTTTGGCAAACAAACAACGTGAAAACAGCTTCAAATAAATTCAAGCATTAATATCACAATCGGAATCGAATCAAAATCCAAGAGAATTTCCTAATTATTAAAAGTTGTTTAAGATATTTTACCTGCCAAAACAATCTAATTTCGATCAAATGTGATGAAACATTTATTTTCATTGCAAATCGAACCGTAAATCGCGGTCACTGAAGGTATCTGCGCTGTTTGCTTAGATGGAAGATTCATGGCAAGTCATAAACCTCTTATAGACTTTTACTCTTAAACGTATTTAACTTAAAATATAAAGCTCTCCCACGTTTTCTTTTACTCCATATTATGTAATTTACAAACATTAAATGATTTATTGCTCAGGTGCATGCAAACGAATGTTCTATAGTGTGATGCAAACATCTGTTGGCGGGTTCTAAACACTCAGACGAGGTCTTTTCCAAAAGCATTAACCAATTCATTTTACGTTCTCACAGCCAAACAATTAAAGGCACTCCAGTAAAAATGCCTTTCAACACTCGCAGGCGGTGGGGGCTGATCACGTTCACAGTGCCTCCGCATTACCAAAAATATCATAAAATGGCAGCGCGTTGTACGCAATTTTTCATGAAATTTCTCATAAGAGCCAAGAGAAAAGAAATTTATCTAGACATTTCAGACATGAAATATTTTCATTTTGCTTGTCCATATGTTTGCACAGAATAAAGTATTTAGTGTATACACGTGTGTGTGTGTGTGTAGAATCCCACATAGGAAGATTTTGCCCGTATTAATCATCACACTTCCAATTTAGATTTAGATATTTATTGTAGATCCGCCAAAGAGCAAATGCCCGTTTACTTTTCACATACTTTAGCATTTTAACTATTCAATATTGATAATATTGCATGTATACGTAAAAAACACTCGCGATTACATATAAGCAATGTTGCGTATACGCCGCGTAATCCACACACGCAGAAAGAGGGAAAGTTCGAGATCCGCACACGTTCAAGTCAATGCAACAACTGAAAATCTTTTCGAAAATGCCCAGATACAACCCACAACCACATATGTACGCAAGTATATAGCTGAATTGGGAGCGAGAATCTTTTCAAGATTTTCCATGCGATGAGCGATGTCTTTGAAATGGTTTTCTGACAGCGACCACTGAGAATATGACTAAGAAATGTCTCGATCGAATGGCATCTGCCTAGGGGTCTTCCTGCTTCTAATTAGAGCTGTGACACGTGTGCGTCGCACCACTTCCCCTGGCGTATACGCTTCTTCCCCTGTTATTGACATAAATCAAAGTGACAGATACAATTGGGGTGTACACAGAGAGAAAAAATACGCTTCTAAACTTGAGTTCAACCGTATTCGAAATAGCGTTAAAACGAAACAAAATGAAACGTTTAATGGAATTTGATCAGTTTTGTGTATAGAATATATATAGAATTCCCAAGTGGTTCTTTCACTTTGCTATAGTTGATGGTACACCCAGAAGAAAAATCAGATCGAATAATTAAAGTTCCAACTCTTATTTGTTACTGAATTTTCGGGAACTTCACTCTTGAAATCGAGCTAAATTTGTTTCCAGTTTGATGATTATAGGTTGTGTGTACTTCAGGCCAGCTAAAACTTTCTACAAGAAAAACAGAATCAAAAGTTTTAATTAAGAGATTCCATTCTTATCGAACTTCTGACATTAAACATTGCTGTTGAAATTCACAAACTTTTTCTCAGAATATAGATTTATGACCTAAAATATTGTAATTTTTATCTATTTGTAATTCTTGGTCCTTGGTTTTTGTCAGCCTTAATTGATGCAAGTTAGAAAAAATTTAGAATAATTAGAGAAAAAAGATAGAAATGTTAGAAATATTTCCCGAACCAATTTGAATTCAAAATGAGATATAATGATCCTAACTCGCCCATTTCAATACTCGTAAATCGCCACCAAAAAAACATATTTTACAATGTTGAGATTTCTTTAGAACGCGCCTCATATTGAGCCTTTCTTGGTATTTCCAGGATCAAAAAAGTTAGACTTCAAAAGTACGGTAAGAATAGAATAAGAATGCTAGATCCAAGAGCAAATTTCTTAATTCAACAATTAACTTTTGATTTTGGAAATCTGACCCATGAATGTTGAGTTCTCTTTGTCCAGTACCTTTTTTTTATATAATGGAGCAGTCTCTTGTCATTTGACTTTCCCACTTAAGAGAAAATACATTCCGGTTCTGATTACGAGTTACCAATTATAAAGCTATCAATCTTATTTATATTTCTTAAAACTTGTTAAAGTCTTAGATCCTACACAGAGAAAAAAAAGGATTGATTTACGGTATCCATTTGGAAGGTTATGTCTGAAATATCCTTTAAATCATCCAACGGAGCTAAAAATCATCCAAAGGATATGAAAAATGATGATTCTTGGGATGATTTTTCAGCTCCGGTGGATGATTTAAAGGATATTTAAGACATATCCCTCCCAAATGGATACTTTTTTGGATCTTTTTTTTTCTGTGTAGCTCAAAGTTTCCAGATCTGATAGGTCATCAGACGCTTAGCTACTGAGAATCAGCCTGCATTCGTTCCATAATTGAAGCTGGCCATTCGTTATGTCGCACTGAAATGCATTCATAATCCGGGTACAGCGCGCAACTACACAGAGGAAAAAAAGGATATTATAGAATATCGACCGGTATCCATTTTGGACGGGAAATGTCTAAAATATTCCTTTATTCATCCAACGGAGCTAGAAATCATCCAGAGGATATGAAAACTGATGATCATTTGGATGATTTTGCAGCTCCGCTGGATGATTAAAAGGATATTAAGTACATATCCATAATCATGAAAGGATTTTCTCACTTCAAGAACTTTTTTTGAGAACGCAAAATCTTAATGCGAGTTGTTCAGTTTTTGAGAATATTTAAAAAAAATCGAGAAAGCTAAGCTAACTTCGTCAGTGCCGCTTAAATATTTTCAAAAAATACTCTTCCCATTTTTCGACCGATCGTTCGTATGGGAGCTATATGATATAGTCATCCGATTTGGACAAAAATTTGTAAAATTATGTGAAAGCATGTGAAACAAGCAAGTACAAATTTGCAGGATGCTACCATCAAATGCAAAATAATTTTTCTAACTACGACTGTTTTTCAGACCTATCTTTTGTATGGCAGCTATACCATATAGTAGTCCGATTTTAATAAAACTTCGTAGAACTATAAAAAAAAACATAGAAAACCTACGATTACAAAGTTTGGAGACGTTTCCATTGAAAAGAAAAAGTTTTTCATACTAAAACTAGTTTTCCGACCGATTCGGGAGCTATGAGATATAGTCATCGAATCCGGTCGGTTCCGAACTATTAGTAGTGTGCAGCAAAAAGAAGTCTCTGTGCAAAATTTCAGCTCGATAGCTTTAAAACTGAGAGACTAGTTCGCGTAGAAACAGACAGACAGACGGACGGACAAAGCTCAATCGACTCACCTCGTCACCCTGATCAAGAATTTATATAGTTTATGGGGTCGGAAATGAATATTTCTATGCGTTGCAAACTTCTGGGCAAAATTATAATATTCTTTGCAAGGGTATACAAAAAGTTCCACGGGTAGAGGTCCAATTCCAAGTCCAATTTGTGATCCATCGAGGTCCAATCACAGGTTCAATTTCACGGCTTTTCCCTTTGTGTATGAAACGACAACTAACCCGGTGATATACGAGGGAAGCTAGAAAATTTACAGAAAACAAATGGCGAGATAAAATCAAGCTCTAAAAATTGATTTTATCTCTACCTTCGGATTAAGAATTTAAGCAAAAGTCGTGCTAGACCCGGGATATCCGAGAACATGCCAGTCGTACTTGGAATGAGATAATCCGGGATTGACCGACTCCTGACAACGTTTGGAACCTCTACGATTCTTTTTATTTGCTGCAATCTAAAAGTGAGATGATTCGTTCTTTTTCGCTTTTAGATTTTTTTCTCGGTTTTTATATCATGCGAATAGAATTACAACTCCAAATGTGCCTTCCCAACCGTATTAATCGATTTTTTTCTCTCTGTGTAGAATGACTCAGTTAGAGCATATTTTGATGTTATGGTTATGTTTTGATTTCTGGCCCAACGCCAAACCTTTTCCTCCCATACACACATTACAATCCATTCCATAACTTTGGATTGTTTATTTAGCCTATAATCTGTTGGTGGACCTGCTTACATCTACCATTACAACTCATCACTTGTCGCATCCAGTCTCTGTAGTATAAAATATTCATGAAAACATCTGGTACATCCTGAGCGCAGGGTACAAAGAAATTGAGTATGCCCACTAATGTGCCCCTGTAAACCAACGGACCACCCGTATCTCCATGACAGGCACCAATATTACGCTGGCGATAGGCACACACATGACATGCACCCAGCACCACATCCTCGTAGTCAGCTAGTAAATCCCTGCAAGATTCTCTGCTGATATGTTCTTGCTGGACGCGTTGCAGTCGTCCGGGTATGCTTCCTGCTGCTGATTGTGTACCCCACCCGGTAAAATATAGCGGCCCGGTTCCTGCGGACCACATTTCTTGTGGCAAAGCCACCGGTTGAGTCAGCGCATCAAAGCCAATACTCTGATTAAGCTGCATCAAGGCAATGTCATTGTGATATTTGGGTTTGTCGTAGTTGCAGTGCAAGTAAATGGATTGTGGATAATAGACAGCTCCGGGTCGCTCATACCAAATGGTGCCGGCCGCCACTTGCAGTCGATCCGCGGGATAGCCAGCCACACAGTGCCCAGCCGTAAGTATCCAACGCTCTGAGATGATGGCGCCACCACACAAATGACTGCCCGCCAGAGTTTGCAGCGATATCTGATAGGGAGCATCCCCCTCCTCCGCATTCTGGCCACCCACAATGAAGTGACCGCCCGCAGAGCGACCGACCAAAATTAAGGCTATTAAAAAAGACTGAAGCCAATTGCAGTTTGGGTGTTGAAATGCCATGTTTGATATCCAAGCACAGACTGAAATAGCTGTCATTATCGTAAACTCATGTGGCCTGATCAAAAGTATTGGCATTCGGACGATAACTATCGTGAAGAGGGCCCATAAAATGTTAAGATATTATAAATTCGACGGTAAGGGTATATAGTTTGCAACCGACTTTATAAGGTATTGCGTAATTATTTTTGATAAGAAAGATAAGGCTTTTGGATATAGTCATATAGTTGAGACTACGCATGTAGCTGCTGTTTAACAAAGAAGTTTCACACCTGAATTATTAATTTAAAGATATTTTGATCAATTTGTTTGCCATAAAGAGAATTGCACCTTAAGTGCATAGGCCTTGGGTGTCTATTTTTAAAAGTTTGACTACTTTTCTTTAAAATCGTTTAAGATAAGAGTGAAATGCCAGAAATACCAGCGGTCGGCAATGTGAGCAGAGAAGTTGCCACCCGCATCTGAGAAAAGCTTCGTTGAGTAGAGTAAAAAGATAAAAGAAAGTCTTACAGATGTATGTGTTAGGCAGAGGGAAGCAACTTCGTTATTATAAGGCTTATATATTCTTGATCAGCATCAACAGTCTAGTCGATATAGCCATGTTCTTCTGCCCGACGGTCTGCATGAACACCTAGATCTCAAAAACTAGGCCAAACTTCAATTGTAGACTCTTATTGTCTTATTGACCGCCCCGCAATGAAAACTACAATTTTGTGGATATTATTCTAAAGTGTAGCTCTCGCAGCATTCTCAGCAGCAGCGCTGCTTTCAGCTGCAACTGGACCATCAAAGTTCATACTGAGAGTACAGATTCAAGAGCGTAGCCAGATTTGCAAAAAGGCCTAAGTCGGGGTGTCCTGGAAATCTCTAAATATTTTGCCTTCGGTTGGTTTGCAGATCGCTCGAAAAATCCGTAGCTGTCCCACAACATCAAGTCATTTTATTTTCCTAGTGCGAAAGATAATTGGTCCAAGAAAATTGTCCATCCCACCAAACAGGGTTGCATCTCTCGCAAATATAATTTCCCATTTTATAGTAATAAGTTAATTTGATGTTCAACTAAAATCGGTTAATTGTGGTAATCGTTTTTTTTATCCATAATCAAATTATAATTAAAATTAATCAATCAATCATAATGTAAACTGAGACGGCGACAAAGAGGCAAGGCCAAGGACGTCCCTTTCGACCAACCGAAAGAGATTTCTAGGACACCGATAATTGGTTTTGTGTTGGAATTTGGTTGGAAGAGATTTCTGGGACAATTATGATAATGGTACATATTTCAATTAATCAAATACTTTGCTTTTGATGCTTTTGACATCAAATGAGAAACAATCTTGAAATCAATTTGGAAAAAAAATTTAAATAAAAATGCAAATCGTGAATTTTCCAAAGCAAAATCTATGATTTGGGAAGGAAGAAGGCGGCTCCCCCTCTTACCACTGGCTACGCCGTTGAGAGAGTATACTATATTAGAGTCGGGCTAGACATACTTTCTTACTTCTATATTTAAATTTAAATATGAATATGAACAGCAAACTAATTTAGTTTACACCGCATTCAGTAAAGGCCTTTGAGTCTTCTCCTCTTTAAGCTCGACTGATACAATTTTAAGATATCAAGCTCATATTTTGCAATGCTCAATATTTGCAATCTCTGACATTTTCATAAAGATCGGATAATAAATGTCAGACTTATAAAGGTTATATAAAAACGTTGCATACTGAAAAGAGCATTATGCGCCAGCTGCAGTTGTTGACATATTTACATTAATGTTAATCCTCTGTTCATTAACAGAAGGAAATGCTACTTAATTTTAATTCCACTGAGTAACTGGTATATCGAAGTCGGGCTTTAACCCAACAATATTGTCCTGTTCTCGGATACTTATGTATGCCGATGACACTGAACTTATTTTATCTTTTAATGACCCGATGCATTTTATTTATAAGATTGCAAGTTGATGTTAACTCTTCGCATTATTGGTGCTTGGTAAATCATTTGCACCTTTATGGCGCTAAGTGCATGTTAATGACTTTCCATTGTTGCAATCCTTCGCTGGTTTTCTATACCATTGGCAATGAACCCTAGCAATGAATGTCGAAGGTAGTTGATCTTGGCCTTCTTGATGATTCCAAATTGTGTTTCAATCCTCAATCAATTTTATTACATCCTCTCAACACAAATTTATCCCTATCTCTCTGGGCATGGCATACCGGATTGGCTCTCTCTCTCTCTGGTCTTGGTTCGACATAAATAAGATTTGGCGTATTCCATCCATCTACCTTGGCGATGGGCATGCAGTAGTCCGGCCCTGAATGCGGGATCAACATTATTGGTAACGGCATAAAAAGCCAACAAAGAACAATAAAAAAAAATTTGGTTGTACCAAATTTGCACAGCTTGACCAGCCATGACCTTATCTAAGATTGGCGTGCGCGTTCCAAGGGTATATTGACTATTGACTTCGGCAAAAAAAATAATATCTGACTGTAATAAAACAACCCCTATATATCCAGCTCCAAGAGTGCAAGCAATTCATTAGCTGTCAAGGCCCAGACTCAAGATGACGTTCCAAACAAACTGGTTACTTTTGCTACTTGCCTTCGGTGCCTCTGTCACAGGCATACGAATTAAGAACTCCTCGCCGGGAGAGTTCTATAAGGATCAACGTGTAGTTGGTGGTGAAGCAGCCCCGGAGGGCTTTGCTCCCTATCAGATATCACTGCAGAACTTGCAAGGTGGCCATGCGTGTGGCGGTGCCATCGTTGACAAGCAATGGATAGCTACGGCCGCTCATTGTGTGGACGGAGCAGATCCACGCGTGATGATGGTGGTATCGGGAACCAATCAATATAACCGTCCAGGAGCAAAGCACTTTGTGGACTCCATTTACGTGCATTGCAACTACGATAATCCCTGGATGCACAATGATATTGCCTTGTTGCATCTCAACGAATCGATTGTGTGGAACGAACGTACTCAGCCGGTGCCGTTGCCCAGGGAACCCCTGTTGCCGGGAGCCGACGTCATACTTACCGGCTGGGGCTCCACCTCATTTGGATCACCCAGCCCCATTGATCTTCAGATGATTCATTTGAAATTTTTAACGCATGACAAATGCAAGGCGGCTCTAAATAACGATCCGGATCTCGGTTTGGGTCACATGTGTACCTTTACTGAGGAAGGAGAGGGCGCCTGTCACGGCGACTCGGGTGGACCATTGGTAAGCGATGGCTATCTAGTCGGTCTCGTGAACTGGGGTTGGCCCTGTGCTAGAGGTTATCCGGTAAGAGAACTCCTTGCTTAGCTATTTGCGGTGTTATCGTAACTACTTTCCATTTCCCAGGACGCACACGCTAATCCCTATTACTACCAAGATTGGATGCGCACTGTCATGAGCGGGAATAGCAAATGTGGCGGCTATCAGACCATAAACTGATCGACAATGTTGTTATCTTTAATTCAGATAAACTTTTCCATGTGCTTCAAAATATCGTTTAGTCTTTAGTTAAACTTCTAGCGCCAAGCGTTAATGTTGCAAAAAATGAAGTGGTGGCTTTTTCTATGTGGGGTGATCCTGCGCTTGTCCCAGGCCAAGCGACTGGAGGGTCCATTCGGGTCACCTTCAAGCCGCATTGTGGGCGGTCAGGAGGCAGAGTTGGGATTTGCTCCCTATCAGATCTCACTGCAGCAGTTTCTGGGAAGCCATTCCTGCGGTGGGGCCATCCTGAATACCCAGTGGATTCTAACAGCCGGCCATTGTGTGGTAACCAATTTACCCTATCAGCTGAGTGTCGTAGCCGGCACAAATCGCTGGGCAGAGCCGGGCGCCATCTACCATGTCTCCGAGATACACCTGCACTGCAGGTACGATCAACCCAACATGCATAACGACATTGCTCTGCTGAAGCTTACCGAAAACATCATCTTTAACCAGCTAACCCAACCCATTGAGCTGCCTACCTCGGCCCTTAGCGAAGGGGATGAGATTGTGCTCACCGGCTGGGGAGCCGAAATTCCCTATGGCAGACCACTGGAGAAACTGCACAAGCTCAGTATGGGCTTTGTGCGTCTCGATGAGTGCCAGAAGATTTTTAACTATACCGCTAGCTTGGGTAAGGGACATGTATGCACCTACTCAAAGGAAGGAGAAGGTGGCTGCCACGGTGACTCTGGTGGCCCCTTGGTTAGCAAGGGAAAGATAGTGGGCGTGGTCAACTGGGGTCGCCCCTGTGCAATGGGTTTTCCTGACGTGCAGGCTAATGTGTACTACTATCTGGATTGGATACGCAGGGTGATCAGCGGCAACAGCAAATGCTCTAACTAACCACAAACCAAAATGCAATTTAAAAATAAATCATTTTCTGTACTCAAACTAAAACGAATTTTATCTAATTGAAGATATTAATGCTAAAATCAAGAAAAAAATTGGTTTAATTTTTAGTCCGAATCGTACTTGATCGTTTTTTATAGAATTACGAAAACCATGAAGGAATCCTGAATTTCGAGTATTAATTCGAAAAGGATTAGTTCATGCTCAGATCCTTAGCTAAAAATCCAATGATCTTGTCACAAGATTGAAGTGAGAGAAACAAATTCGAGATATCCGTGATATCGGGTATTAAATCAATCCCAAACGTTGTCAGAAGTTGGTCAATTACGGATTTTCTCATTTCAAGTACGAATAGGATTGATTTGATGTCGGATCTCTCGGATTTAGTCCGACTCTAGATTGAAATTTCAATTCCAAGGTCTATATAAAATCAATTGTTTTGAGCTTGATTATATCTAGCCATTTTCTTTCCTGTTTACGCAATTCCAATTTTAACGCAAAAGAGCTAAAAGAACGCACAAGCCCATTGTATTGTCAACTTGGCGTTTAATTTTGGTTTCGATTTTTACCCGTACGCTGCTTTGGAATTCTCAAACACTTTTAGCAATGTTGGCATGAGGAGGAAGCTAAAGCTCATTAGAGCTTGAGTCGCATGTGGTTCTTCTGGCAGCTTTTTATACCCTTGCAGAGGGTATATTGACATTGTCCAGATGATTGTAACGCATAGAAGGAAGCATTTCCGACCACATAAAGTATATACATATATTCTTGATCAGCATGACGAGCTGAGTCGATATAGCCATATCCGTCTGTCCGTCTGTCCGTCTGACCGTCTGTCCGTCTGTTTCTATGCTATCTCCTCCGTCAGTTTTAAAGCTATCGCCACCAAACTTTGCACGAAGTCTTCTGGTCCAAATACGCTGCACATTTGTCGAAACCGGCCAGATAGGATGACTATAACATATAACATTTGTCAAAATGGGATGACTATAGGTTATAGCTGCCATCTGAATTATGGGTCGAAAAACTAGTTCTAGTGAGAAAAACTTTTTTGTTTTCAATGAAAACGCTTTCAAACTTTGTATTTCTTAGTTTTCTATGCTTTTCCATGATTCCACTAAGTTTGATCGAAATCGGACATCTATATAGTATAGCTCTCATACAAAAGTAGAGTCAGAAAAGTAGTCTTTGTGAGAAAAACTTGTTTGTTTTTAATGGATATGTCTTTCAAATTAGTTAGGGTATACAAACTTCGGCCGAGCAGTAGTTAATTTTCCTCTATTTTTTTGGTGTAACATCAAGTTTGAATATCAAGCTCAAGTCAATCTTGGTCTTTTTGAAGAAATCCTTCTCGGATTGAATATATGTATAAGAAATTATATGTATAACATATATGGTGAATTGCCTAGGACCCCTAATTTTTAGGGCGATTTCTGACATTTTTTTAGTTCTATGTTTTATATTGTTTTTAATATTGAAGGATTTATTCCTGTTTTTCGAAAGGTAGGCTCAAAAATTGCAGGGTAATATGCATACTGCACAAAGCTAAGCTTACTTCGACTGTGCCGAAGTTTTTATACGCAAATGCCCGCTTTAGAATTTTCAGAAATAATTTGTTTCCCACAACGACCCATTTTCCGACCGATCGTTCGTATGGGAGCCATATGATAAAGTCATCCGATTTGAACAAAAATTTGTAGACTTGGGTAAAAGCAAGTAAAACAAGCAAATACAAAATTGCAGAAGGCTAGCATTAAAAACAAACAAGTTTTTCTGACTAAGGCCCAATTTCAAAAAGTCCGGTTAATCAACTTGACAGGCAGTTTAACCGAATTTGAGTGTCTCATGATGTATGTGACGTAACCGGAGGAACAAAATTAAGCGCTGCTCATCTACCGGTCAACTTTCGCGGTTAAAGTCCCGATGAAATTATCGATATTTTTATCGATATACAAAAAGCTTGCCGTACACTTGCTATGTTCATTGAAATATTTGCTGGAACACAAAATGTTTATGAATAAACGAATTTTACAACTCCACGCAATGGAAATGCAATTCAAAGAGGCAGAACATCGAATTTTAGTCAACTTTTACGCAAAACAATGACCAGCAACAACCAATTGCATTAAAAAACAAACAAACAAACCAAACCAAGTCAGCTGTGTACTCCTCCGTTTATGGTCACACTGAAGCAGCGATAGGCATTTATCGATATCAGGCGAAACTGCTGCTGAGAAAAGCAATCTTGAGAAAAGTCATCTTGACGAACAAATCTGACCGGTGGTTGGCTAACCGGAACCTTTGAGAAATCGGGCCTAAGTCTGTTTTTCAGACCTATCTTTTGTTTGGCAGCTATACCAAATATTTGTCCGATTTTCATCAAACTTGGCAAAATTATAAAAAATCATAAAACGTTTAGAGACGTTTCCATTGAAAAGAAAAAAGTTTTATATACTAATACCAGTTTTCCGAACGACTGTTCCTATGGGAGCTATGAGATATAGTCATGCGATCCGGTTTCGACATATTGGTAGTGTCGCTGTGCAAGATTTCTGCTCGATAGCTTCAAAACTGAGAGACTAGTTCGCATAGAAACAGACAGACGCACAAAACTCAATCGGCTCAGCTCGTCACCCTGATCAAGAATATATATATTCTGAATGGGGTCGGAAATGAATATTACTATGCGTTGCAAACTTCTGGGCAAAATAATAATACCCTTTGCAAGGGTATAAAAAGTTAAGTACTATCTTTCTGTGCAGCAACTATGGTAAACAGGTATTTTCCACACCATTTTTGTTTATTGTCCTTGACCCTTCCACTCCCTATGCAACAGAAAGAATATCGGTTTGAGGCCTGAGTATATTTTGATTTGAAATAAAGCTAAAAAATTGACATCCTTTGCATTTGAAGCTTTATTTGGGATAATTGCTGGCATAACAGCCACAGTTGTCGCAGGTGCCAGATATCAAGCGTTCAATCCAATCGAGATAATACGGGACATAGGCATGACTATCTGGATATCCGATTGCACACGGAAAGCCCCAATTGACCAGGCCATACAGTTGTTCATTAGCCGTCAGAGGACCGCCAGAATCGCCATGACAAGCTCCCTGTCCCTCGTCAGTAAGCGTGCACATGTGACAGTAGCCATTGCCTTCATCGCCTTCCATTATCCGTTGGCAAGTGTTGTGCTCCACATAGGTGAGACTGACCTGTTGCAGCACTTCCGGAGTATCGCCCCACAGCTCTGTGGAGCCCCAGCCAGTTAACAGCACTTGCGTCCCATTAGCCAATGGTTCTTTGGGCAAAGCCACCGGTTGAGTGTTCTCGTTCCATACAATCGAATCATTCAGTTTGATCAGTGCTATGTCGTTGTGGTAGTCGGGATGATTGTAATTGCAGTGCACCCAGTGTTCCTCTACAAAGTATGTAGCATTGGGATTCTTCCAATGAAGAGTTCCAGTCACCACGCGTAAATAGTCGGGATCAAAGCCATACACACAGTGGGCAGCCGTCAAAATCCAACGGCCTCGAATGATGGCTCCCCCACACATGTGACCTCCGAACATGCCTTGCAGTGAAATTTGATATGGAGCTTGGCCTGGCTTCGCATCGCTGCCAGCTATTACACGATTTTCGAAAGATCTGCCCGCCTTTGCCAACCGTTCCTGTTGTTCGGGACTAAGCTTAGCCACACGAATGGATGCCACTGGGTGAGTCCAGCTCCCTAGAAGGAAACCAAATAGAATTGCCGTCGCTATGCGAGGCAACATTGTAACTAATCGTTTGTACCTCTTTTTACCTATTAAACCTATCTATAGATCGTGATTTCCCTTTTATACTCGGGGGACAAGAGTAATCAAAATTAAATCGTAAGTTTTTATCGTAAATTGGCAGGAATGTATCCAAAGTTGGATTGGATATCTAAGTCATAAAGTGATAATGATGTGCTACGTTTATGATTTTGTGATATGGTCAATCAGGACAGACTTTAGAAAAGACCGAAGTTCGGCAGAACAATTGTTAAAACTGGTTGAACTGGTAAAATTTATTGCGATTTAGAAGAAAACCTAAATTGGGGAGTATTTAAAGTTGCTGACCAATTCAACTTGGCGAAACCGGTGCTTGGTAATTCGTGCCGCACAGCTGCTGGCTGACGTGAGCGGCGCATCCTTCTCCGTTATGGAGAGTCTTTTAATCATGACTCGAGAACCGCTCATCACCATTCGAACCATCTATCTTTGAAACTGTATGAGATATGACGTTTTTTCTAAATTGAGAGGGCGGGTGGGGGCGTGGACAAACTTGAAAATAAACTTGATCTGCCTGCAGACATAAGAAGCATATGGGACATATGTCAAACCTCCATCTCTGAGATCAGTGCGTTCATACGGACAGACAGACGGACATGACTCGTCTGTTGATGCTGATCAAGAATATATATAGGGGGTCGAAGATGCTTCCTTCTGACTGTTACATCCTTTGGCACAAATTTATTATACTCTGTGTACATCTGGTAGATCTATTTCTTTAGATTTATTGTATGTGTTTGGAGTTAAAGCATAAAAAATTACGATGTACAGGGTTGTCCATATTCGACGGACCCATCTGGCAACGCCATAACTTTTGACAGAGATGTCAGATCGCTTAATGACATACCGCGTTTGAAGCGTCAGTCCAAGCAGATTTTTACCATGGAACAATACACGCCACGCGAGCGCTCTGAAATAGTTGAAATTTACATTCAACAGAACAAGTCAATTGTGAAAACTCATTATCATGTCCGATGAAGCCCATTTCACATTGAATGGGACCGTAAATAAGCAAAATTGCCGTATTTACGCCACTGAAAATCCTCAGGAGATTCAAGAAGTGCCTCTTCATGACGAAAAAGTCACAGTTTGGTGCGGCGTTAGTGCGAAAACGGTCATTGGGCCGTTTTTCTTCCAAAATGAAAATGGCCATGCTGTTACCATCAACCAGGAGCGTTATCGCGACATGATGACCAATTTTGTGATGCCAATTATTCGTCGAAAGCGTATGAGGCAGTTCTGGTTTCAACAAGACGGCGCTCCACCGCACACAAGTCGCATAACAATCGATTTTCTGAAGAAATTGTTTCCGGGCCGTTTGATGTCGAAAAGTGGTGATTTGGACTGGCCACCGCGTTCGCCCGATTTGACGCCGCCTGACTTCTTCTTGTGGGGATATTTGAAGTCAAAGGTTTACGTTAACAAGCCAAGGACCGTAGAAGAGCTCAAGGACAACATTCGTGAAGAAATAGCCGCTATTCCGGCCGAAATGTTGGCGAAAACGATGGAAAATGCTGCAAAAAGGGCACAATACGCCATCAACGCCAGAGGCGGCCATTTGAGAGATATCATATTCAAAAATTGATGTAAACAAATCTACTTGGAACAAATTAAATGATTAAGATTGCCAACCGCCAAATTTTTATTTTTTTCTTTGATTTTTTTAAAAAAAAAACATGGGTCCGTCGAATATGGGCAACCCTGTATGTATTACGTGGTACGATGTGATGGCCGCCTTATTAATTCTGGAGGATTATCCAAATCATTTATGAAATTGGTGTGTCATACAGGATTTGGCAAACCATTACCACAAAATCACCAGATAACCCGCCCAAATAATGCGCTCGTCCAGCAGAATAGCTCTCCGGAAGCCCCTCAATTTGACTCCTCCCAAGGCATAGGTTCTCTCGGGTACATCACGCTCCCAAAACACTCCATACCTTTTTATACCCTTGCAAAGGGTATTATAATTTTGCCCAGAAGTTTGCAACGCATAGAAATATTCATTTCCGACCCCATAAACTATATATATTCTTGATCAGGGTGACGAGCTGAGTCGATTGAGCTTTGTACGTCCGTCTGTCTGTCTGTTTCTACGCGAACTAGTCTCTCAGTTTTAAAGCTATCGAGCTGAAATTTTGCACAGAGTCTTCTTTTTGCTGCACACTACTAATATGTCGGAACCGACCGGATCCGATGACTATATCTCATAGCTCCCATGAGAATAATCGGTCGGAAAACTAGTTTTAGTATAAAAAACTTTTTTCTTTTCAATGGAAACGTCTCCAATCTTTGTAATCGTAGGTTTTCTATGTTTTTTTTACAATTCTACCAAGTTTTATTAAAATTGGACAACTATATGGTATAGCTGCCATACAAAATATAGGTCTGAAAAACAGTCTTAATTAGAAAAACTTTTTTGTTCTTAATGGTAGCATCTTGCAATTTTGTATTTGTTTGTTTCTCATGCTTTTACATAATTTTACAAGTTTTTGTCCAAATCGGATGACTATATCATAAAGCTCCCATACGAACGATCGGTCGGAAAATGGGAAAAAGTCTTTTTTGAAAATATTTAAGCGAGCACTTGCAAGGGTATAAAAACTTCGGCACAGACGAAGTTAGCTTAGCTTTCTCGTTTGTAATATACAATAGGATTAACCAAATCTATGTGTTTGCTTATTTCATCCACGCGGAGGGTGATTTGCGTGGTATTTTTATCAAACATTGCGCAAGTCATATCGAAATCATTCTCCACTCGAACAATTGAAGAACAATTGAACCATTCATGATACTCTGTACCAAAGCTACACAGAGTATATTCTTAATCAGCATCAACAGCCGAGTCGATATAGCCATGTTCGTCTGTCTGTTCCGTCTCTCTATCCGTCTGAACGTAAGAACGCACAGATCTCAGAGATTGTAAGAGATAGAGCTTTGACTTGTATGGGACAAAAACTTCTTATACTTGTACAACTCGCAATTGGTTGCACTTCGAATCCAAATCAATCCAATGAAGTCGTCTTTATTATACAGTTATGTCATAGACAAAAGACAATTGTACCCTGCAGCAGCCATGTGCAACCAGTTTAGAGCAAATTGTCCCATGCAGAAGCCATTTCCAACCAGTTTAATACCAGTTGGCAACCTAAACTGTATGTGCTGTACTTTACAGCTATTTCTTGTTTTATTTTAGAAGTCTTTACACAACCACAATTTACAATACATTCATTGTATTAAAAGCAACTTTTTTAAGTTTACATTGACTTTGCATTATCTTTGACCTAAACCCTTTTTGTCCACACCTTGGACTAATTTCACTTCTATTTTCTTCCGCACTCGGTCAACTTTAACTTTAGCTGCGCGGGTTAATGATTCATTTAAAAATAAACACTAAATTCTTTGTCGTCTGCCGTTGCGCAGTTGCCCAACTCACCCGAATCTAGCCTTTTTGTTACCAGTTAAACGCTAGTTGCTTTACAACTAGGTGGAGGACTATGGTTATTGTTGTTAGTTGACAATTTCTCTGCAGGATAAACTAGTTTTACACAGGATAAATAAGATATCATCCATTAAAGGCATTCAAAGGCCGAAAAATGGCATAAAGTACGAGATATAGGCACAGAAAGTAATGGGAATGGTTTGTGTATTCGGTTTGGTTGGTTTGCCAGCCTTTGCTAAATTCTATAAGCAATATTTAAAACTCCAAAATTATTATCCAAACATATTTTTAACATAGTTCATCATCCGAAAGTGTAACAAAAGTCCATTAAAAATTTGCGCAAAAACCGCTTTGAAAACAGTCTCATAAAAACATTGATTGCCCTCTAAAAGCCAAATGATTGACCAGCCGGGGCCTTAGAGGTAAGTAAGCGGTATTTAATCAATCTTTTGATTATAATTTATTTTGCTCATTGCACTCATAACCGTAAAATATCTCAATTTACTCGATTTTTGCAAGAGGATGCAGTCCGCCTGATCCATTCGTGATAGTAAACTGTATTTGCATGCCTGTGAATTAAACTTGAAATCAGTTAAACTATTCAATTGAAAAGCTGAAGAATACTCACATATCAGGCAAGCCCACTCCACAGGGTCGTCCCCAGTTAACCAAACCTACTAGTTTGCCCTCCCACATCACAGGACCACCCGAGTCACCCGAACAGGCACCCTCTCCTGCTCGCGTAAAAGTACAAATGTGACCAATAGCAATGCCATCTGCATATTCCCAAGACTTGCGGCACTCCTCATGATCTATGATTGTCAAGTTGAGGGTCTGCAGCATTTGCATCGTAGGCCAACTGTTTTCGGGAGATCCCCAACCAGTCAGGGTAACAGTGGCGCCAGCTGGCGGTTGTTCGGTGCTCAACTCTACAATTTGTGCCCGTTCATTCAACACAATCGATTCGTTTAGATGCAGCAATCCAATGTCGTTGTGATACATGAAGGGTACATCGTACAAACAGTGGACCACTGCCCGATCCGGAAAGAGCAATTGCGCTGGATTCTTGTGATCATTGGAACCCACACCAATGCGCAGATCAGCTACATCAAAGTCCAGGGCGCAATGACCGGCGGTTAGGATCCAACGCTCATTTAAAATGACCCCACCACAAATGTGCGTTTGCCAGGGTGTTTGTATGGACACCTGATAGGGGGCCACACCGTCCTTCGCCTCCTGGCCGCCCACAATACGATTGTCTAAGAGTTTACGATTCACTCGCTTGGACTGACTGACGTCAATGGAATTAACCAGCAGCAGTAGCAGCAACGGTGCAAGATATCGAACGGCCACGGAACACATGGCGGGGGACACAGACGAATTAATGACCAGCAATGAACATTTAGATGCCCCACCTCGGCGTTTTTATATGGATTCCATATAAACCGTTTTATCGCTGGGCTATCGCCGGTCACTGGCGGGACACATTAAAACGATATCTTTATGGAAAGACCCAACCAAGGATTGACCAAATTGCTTGATTGGAGGCGGTTAAATGTTGTTGTGGCTGGTCTGAAAATCTCGGGCAACTATAAATGTTAGCTGACCAACTCACAAAGCTACACTATAGGGAACGACACTTAGAAAAAAATCAAGTCTTTTCGATCAAGTACAATACATAAAAATTGAAGTTTTTTTAATTTTTGCAATAGAACGTTCACCCGAAAGGAGGCGATTCCGTCACGGACCAACCAAAACTCTGACAAGCGATTTTTACTCTGAGTGTACTTATCGTCTGTTCAATGCCCATAAACCGCTGTGTTATCCAACTTAGCCAATTTGATAAGACCTCCAAGTAGAACTGTTGTTTCAAGGCAGATTACCCAAATTGGTTTCAGTATGATTTCCACGCCTTAACAATGAAAACTTGGCAAAGATCGACGGGATTACTCAGCCTACTACTGGTGCTCAATCTGAGCCTGCCCTCGGCGTATGCTCTGCGCCTGCCTGGTGAACTGCTGTTGCCTGGCCTGGCCGCAGTCAATAAGCAGCGTTCCAACGAATCAGCAGACTTGGTGGGTTCGGGTCGTGTAGCAGGCGGTAGTCCTGCTCCCTTGGGTGCCTGGCCCTGGATTGTGACTGTTCAAAATGTCTATTCCTATCACATGTGCGGTGGCGTCATTATTGATGATTTCTGGGTTCTCACAGCCGCCAGCTGTGTGTCTGGTTTAAGGGCACGCAACGTAATGGCCGTAACGGGTACCGTGGACTGGTGGGATCAAAAGTCACCCGGCTACTCTGTGGATCAAATTCATGTACACTGCAATTTTGACAAGCCCCTGTATCACAACGATATTGCACTGCTGCACTTGACCGAGGCCATCCAGTACGATGAGTTCACGGAGAAAATAACTCTAGCGGATATTGATGAGTTGCAAGAGGGTGACAAGTTGACCTTTGCGGGCTGGGGTAGCAGTTCAACAAGCGGTTCAAGTGGGCGGTACTTGAATCAAGCGGGTGGCACATATTTGCCGGTGGATCAGTGTCGTTTGGACTTGGGCGGTACTGCGAATGTGGATGTGGGACATGTGTGTGTAAAAATGGCTGCAGGCCAAGGAGTCTGTCATGGCGATGCTGGTGGACCACTGATTGATAGTAAGAGTCGTCTGGTGGGCATCGGCAATTGGGGAGTACCCTGCGCACTTGGTCGTCCGGTAAGATCTTGATGAGATGTCACATGTTGCTCAGTTATATAATTCTATGTTTTACCCAGGATGTCTATGCTCGGGCGGCCTTCTACAATGATTGGATTCATACCACCATTAATGGTTGTGAAAAGGCCTAACTGACGAAGGTGGATCTATAAGTACTAAGAACTGTACCTGCATGAGTCGAAGATAAACTCTGGAATCTAAAACTGATCCATCTTATGGTTTTATTTTTGTTTCCTTTTTCTTGGTGGGGGAATGGGAGAGGATCGTAATTGGCCTTGTTTAAGCGAAATCATAATCAGGCCCGTTTTCGCTACCATGGAAGGATTAGCAAGTGCGGTTCAAGCCTTCAGCCATCAAGACAGCCGAGTGGAGATAAATGGATATGAAAAGGTGAAAACCAAATCCCACAAATGGTTTTACAAATAGGGGTAGTTTGATCGAAATTTAAAACGGTAACAGGTATGATATCGATATCGATTTTTAATTAATCGCTGGGTATTAAGAAACTGTTACGATAGGTTAGGTTGCTAAGGTAGCGGTGAAATTGTATGATACTCCTTATGAAATATATATATATTCGGGCTTGAACGAATTTCTTTCTGCGTTTTATACAGTTAAAGGATGGTCATACCTTTTAAAAGAAAAAGTACAAGTTATCGATATTCTGTTCAAATAATCTCATAGACAGACCAGTCAATGCTTATCGAAAAATCGACCACTTCAACTAAGGAATTGCCAAACAAAAATACCGAAAGGCTCAAGTCTTTTGTCTCGGCCAGTGTAACCAGATTTGAGAAACCTGCATAAATTATGGTCACACTTCGAAATGTTGTGTTTTGTTGCTTGGACTGCTTGAATATAATTAATAAAAATGATATGCGATCTTCTAAACTTGACGAATGATATGCGCCCTTTTTATCCGGAAGGTTCCCCAACAATCGATTACTCTTTTACAACGATTTACTGAGCTTAAGTTTGTTTGTAGCAAAATATTTAAAAATTTACTCGATAAGGCTCATATGTATATCGGCAATGTGCGATATCCCTTCAAAAAACTTAAATTTCTTGAGCAATCGATAACCATGCAGAATAATATCTACCCTGTATATTTGTGGTCTTCATTTGGGACCTTTTGTTACACGTGTATATTGGCAACCAAGGAAGCGTCAAAGGGCTTTGGTGCCCAAAGTTTTGTGAGTTTTTATACCCTTGCAGAGGGTATATTGAAATTGTTCAGATGTTTTTAACGCATAGAAGGATGCATTTCCGACCACATAAAGCATATATATTCTTGATCAGCATGACGAGCTGAGTCGATATATCCGTCTGTTCGTCTATTTCTAGGCTATCTCCTCCGTCAGTTTTGAAGCTATCGCCACCAAACTTTGCACGAAGTCTTTTGGTACAAATACGCTGCACATTTGTCGGAACCGGCCGGATCGGATGACTATAACATATAGCTGCCATAGGAACGATAGGTCGGAAAACTAATTCTAGTAAGAAACTTTTTTGTTTTCAATGGAAACGTCTCCAAACACCGTATTTAATAGTTTTCTATGCTTCTCCACGATTCTACCATGTTTGGACAAAACCGGACATCAATATAGTATGCCATAGAAAAGTAAGGTTAGAAAAATAGTCATACTAAGAAAAACTTTTTTGTTTTTAATATAAACTTCTTGAAATTGTCTTTTATTTATTTCATAAGCTTTCACACAATTCTTTAAAGTTTTGTCATAATCGGATGACTATAGGTTATAGCTGCCATAGGAATTATCGGTCGAGAAACTAGTTTTAGTGAGAAAAACCTTTTTGTTTTCATTGAAAACGCCTCCAAACTTTGTATTTCTTAATTTGCTCTGCTTTCACATGATTCTACCAAGTTTGGTCGAAATCGGACATATATATAGTAGTATAGTATAGTAGTATAGCTGTCATACAAAAGTGGAGTCAGAAAAGAAGTCTTGGTGAGAAAAACTTGTTGGTTTTCAGTGAAAATGTCCTTCAATTTAGGTAGAACAAGAAAGAAAGTCGATCAAGCCCGACTATAACATACTCTGTACCAAGAAAATTTGTCTTTTGAGCATAACTCGAAAACCGTTCATCCGATCTTCTTCATTTCTTTGGCGGATCGATAAGTTATCCTAATAACTAAATATGTCCAGAAGGAACAAGCCATCTATCTTCAAAACTGTGGGAGACATGACGTTTTTTCCATATTGCGGGGGCGGGAGGGGGCGTGGCCAAAATTGAAAATAAACTTGATCTGCCTGCAGACATACAGACGGACGGACGGACAGACAGACAGACGGACAGACGGACAGACGGACAGACGGACATGGCTATATCGACTCGGCTGTTGATGCTGATCAAGAATATATATACTTTATGGGGTCGGAGATGCTTCCTTCTGGCTGTTACATACTTTTGCACAAACTTATAATGCTCTATGTACCTACGGGACTGGCTTGTTTCTTCTGGACATATTTAGTTATTAGGATAACTTATCGATCCGCCAAAGGAATGAAGAAGATCGGATGAACGGTTTTCGAGTTATGATCAAAAGACCAATTTTCTTGGTACAGAGTATGTTATAGTCGGGCTTGACCGACTTTCTTTCTTGTTTTCAACATATATGTGAACAAATTTACTCATAATTAAACCGTGATAGCTAGCGGCCTGCGAACTTAACATGACCATGCGCCAAGACAATGCTTTTATTGAAAAGTACTTTAGTCCTAGTAAAGACGGATACCTTAAATGCAAAATATGCAGTCGAATATTAAACAAGAAAGAAAGTCGGTCAAGTCCGACTATAACATACTCTGTACCAACGAAATTATACGCTTAGTATAAATTTTGATGTTGCATTAGCAGCTGAAAGCAGCAGTCATTTGATCATAACTCGACAACCGGTCATCCGATCTTCGCCCATTTTTTGGCGGATCGATAAGTTATCTTGATTACTAAATATGTCCAGAAGAAACAAACCATCTATCTTTAAAACTTTGGGAGATATGACGTTTTTTCTAAATAGCGGGGGCGGGAGGGGGCGTGATCAAAATTGAAAATAAACTTGATCTGCCTGCAGACATAAGACGCATATGTCCCATACATGTCAAACCCCTATTTCTTACCATATCTGAGATCTGTGCGTTCATACGGACAGACAGACGGACAGACGGAGAGACGGACATGGCTATATCGACTCGGCTGTTGATGCTGATCAAGAATATATATACTTTATGGGGTCGGAGATGCTTCCTTCTGGCTGTTACATACTTTTGCACAAACTTAATATACTCTATGTACCTACGGTACAGAGTATAAAAAGGATCGTTCGTATAATTTGAAGAAACATTTGGCACAGCTGCATAAAATAAGTCTGGAAAGAGACGAAACTAAATGCTCTTCTGCTGACCCAATCAGAAAGGTTCGAAAGCAAACTATCAAAATAGAATTAAACAAAAAACATCTTATTCGTTCATAGATTGGACTAGTCACAGAAGACGGCATTTCTTTTAATGTTTTAAACTCGAAAAACATGAGATGCATTATTGATCACATTTGCCAGGGCATTAAGGCTAAGACTGGAAAAATTGTTATCCTCAACGAAAACAATTGCAAAAGAGTGTTGCAACAGGTAGCTGATAATATAAGAGCAAGAATTAAACAAGAATTGAGTCATCGTCCTATATCACTGAAAATTGATAGTGCGACTCGACTTCAAAGAAATATATTTGGAATCAGTGCCCAATTCATAAGTTATACCGAAATTCAATCAAGAATCCTAGGTATGAGACAACTCAAAGGAGCTCATGCAACGACATCCAAAAATCTAGCAAAACAAATTTTATCAACATTGCCTGCATATGATATTCAATTAAGTCAAATCGTTTCCATAACGTCTGAAAATGGAGCAAAAACACCCTATGAGTTTTTTTTATGCTATTTCTATAGCGTTGAAAAAATTGTCAGCACGGAGCAAAGCAATAGTGCTCAAGATGAAATTTTGTGCTTATGCTACTGCACTGCTCCTACATTCAGAGCAGAAGCAGGAGCCAAAATAAAAAACTACGAAATAGCATAGCATTTTCACACACTGGCTGGGTATACAAATTTCGGCCGAGCCAAAGTAAAATGGTCAACCATTTCCCAAAGTTTCATTACGATCGGATGAACGGTTTAGGTATACATAATGGACAGACAGACAAACATTCATTTGTATATGTGTAAATAGATTTTTTTGTGTTTCTATTTGAGGAAGTTTAATAAAAGCGTACGACTATCACGTGCTTACGGTGGATATGCTCATTTATAAATAAAGATATTGTTTGAATATCCGTCAACCCGAAACCCGAAACCGACAAAACCGAGATCATTGTACAAACGTTAAGTGTAATAACGATTTTTCTCATTTGTAGTAAATCACAGCATCATTTGTATGCTTTGTACCAAAGGTACATAGAGAATATTAAAATTGTGCAAAAGTATGTAACAGCTAAAAGAGACAATGGGAAGAAAAGATCCACCTCCAACTCCAATCATGACGACATTCAAGATTAATTTATTTTTGGAAGATTTCAATTAGAGTTCTACACCTTTTACATTAGTGTAGAAAAACTAACACAGATAATTGTTGATCCACTCTCGGAATTCTCGCTAACTTCAAGTGGCTTAATAAAAAATATGAAACTTTTATGATCAAATCTTTATGACTGGTCATTAATATCAATGTAGATATCGCCTTAATCGTAAAATCAAATATCGTAATATCTTAATTGAGGTTTTGGATATTTGATTTGCCTTCAAATCAGTCTACCTTCAACCCGACATTCAACATGTCTTACCCCATCGGAGTGTTTAGTCTTTCTTTAATTCTGTTGTGCGTGGTGGTGTCCTTGTCACAGGCGACTCTGCGACAACGACCATTCACGGTACCTGTGGACGCTTCCGCTAAAAAATTAAGTTCACGTATATTGGGCGGTGAAGTCGCTGCTGTCACCACTGCGCCGTACCAGGTCTCAATACAAAATCGCTATGGGTACTTATTAAATTGATATAACATATATAATTTAAGTGCCCCGACCTCGAAATACACCAAATGTATATATGCACTTCGGTATTTTTTATCGGATCTTATTGTTCTTTCCAGAATAGATATATTTTAGGACCAAAATAAAAATTTAAGGCCTAAAAAAAATTACTATATAAACTAATAACGACTCCGACTCGGTGGGGGATTTTTATTTGCCGGTCCGGCCAGCTATGCCCCGATTCACAGCCTGTTGTGGTCAGAGTCGATATTAGAGCTAACAAAACCATTTAACAAATATACAGGCCTGTTCAGTTTTTCACTTACATTAAATTTTCTCTATTTCGACTTGGCTACCTGTTCTGGTTTTCATAATTAGATAGAATTTCTCGATTTGAATTAACATTACTTGGAGCAGGTGAAATCAATTTAAATAAATTAAACAGCTATTAAACAGCGTTATTAAAGCACTATTGATTTTTGCAGAGTTTGTATTTTGATTGTTTCATCACAACTGATTAAGTTCAGCGAGTTGTTAAAAGAAAAACAATTTGGAACTGAAACAGTCAAATTGCAAGTCGAATACCAGAACATCGAACGCAAAATCGTTCGATTTTAAATTCCTTTGAAGTTTAATAAATTATGTGAAGCCCGGAACAGGCCTGAAGCGATGTGAAGAGGTAAAAAAAAAGAATAATAAAATGCAGGCTTACAAATACATAGAGGAATAAAGGCATAAAACTATAATTAAAGATAAAATGGAAGAGTGACCAAAAATAGAATATTACAAATTAAAACGAGAGCGTAAGTTAAAGTCGGCCCTGCCCGACTTCGAAATACCCGTTACTCAGATCAGCTCGGATAAGTATGCAACATTTTTTTAACTCGGTCATTTATTATCCGATCCTTTTGAAAATTTGTGAGATTGTAGATATTGGCCACATAGACTACACTGCAAAATCTGACATCTTAAAAATTGTGGGAGTTATTCAATATTTTTTATTGCGGGGGCGGGAGGGGGCGCGGCCATAATTTGAAACAAACTTGGTCTGCCTACAGACAATACTAGCTTACGTTTAAAATTTGGTTGCTCTAGCTCTTCTAGTCTCTGAGATCTAGGTGTTCATACAGACGGACGGACGGACGGACGGACGGACGGACGGACAGACGGACATGGCTATATCGACTCGGCTGTTGATGCTGAAGAAGAATATATATACTTTATGATATCGGAGATGCTTCCTACTGCCTGTTACATACATTTGCACGACTTTAGTATACCCTTTTTACTCTACGAGTAACGGGTATAAATATATTCAAATAAAACTAAAAAGATAACCGAAAAATCTCTGACCCTGTGGGGGAAGATTTATTAGCCAGTCCGGCAAGCTATGCCCCTATTCACAGCTGGGAGTGGTCAGAGATTTTCACGGAGATAAGTGTAAAGGGACGTTTTTAAGGAGAAGAGAGAGAGATCTGGTGAGAGGAGGTGATAAAGATCGTTGTAGTCTTGACATAAAACCAGAAATCGATTATGCTGGGCATAATCAGTTGTGCATCTAGACAAGATTAAAGGAAAGGAGTTTCTGGTTGGCCTAGAAGGAACAGAGAAGTTAAGGCGAAGTAAGAGTTCAGAAGAATCTACATCACCGATAATTAACTTGTGAAGAAATGAAACACCTAAGACTGCTCTACGGTTAGCTAGCGAAGGAAGGTCTATAAGCAAGAGTCTTCAGGAGTACGATGGCAAACGGAGGTTAGGGTCCCAATTTAGGCCACGAAGGGCAAAAAGCAAAAATTGTTTCAGAACTGATTCAATGCGATCAACATGCTTTTTATACTGCGGACACCATACGGATGAACAGTATTCTAGCACGGGACGGCCTGAAGCAGTATAAAGGAGTTTAGTGGTATAGGGATCATTAAACTTCTTCGACCAACGTTTAATGAATCCAAGTACACCATTCGCTTTGTTAACAAAAGTGGAGATATGGTGATTAACACTCAATTTGGGGTCAAACAGAATTCCAAGATCAACGACAGACGAAATACGTTGCAACGGTTCATTACCAATCGTATAGGAAACCAGAAATGGTTTGCATCGATGGCAAGGAGTTAAGATCATCTTGCAATCCAATATAATGAATCGGGTTGTTGAAAGATAAAATAAGTTTAACGTCATCGGCATAAATGAGTATCCGAGAAATAGTAGGTTCTAGCTTACAAATTGTGGCGCTGACAGTTTTCTGCGATTTGAGGGGGGATAGGGGGAAACTTTCAAAATCTGAAATCTGCGTAAATGTAAGAGTTTGTATTTCTATCTCTTATCAACTCTGAGATCGACGCGTTCATACAGAAAGACAGTTGCAGTCGACGAGATCTATATAAGAAGTAGCCTATCTGAGTATTCATATAAGTAGTCTAAAGCCAACTCACAACTTACTTAAGGCACTTTCAGACAATTTTCTATAAAATAAAATCTTCACCTTTCTTTAATTACAGCAATCACTTTTGCGGCGGTGCCATCATTCACGATCAATATGTCGTGACTGCGGCCAGTTGTCTGGCTGGCCTGAGAAAAGACAATGTCAAGGTGGTGACCACCACCTATAACGATTGGGGCAATGCGGGTTGGGAGTACTATGTGCAAGACATAATAATACACTGCCACTTCGATCAGCCGATGTATCACAACGATATTGCCCTCATCAAGTTGACAACAAAGTTTCTTTACGATGAGGTCACACAGAACATTACAATTGCGGGCTTAGATGATTTGGTGGCCGGCGAGAAGTTAACCATGACAGGTTGGGGCAGCACCGAAATCGACGGAGATATGGCCTGGGAGTTAAGGGAGTTGGATGTGACCTTTGTACCGCAGGAGAAATGCAATTCCACTTATGGAGGCACCGAAGATCTAGACATTGGACATCTGTGTGCGGTGGGCAAGGTTGGTGCTGGCGCTTGCCATGGCGATGCTGGGGGACCGCTGGTCGATAGCCAGGGTCGTCTGGTGGGAATTGTTAACTGGGGTGTGCCCTGTGGCTATGGATTTCCAGATGTTTTTGCCCGTATGAGCTATTACTATGAGTGGATACAGTCGATCATAAATGGCTGTGCAATTTACAAACCATAAACTGACCGAAATAGCCAAGTTTATGTTCTTTTGATATCGGAGGACTTTGGTGGGTTAATATATCTGGTCTTTCGATACCTTTGTATTTCATCATGTTTCTGGACACTGAATCATAGTCATCACAATAAAACTTTCTGTTATCCAATTCGAAGGCAAGTTGATCATTCCGATAAGGATTGTATGATAAACAATATCGTGGCAGCTGACCAAATGGCCAATAAATGGCTTTTTACGGTCAACATCATCATTATTTGGTTAAATTTAAATTGTGATAAATTGCCGACTAGTGGAATTTCAAAAATCACCTGTTGCGATCATTTAAAATACAAAATTGTGGAACCGGGTCTAGGTTAAGCTAAGAGTGACTAAGCAGGACTAAATGGAGGATTGATAAAAGATTTGGGTATGTCCTGTTGAGAAGCATCCTGCTCAAATGGTCTTTCTTAGCACTGGCTAGCAAAAGTAATTCTTTTAAAATTTAAAAAAAATTTGATTTCCATCTTTATAACTTGAAGATACTATGTTCTGAGTATAAAAACAAGAAAGAAGGTCGGTCAACTGTAGACTGTAGACTAGAAGGTACGACCCCTCCATCTATATCCAGAGCGTAGCCAAACCGCTAATCGTAGTCCTTACGAAAATGCTGAATCGAACCAAAAAACAAGTATCTAATCGGATGGGTTCGGGATTAATACTGAAAGCAATTTCGGTTTCGGTCAAGGAATTCTATAGAAGTAAATACTTCTGATTTGTTCTCACGAAAACCGAACAAAATCTAAATCTATGCCCTATTATAAATCCGTCGATAAGGTACGATTGAACATCGACCAGCAACCTTTGGCAGATATGTTGTGAACTTTAATCATGTCTCTAGCTTAGGTCCTTATCAATGCCAGATTTATGTAGCTGCCTACTGATTCCGTACATCTTCTGCAATTGTCCGCAGACCTCTATCTACCTTTCTAATATGCCAACCATTAAAAATACATACTTTATTAAAAAGTTGCTGATGGATTTGTGTGCGTATCCCATTTCAATCCACTTCACTTCGATCCAACATTAACTAGGAGTATGTCTATCAACATAAGATCATTATGGACTATTATGTTCTCTGCTTTCGAAATAGTTCAAAAGTCACAAATTCACTTTAGGAATTCAAATATTTACAATATTGGTTTAAAAGTTTGTGGTAAAGACATTTAGGTGAGATTTGACATTATAAACGAGCCGTAAGATATATCCGTAACTCAGGGTAGTACATGTTTGATATAGTCCCCTTATGTTAAGTAACAGAGCGGTAACATTAATGGAAACAAATCACCAATATGATAGCAAGCAGTGCATACTGCTTTAAAAAGAACGCACATTTTTTTTAACCTTTATAGATCCATCATTTATTATCCGATCTTTATTAAAATTTGATAGATTTTAGATATTGGGCACATACACTGCAAAGTATAAGCTTGATATCTTGCAATTTGTAGGAGATACAATGCATGCAACGGGTCGATCAGAGTTGGCTCAAACAAACCCAATGAACAGAATTATATTTTACATCAAATAGCATCTAAGGAAAATGTTAGACTTAAGAACGGGCTTAAAGGGTGAGGATTCGGTGGAGTTAAGGACGATCCTTGAACTGAACGAAGTTTTTCACAACATTGCGGATTTGCCGCAACTTCAAGAGTCTGAAAAAATTACTTTCTGAGTAGTCGCGTAGAAATAGACAGGGTAAAATTAGGGGAGATGCAAAATCATCAATGAGTACTTAAATGGATGACAAATTTGGACATTTGGACAAATGAGGACTTAATACTTAAGAAACGATTTAAGTCTTGAGACCCGATGATATTAAGGTCGATCGTTGAACAGAAATGAATTTTTGGCAACTTTTCGGGCTGACATGCCCTCGAAAGTCCCGCAAAAAGTTACTTATCAAAATGAAATAATCGAAAATCAAGACGTCCTCAAGTAAAGGCTTTAAGCGTGGAGATTCGGCGGAATTAGGAGGCAACCGATAACAGAAATGATTTTCAAGCAATCTTATACTCTACACCAAATTCACACAGAGTATTGTAAGTTTGTGTATATATATTCTTGTTTAGCATTAACCTTCTGTCCATTCGTTTGTCTGTCTGCCCTTACACAGAAAAAAAATCAAGCCATTCGGGATTAAATCAATCCCAAACGATGTCAGAAGTCGGTCAATCCCGGATTTTCTCATTCCAAGTACTAATTGGATTGACTTGGTCTCGGATATCTCGGCTCCAGAACGACCTTTGCTTGAAATTTCAATCCGAATGTCGAGATAAAATCATGTTTTTTTGGGATTGACTTTATCTCCCCATTTTTTTTTCTGTGTATGAATATACACATCTTAGAAATGATAAGAGATGGAGGTTCGATATGAACAAAAACTTATAATTTAAGGGAAGATCAGGGTTTTTTCTGAGAAAACAGAATCAGGTCTATAATAAACATGTATAAAGTTGTGAGTGAGCCACCTAAACGAACCGAAACCTAGGTTCAGTTGGCTTCGAAACCGCTTAACAAGAAAGAAAGTCGGTCAAGCCTGACTGTAATATACTTAGTACCAACGAAAGTGTATGCACAGTATGAATCTTGATGCTGCAGTTGCATTGCTTTGAGTCCGCGTTTCGCTTTACCCGATCTAGTAGCCGTAAATATATTTGACACTTTTCATACACGGTTTTATAATATGCAGACAAAATAATAATTTTTTACGATGAGAAACATATTATAAAGCTGAACTATAATTGAATTGCTTTAGAAGCAGATTAGTTTAAGAATTTTATTTTGTTTTAATGGTCCCTCAAGGTTTGTTCATAGTTCCTAGTACTACTAATATATATATAGTTTGTTTGAAAACAGCAGGAAGTTAGCCAAACTGTATCAGCATGTTTTATATTTGGCCAAATAAAATATATTTATATTTTTCAGCGCAGTTGGATACCGCTCAATAACCAAAAGTATGCAACTTATTGGACATGAAGCAATATAACAAATCTCATTGATAATCTTTGCAATGTCTAGACTAACCTAATCAATTAAGATACGTTATTGCCAAAGTCTGCTTATACTAAGCAAAGTATAAATACTCTAAAGAAAATTAGGAATGCTCAAATTTCGAATAGGTTTGCTATCTCAGTGAAGCGTCTTTCATTCAAGAACAAGACGGCATCCAATCAAAGTGGCTACAATCTATAATGCACTCAAGAAATGTAATAACTAAAACTTTAATTTGCAGTCTGCCTAAAAGTATACTTTATTATATTGGCACGTCGTTCTTTGGTTTAAACAAGGAAATTTGTAGATTATCTGGATATCACAAAATTCATTTTCGCCGTTCTCGTTCTTTAAAATCATATCTATTTCTTCGTGTTCCTGTTTAAGTTTTAAGCTTGAGTTACAGAACCATGAATGCGTTTGCTTAAAAAACCATATCATTAGCCGAACCGGTTGCTACCACTAGTGTATTGCACATCAGAGCTTCGAATCGAGAATCGTGTTTATATGTTTACGCACAAGTCACGCACGTTATTATTTTGTAAGTCTGGCATCACTTACGAATCATGTACGATGTACGAACTCGTTTCGAATGCTCAAGCATGACGAAAAAGAAAGATTTCTAAATAAATCGCAGTTATCCGCAAACACACAACAGCAGCATAGTTTTGACCACTATTAAGTTAAGTCAATATTCTCCCTTCTTTGTCGGGCAACGATTTTGTTAAGAACTTTTTAAATATGTATGAGCTTTATCGATTTTGCCTGCTTCTTGTTGAATGCACCGGAGTCTCAACGACCCACCTGCGCCACGCTGAGAGGAACAAGACAAAACCTCTTTGCTTGGGTCACTAAAAACTCTTTTTATACTCTGTACCGTAGGTACATAGAGTATTATAAGTTTGTGCAAAAGTATGTAACATCCAGAAGGAAGCATCTCCGACCCCATAAAGTATATATATTCTTGATCAGCATCAACAGCCGAGTCGATATAGCCATGTCCGTCTGTCCGTCTGTCCGTATGAACGCACAGATCTCAGAGATGGTAAGAGTTAGAGGTTTGACATGTATGGGTCATATGCTTCTTATGTCTGCAGGCAGATCAAGTTTATTTTCAATTTTGGCCACGCCCCCTCCCGCCCCCGCAATTTAGAAAAAACGTCATATCTCCCTCAGTTTTGAAGATAGATGGCTTGTTCCTTCTGGACATATTTAGTTATGGGGATAACTTATCGATCCGAATGGAGAAGATCGGATAAACGGTTTTCGAGCTATGATCAAAAGACTGTTTCTTGGTACAGTACAGTACAGTACATGTTATAGTCGGGCTTGACCGAGAATATAACTTTTAGTTCCTCTGAAAAGGTTTGTTTCTAAGTTTTTCTTACTTTCAAGCATAGTTACAATTACAAATGTTGAAAATGATCCATTGGATGATTTGCCGTATCCATTACGACTAGATTTGTCTTTAATATTATTATAATCATTGAAAAATTATCATCATTTGGAGGATTCGGTTCAGGTTTTTTGAAATAGAAAAACGGGTAAATTAATAGTTAAGTACAGTCCAAAACATCTTGCTTAAGAATATGTTCACATGAATTCCGTGATATTTAAATGTCAACTCAATTATGTTGTACAGTAATGTAATATATTGCTTAATATTGACCTCAAACTCAAAACGAAGAGGAGAAAAAATTTATTTAACAATTGCCATCTAAACTCATCATAAAGTTTGATCCAGTACCACCCGAGTGTTTTGTAATAATCGGACCTCATTAGAAAATTTAGCTGTAACTGCTTCGTTCCGTTTGTTTTACACCATTCGTCAATTTACCCGTCTTCATGTTAATCTAGTGTCAATTATAATTTTTGCCAATATCGATAGTTTGGTCCTATTGGCGCAGTCTCAGCAGCTTATTGAGATGGTAAGTGAATAGCAAGCTGCTGCTGTCGATTGCTCGCTCAGATAAGACTTTTCCGTAAAACACTTCGTCATATGCAAAACATCCCAACTTCTGCCTGCATTATTCTAGACTCTACAAAAGTGTTTCATTCGAATGGGAACACGGAACTCCGGACAAAGTTCCGTATGAGTAATATTTATTTACAACTTGTCTTCTGTCAATTGATTACCAAATCGAATTTCAGCTACCGTTGCATGCTAATTGTTACTATCACAACTTCCCACGAATTGCGCCCGCTTATCTAAGCATAATTCAAAGAAAGCCACAGCCTGATAAGGCACAAATTGGCTTACTATAAAAGCAAATTCAGTGCCCGAGAGTGAGCAAAGCGTATTTGGAAGTTGAACCCTACAAATCGTCACCAAGATGAAGCACTTTGTTTTAATTAGTGTCCTGGCTGTTGTGAGTCAGTGTGCAGTGGGACGAGTTGCACGACCACAGCCTGCGGCGGTTACAGTTAAACCCGAGACTAGAGTCGTGGGCGGCACAGATGCTGCAGCTGGCTCCTATCCCTATCAGGTGTCCATTATGAATACCTTTGGTGAGCATGTCTGCGGTGGTGCTATCATAGACAAACAGTGGATTTTAACCGCTGCCCATTGCATGGAATGGCCCATAAAGTATCTGAAAGTAGTCACTGGCAGCACGGACTACACTAAGCCAGGAGCCGAGTATGTAGTGGATAAAGCCAAGGTGCATTGTGCCCACGACAAGCCCGCCTATCATAATGACATAGCCTTGATTCACACGGCCAAGCCTATTGCTTACGACCCACTCACTCAGCCCATCAGTTTGCCCAGCAAGGGCAGCCTGCCGACGTCCGGAGACATGCTTACTTTAACAGGATGGGGCAGTACCAAGGCCTGGGGACGTCATACCACTCAGCTGCAGAGGACATCGCTTTCGTTCATGGAGCACCGAAAATGTGAAACCAAGGTACGCAACTCCACATGGTTGGGCGAGGGGCATATGTGCACTTCAACCGATGAGGGTACGGGCTCATGTCATGGTGATTCCGGAGGTCCCCTTGTCAATAGTAAGAACGTCCTTGTCGGTGTAGTCAACTGGGGTGAACCCTGCGCCAATGGTTCTCCAGATGTGTTCGCCGATGTGGCTTACTATGAAGATTGGATCAAGCTGATGATGACAGAGAAGGGCACCGCCTGTTAAAGCGCTCACGCGTGGATGGCACAAAAGCCAAGACGAACAAACTATAGCAATTGCCAGCCATATAAAGGCGGTTGCGAATTGATCAAATTAGGGTATAAACATTTATCACAAAGATATATTCTAGTTGTAAATAAATTTATCAACCAAATATAAAACACAATTTCTAACCAAAATTTTATCGGTTTGTTTTTATTTGCAAACTTAGTTCTAGAAATGCCCCCGTCACCTGAAGTGGCCCCATTAGCTATCATGCATACTTGTGGTCAGCTGTGGTTATACTCGGCATGATTAAGTCTAGTGAGTCAATCACAACTCGGGGGTGTTTCAGACAAAACAAACCAAATTGATAAGTTGTGTTTGTATTCAAAAGAAAACAGTTATCAGAACGGATTTAATATTAAATGCTATTACCTAAGGCCATGGGAAATCAAAACAAAGTAGCGATGGCCAGATTTTAAGCACAAGCACGAAAACCTTTTTAAAGGGGTTCATCACGACGGCCAGAGGTTGACTCAGTCTATGCCCGAGCAGCCGAAAAGTTTTTGTAGAGCAACGAGTTCTAGGCACACACACAAGAGCATGCGGCAATAACCGGGGTCTCTCTCTCTCCTTCTCCTGATAAGTTGCTACTTACAAGACTAAATCATCATTGGAGTCATTTTAATTCATTTCCAAAAATACAAGAACGTTTACTTCATCTCCCCCGAAATTTGTATATCCTGCAGTTCGTATAATATATCTAAATTAAGGTTTTAACTGAGTATCATTCAAGAAGGTCATTTTCGCCTTAAAGAATGGTAGTCGAGTGATTTTATAAGCTGACCAATACATGGCGCCTCTACTATGATCATTTGGCTGACCAGATATATGATATATTCATCCGATTTCGTTGCAATTAGGCAAATCTGTGCTGAAGCAGATAATATTATTAAATGGCAAGTTTAATGAAAAATTAATTGAACAAAAAACATGTTTTTCTCACTAAAACTAGTTTTTCGACCGATCGTTCCTATGACAGCCTTATGCTATGGTCATCGGATTTGAACAGAACGTGACCGAATTGTGTAAAAGTCCATAAAATAAATAGGTGAAATTGAGAAATTGAAAACAAAAAGCATGGCAAACTAACAAATTTGAAGTTTAGAATCGTTTCCATTGAAGACAAAAGAACTAGAACAAGTTTTTCGACCGATCGTTACGCCACAAAATATTTTTATACTCTGTACCGAAGGTACATAGCGTATTATAAGTTTGTGCAAAAGTATGTAACATCCAGAAGGAAGCATCTCCGACCCCATAAAGTTTATATATTCTTGATTAGCATCAACAGCCGAGTCGATATAGCCATGTCCGTCTGCCCGTCCGTCCGTCTGTCCGTCTGTCTGTCTGTCCGTATGAACGCACAGATCTCAGAGATGGTAAGAGATAGAGGTTTGACATTTATGGGACATATGCTTCTTATGTCTGCAGGCAGATCAAGTTTATTTTCAATTTTGGCCACGCCCCCTCCCGCCCCCGCAATATGGAAAAAACGTCATGTCTCCCACAGTTTTGAAGATAGATGGCTTGTTCCTTCTGGACATATTTAGTTATTAGGATAACTTATCGATCCGCCAAAGAAATGAAGAAGATCGGATAAACGGTTTTCGAGTTATGATCAACAGACAAATTTTCTTGGTACAGAGTATGTTATAGTCGGGCTTGACCGTCCTTTTTTCTTGTTTGTTCTTAATTTTAGAAAAACTTCTTGTTTAAGTCTTTTATTTTTAAACTTAGAAAACGACATTCCGCAAAAAAGACTTTTTAAAAAAATTGTTTGTTTATTTTGGAAACTCATCAAATTGATTCTTAAATTTAGGCAAATTTTTCTAGATATTTGTAAAAAATTCTTAAATTTTGGGCAGACTTACCCTTGAATAAAGAAAAGAAATACATTGCACCGTAAAACGGCTTATATTTAAGAAATCTCATTTCCGTAAATTAGAAAAACATTTTAGAAATTCGCCCCAAAATATAGAAAAATTCATCTAGAAAATCGCCCTAAAATTTACATATATATAAAAATCGATACCGCTTGTATTTCTCAAGTACTAATTCCCTGCATTATAATTGATTTTCAATATTTACGTTCGAACAGATCAAAATAAAAACAAATTAGCCTTGCATATTTGAAAGGGAATCAATCATGATAGATTTGGTGTGCATATAGGAAAACAGAGTTACATAACTTAACAAGTAACAGAGTAAATTCCAACTTAATCTGACACATAGCAGACATCTAGAAGATTATAAAATGGCCTTAAGTCCGGAATCTACTTCAAACACATAGTAAATCCAAAGATTCCAAAGCAAGGCCAAATGGATAGCCGCTGATGGACCCTAACGAAGGACTGTATAGGGTCAAAAATTCAAAGGTGGCCGAGGAGATTCTGGTAAAAACACATGCAGAGGCTGTGACAGACCACCTCGGTAACCTGGCCAGAATGCCACTTGATAATAGTCCCTCAAATAGATCCACTTGAGCCACAACTTATTTCTGACTAACTCCCCCACAATATCAGTCTTAACCGTATCCTTTATCCCCATTAACATATTCCCTTTCAACCTCATTTCGTTTCATCTCAACTATATAGTCTCTTATTATTACACCAAGTTCAATGTCAACTAAGCTTCAACAAAATCTAATAGCTATGTAAATGTCAACGAATATTATAAAATTCAACGATTGTACCCGCAAGGACAGATTTAAAATAAAGATTATACAGAAAAAAAATGATATTTTAATGCCCTGACTAGATTAAGGGCCGATTTCACATCTTTCACATAGAGCTATCTGTCACATAAACTACAAAATAAAAGTGTAAAAATTTAAGTTTATCTGAAACAAAGCAGCCATCTAGAAGATGACTTTCCAATAAAATTTCATAACTTTGGATATCAAGAATAAAAAAACCATAAAATTTTTTCGGCTTATTGACTTAATCGATCAGTGTGTGGTGCAGCGGGTAGTGTGTGGGACTGCTATTCAAGTGATAAAAATTATCTTGTAAAAATAAGGAAACAATTTGTATGTTTTATTTTAAATTACAAAATAATAGTAATATCAAAAGTTTAATTTTGAAATTAATATTTAAGAGCTATTTTTGATTTGAATGAAACAAATCAGTAAATAATTCTTAGGTAGTAAATTTTTATTTAAAGAATTGTAACCGTTCGATCCCTCAGTATAAAATCAATTGCTTTGATCACAAATTTTTGAATTATTATGGTTATCGTTCTAATTTTTTGTCGTGAATGGAATAGCCACTCATCGCACCTCTAAGTCAAACTAATTGATAGCAACCTATCTGAAGGTTGTGTCTTCCTCTTTCTATATTTAAACATTGAGTGTCTACTTATTAAAGTGAACTTTGTCATTAGTCAATAAAGTGATTGCTTGAAACGTAACGCTTGTTACGTTTGTGTCCCACTTTTGATAGTGGCTCAGCATGCACCCACCCACCCAGCTGGATGGACACAAAACCAAAAAACGTGACTAGCCTGTCAAAAATGTTCAAAAGTCCAGCCTATAAGTACCGCTTGAGGGGAAGTATCAACATTAGTTGTCTCCACTCGAACATAACATTATGTGGCTGTGCCCTCTGATCCTGTCCCTTTTGAATTTCGGCGTACAGTGTCAGGTGCTCTATCCACCACAATATACCAATTCGCGCATTGTGGGTGGTGAGGAAGCAGTTGAGGGCTTAGCTCCCTATCAAATCTCTCTTCAGAGCGTTGGTGGTCAGCATTCCTGCGGGGGAGCGATCATAGACAAACGTTGGATCATCACGGCAGCGCACTGTACTCGTGGCAGGACAGCAGCCAATTTGCGTGTGCTGACTGGTACCCAGAACCTGCAGCAGAACGGCTCAAAGTTCTACTATCCGGACAAGATAATCGAGCACTGCAACTATGAGTCGCGAAAATATCGCAATGACATTGCATTGTTGCACCTGAACGAGTCCATCGTGTTTGATAATGCCACACAGCCTGTGGAGTTGGATCATGAGCCTTTGGTGCCGGAGTCGCGGCTGTTGCTGACCGGTTGGGGTACCTTGGCTCTGGGTGGTGAAGTTCCCACTCGCCTGCAGAGTTTGGAGGTGAAATATGTGCCCTTCGAGCAGTGTCGAGCTGCACATGATAATAACAGTCGAGTGGATATTGGTCACGTGTGCACTTTCAATGACAAGGGCCGTGGAGCTTGTCACGGCGACTCTGGAGGGCCGCTGGTGCACAATGGCAAACTGGTGGCGTTGGTGAACTGGGGCTTGCCCTGCGCCAAAGGAGTTCCTGGTGAGTTCTATGTGCAGCTCCAAGGAATTTTAGTTAATCATTGACTCTTCTTTAGATGCTCACGCCTCCATTGCGTATTATCATGACTTTATCCGCACTCACCTAAGTCTCTACGAGACGGAGACTTCAGAGGAAGAGAACGGTGATGAACAAGAGGGGATGCACAAAGGAAACAAGGGACACTGCAAATTATGAGATGACATCTAAAATGTTCAAATGTGGTCGAAATTTGTAACTTTTTAATACAACACTTAGACATCTATTCTAACTAACTAAGATGGGTTCAAGTGGCGAGCAATGAAGATTATCTAGAACTGATTGGCGGGCAAATAATGATTGTTAATGGCTGATCCGTGTTCACTCTCGGACAACTGCTGGTGCTGCTGCTCCAGCTCCTCCTCCTCTTCGGGGGCATCCAGCGAACCCACGACTGAGGTAATTGGTGCGACTCCCTCATCCGTAATGGTCGATGTGCCTCCCAAAGTATCGTATTGGGTCTGAATCTGACGCTGAGCATTGATGGCCTCCTCGGGTGTGCGATATTTGATAAAGAACACCTCTGGCTTGTTGATGTGCTGCGGTGCCTCGGCAATGGCATCCTGCAGATCAGCCGCTGTGGTCTTCTTGGCCAGCACATAGACGACCGTTTTCTCCTGCTTCAGCGTCTTGGCCAGATTCAAGGCAGCCGCACGGTTGGTCTGGGCCGGCGTCTTGACAAACAGCACATTGTAATGATTGCGTGGCTGTTGCGCCAATTGATTTAGCTCGTCCTGCACTTCGTCATCCGATTCTTCGGGTGCGGAATGAATGAAAAAGTTCTTGGTTACAATTGGTTTTTTGGCTATCCGGACACGAGGACGGGCACGACGCTGTTGCTGAACTGGGGCGGTCTGGAAGTTGTGGGGAAAGTTAGCGGGCATGGGGAACGACGAGGAGCTGGGACGAGACTGTATGGAGTTCTGTTGGTATTGTCCAGAGGGTGGTAGATAAGGCAAGGGCACGGGTGGCAGCACGGGGTGGGATGATTGCTGTTGCTGTTGCTGGAGCTGCTGGAGTTGCTGGTTCAGAAGGTGGGCCACAATGGGTGGATGCTGTTGGCCCTGCTGCTGCTGTTGTTGCTGTTGCTGGACACGATAGTTATAGCCCGCCTGAGTAAGGCTTATATCCGCCCGAGCCACAGACAAGACGCCCAACATAATCGTCTGAAAATATACAAAATTTAGTCAATCACTGATAATCCTTTTTGTTCGCTCGAAAACGCACCACGAATATCTTCATGCTGTTGCTTGGAGTTTTATCACTTAGTTAGTTAGAGATTAGTCGTCTGGTTGCTCCCTCTTGACTGCTGTTTCGGGTGACTATGATGATGGGTCAAGAGCTGACCGCGCTTTTTATACGCCTTTGAAGTCTCCCCAACAAGTTCATCATCGGAAACAAATAATAAAACCAGCAGCAAGAGAAGCCAACGTCAACAACAAAGCACAAATAAAGTTGCAACAGTTTTGGGCCATAAAAAACAAAAAACAGAAACAAAATTTGTTATGCATAATGACAAAGATGAGAGAAGCAAATGTTGGATTTACCTCAATGGGTGGCAGGTGGAAGTGGGCTTTTGTTATGCCTTCGAGATAAGCATTTTGTTTTGTTTTGATTTAAAGAAATAGAGAGAGGCCCGTTTTTAACTAAGTCACAGTAATGCTGGTTAGAGAGAGAGAGGAAATAGTTGGGAATGAAAAAGAAGATAGCATTTGCGATCTAATTTCTAATTTATTATATGTATATTCTTTATCAGGTTGACGTTAAGATGATAGAGAGGTTCCACTCTTAAGCCCCCAATTGTCAATTGTCAAGATTTTAAACTATAGAAAACAATTTTAGTAGACCGTATTCCGCGCATCAAAATAATCACTTCGACGTCCGTTTGCTGACTAGGTTAACATTCACACTATTTTGTGCCCTCCTTTTGGCGAACCCTTCTTTATGTGCCTTTATCTGTTGATGTGTCTAGTTTAAGCACTTTACAGAGAAAACAAAATATGAATCAGCTATATGAATTCGTGGAGAAAGAAGGGTATGGAATGAATGACGCCTTTAATAGGGAATTGGACCGTGAACTTGAAATTGAACTAAATGAATTACACAAATCAGCTCGAACGAATGTACCGCTGTCGAATCTCCAACACAGGTGCAGTCTATGATGGAATAATGAAGGCAATTGATAATGGATATTGTGGTTTATTTTTCTTGGATGCCCCCGGTAGAACTCGGAAGACATTTCTCATGTCATTACTTAAATGCTGTACTGCATATGCCGCGTTATCGTGGCTAAACCACATGAAACATTGCCAAAACTTTCCAATTTCCAAAGTTTTTAGTAGCGTCTTAAATCATCACTTGGGACGAGTGCACAATGGCGCACAATCGTGCCTCGGAAGAACTTGACCAAACATTAAGAGATCTGCGCAAGGCCTCGAGATGCTTTGTAGGCGTAATGATATTACTGTCTGGCGATTTCCACCAAACATTGCAAGATCGTCTACTGCCAATGAAATAATCGCCTGCCTGAAAATTTCAGCTGGCAGCAAACATCTGCACAAGATTTCTCCAAGCAATTGCTGACGAGCAATTGCATTTCCTCGAAAGACGAGCTCATCAATAAAACATTCCCGAACATCATTGCTCATCACAAAAATAACGAATGAATCAACCGAAGAGTAAACCTTGCAGCAAAATACATAGCTTTATCAAAGCAAATGTTTTTCTTGTTTAATTAAACTAAGGGCCGATTTCACATATTCTAGATAGCTGCTCTGTGTCAGATATCTCTGTAATACTATGTTAGTTTATGTGATAGATAGTGCCATATAGAAGATGTGAAATCGGCCCTAAAGCATTAATAAACATTCAATGAATAACTTTAATTAGAATTAACAAATTAGGTTTATCCGAAAGGTATCACTACCAGGGCTGCGAGCCGGTTTTGAACCGAACCGGTTCGAGCCCGGAACCGAACATTAAACCGAATTTGACCTATTTCCGAGAGACTTCTGCCATCCTGATGGTTCTTGAAGACTGGAAAGAGGAAAGTTTAATGTAAACATTTATAAATCCAAAGCTTATTGAATGCTTCACAAAATAAGAGTTTAACATTACTATGCAAACATTTTTCGTACGTGGACTACTAAAATGAATATAACTTAAAGTTCTGTATCCAGCACTTAGAAATTTGTATATGTATGTTATCTTGCTCCGTCACACATATTCGCTATTCAGTTTTGTTCATTCAAAAGCAAGTTTGCTTTGTCATTTTTAGCTGGGCTTCCCAAATGGAGAGAACAGAAAACTGACTTTGTATTGGTGAACAAGAGAGCCGAATTACGTGCAAACATATTCAATTAGCTCAACCGCACGAAGCTGTTGCCGGAATGATGTGTATTTTGGCTGAGTTTTGTTGGCTTAGTGCTTGGGGTTGCTGCCTTTCATTTGTAATGTGATGGTTTAAGTCCCGGCACAGACTAATATTATAAGTTTGTGCAAAAGTAGGTAACAGCCAGAAGGAAGCAGCTCCGAACCTATAACTTGTATATATTCTTGATCAGCATTAACAGCCGAGTCATGTCCGTCTGTCCGTATAAACGCACAGATGGTAAGAGATAGAGGTTTGATATGTATGGGACATCTGCTCCTTATGTCTTTAAAATTAGATGATTCGTACCTTCTAGACATATTTAGTAATGAAGATTACTTAGCGATCCGCCAAAGGAATTGTGAAGATCAGATGAACGGTTCTCGAGTTATGACTGTTCTGTCATTCGCTGCTGAAGCGCGCTGCTTTCAGCTGCTACTGCAGCATCAAAATTTATGCTTAGCGTATAATTTCGTTGGTACAGAGTATGTTATAGTCGGGCTTGATCGACTTTCTCTCTTGTTTTTTTTCACTATTTCTTACCTTACGGGAATTCAAGCTCGGGTCCTTCGGTAATTGAACATTAATGACATGGCGTCTTAACGTTATCCTCCAGGTTGTGAGTTTGAGTCCTACTGCTGGCTTATTTATTTTTATGTTTTTACACTTCAACTTCGCAAGTTGATTTTCCAAAATGTTTCCTATTTTGTTTTTACACAATACACAACACAAAAACTACTTAATAAATCTTAACATATTTATGCATAATATAGATTTATCTGCCAAGCAAAGTGCCAAATATACAATTCAATTCAATTGTCTTATTAATTATAATTAAAGTTTCCCCCAAAGACAAAAAAACAAAAACTGTCAAGCCAACCATTCAAAGTTGAATGACACACATCGATGTTTGAATAATATTGATAGACATGGACGCGGCAGCCAAGGGTGTTTCCTATGCACTTTTGTCTTCGCCAGGGCTTCATTGTTAGCAACTTGAACTATAAAATGTAAATTGTAAATATAACAAACAAAAAATGGGGACCGTACGAGTAGGTGAGGGCCAAGGTCCAAATCTTTTTGTTCGATTTGGTTGGGCGTTTAAATGGGGCGTTCGAATAGTGCCAAAATGATACAAAATGCTCATCCGCCAGTTAAACCATTAAGGTATTGCGTTACAGACTAAAAAAAGAGAAGGTAAATCACTTAATAAATTTGAAAGTATTTAGATAGGGTGTTGGATCAGACAATTTGAGATGGTCAAACGGAAATGAGTTGTCACAACAGGTAGCGATGCATATCAAATGAGCTGAGATTAGTTAAATAAACCTAATTGGCTTGCCCCATTCAATATCCGAAAATGATTTGTAATTTTGGTCTGCACATGAGGAAATTCTTATCCAACACCCACACATTTCCCCACTCGCCAGCAAAGCGTTAAGTTTGTGCAAGAATATGATGCATTGGACAGAGTGCATATCATTAAACTTTTACAGGGGAAGTTTGCCCACAAATCATGCAAACTCAACCTTCACCAAACTGGTTCCTCACTTTCTCACGCCAATTTCGTGAAGCATGACAAAAAAAGCCCCATTCAAAAGAAATGAAACTTGCAAATGTGTTAAACTTTTGCCCATTTCGTTTTCACTGTCTGTTTGCATGAATAATTTGTATATTTGGCGAGTGCATTTCAAATGCCTGCAAATGATTATTAATCAATATCAAAGGAAAATGTCAGAAAATTGCAAGTGTTCCACGGGCTTTGCATATTTTATGTAAATCCAGTAGGATTTTGGCAACATATTTCTATATAAATGTAAAAAGTGAATGTTGACGAGACACACTCGCACACAAGCTAAGATTTTCGTAACCATTTTAAAAAATTTTATTAATTTATTGTGCGACCAACGCTTCACACCAAGCGATTTGTACATTTGGCCTTTGTTTAGCATATTCAGTATCTTTTAGACTTTTAGGCTTAATATGAGTCTCAACTAACTAATGCATTTTTGATTATTGGCCTGAAAATGATTTGATATTAATTATAGGACACCTCGCATTGACACATTGTCCAAAACCGTTTTTGGATGGATCAAGACCTGGGGGAAACAAAAGAAACCAACTAACGAGCATGTGGAACGAATTTCGTTTTGTTTTTTGGCAGTCTTAAGCTGACAGTTGGAACATGATGCAGCCAATGACATCAATTTGACAAATGATTGGGTATCGATAACAGAGATGGTTTTATAATAAACGATGTATTTAGCAGATGCTTATATCATTAAATTGCAGCGGGGGGTTTCTGTTTTCCCCAGCAACTATAAATGTAGGAAATCACCAGACCCATAAGAAAACTTAACCTGACAACTATATTTCCCGCTTGTATATTGGGGCAACACCACAACTTGGTTAATAAGTATTTGGTTTAAGTATTCAATTTTCAACTGTAGTGAACCAGAGCTATAGAAAAATGATTGATGATTGTTTATGTTTTAAATGAGATAACTTAAAAGCAATTCCATATCTTTTTATTTCATAAACTGTTTGATTACACTTTTTGTTAACTCAGGATAAGTTCTTTAAATTTGGATAGAAGGGACTTCTGTGAGCATCACCTCATACCCAGTTGATCATATGGGTACTTTTGAACTAGCACTTTTCAACCCGTCCGAATCTGGCCCAGAGTCATTTCAGTATCTACAGGGTTGCCCATATTCGACGGACCCATGTTTTTTTTAAAAAAATCAAAGAAAAAAATAAAAACTTGGCAGTTGGCAATCTTAATCATTTAATTTGTTCCAAGTAGATTTGTTTACATCAATTTTTGAATATGATATCTCTCAAATGGCCGCCTCTGGCGTTGATGGCGTATTGTGCCCTTTTTGCAGCATTTTCCATCGTTTTCGCCAACATTTCGGCCGGAATAGCGGCTATTTCTTCACGAATGTTGTCCTTGAGCTCTTCTACCTTTGACTTCAAATATCCCCACAAGAAGAAGTCAGGCGGCGTCAAATCGGGCGAACGCGGTGGCCAGTCCAAATCACCACTTTTCGACATCAAACGGCCCGGAAACAATTTCTTCAGAAAATCGATTGTTATGCGACTTGTGTGCGGTGGAGCGCCGTCTTGTTGAAACCAGAACTGCCTCATACGCTTTCGACGAATAATTGGCATCACAAAATTGGTCATCATGTCGCGATATCGCTCCTGGTTGATGGTAACAGCATGGCCATTTTCATTTTGGAAGAAAAACGGCCCAATGACCGTTTTCGCACTAACGCCGCACCAAACTGTGACTTTTTCGTCATGAAGAGGCACTTCTTGAATCTCCTGAGGATTTTCAGTGGCGTAAATACGGCAATTTTGCTTATTTACGGTCCCATTCAATGTGAAATTTTAATTTTTTAAAAGCACGTTGAGTTTTCACAATTGACTTGTTCCGTAAATTTCAACTATTTCAGAGCGCTCGCGTGGCGTGTATTGTTCCATGGTAAAAATCTGCTTGGACTGACGCTTCAAACGCGGTATGTCATTAAGCGATCTGACATCTCTGTCAAAAGTTATGGCGTTGCCAGATGGGTCCGTCGAATATGGACAACCCTGTAATACCACAGAAGACTCCGGGAACTGAAACTTCTTATAACATCTACTTCAGGCCACAGCAGTATCCTACAGGAAGTAGGAATAAGTGCAGAGGCAAAGGGAAGTGACTACTGCATACCAGTTCAGAAATGGAACGACAACTTTAAAACTCGGTTCCCGGAGAGAGAGGAATGGAAGCAAGACACTACCATCAGGGAGAACGAGCTATCCATCTATACAGACGGTTCAAAAACAGAAGAAGGCACAGGAGCAGGCATCTTCTCCAAAGAACTTGCGACACAGCTCTCATTCCGTCTACCAAACTGGTGTAGCGTTTTCCAGGCAGAGGATGAAACTCCAAGTAACATTTCAATTTGGTCGACAGCCAGGCGGCTATTAAGGCTCTGTCATCAAACTCCACAAAGAGCGTCCTAGTCCGCAGCACAGCGACAGCACTGAACCAAATCCAACAGCACTCTATCACCCTCGTCTGGGTACCTGGTCACGCAGGCATACCGGGCAACGAGGGAGAAGACGAGTGCGCTAGGAACGGCTCAACGCTGCCAGCGACGCAAGCGGTAATGGACATTCAAAGACCCCTGCAGGACATCATGACGGAATTGAAGTGGAAGGCCAGAAATAGGGCAGAACGACAATGGGACCTCGCACCCGGTTGTCACATCTCCCGATTACTCTGGCCTAGATACTCACCTAAAAGAACTTCCCAACTCCTACACTTTAGCAAGAACAGGATGAGATCTATGGTAGGAGTCATAACGGGGCACTGCACCATCGGTCAAATGGCCACCAGGATGCGCGTGCCCCACCATGACTTCTGCCGTAGCTGTGGGAACGAGGAGGAAATAGAAAGCATCCATCACCTTCTATGCGACTGCCCTGCACTTCTTAGGAAACGCACCCAGCATCTGGGCAAACCATTTTTTGAAGACCTGGGCAGTCTGGCATATGTGCACCTAGAAAACCTGGCTCTTTTTGTGGATTCCTCAAAATGGTTTAAATAGAGAGTTTGTGCAGAGTCTGACCGTCAATCACCACTACCCATCATCACAATGGGCCAAAAGGCCTCTGGGTGAACTCGGCCTCTGCCGAGCAGCCTATTTAACCTAACCTAACCTATCTAATACCACATTACTAATGAACGGACCACGTTTCATGTTCATAGAGATTTGGATCTAAGCCACTTTATAGTCAGACCTAGGAAACAAAAATCAATTATTTCAGTTGAATGGTTATAACATCGGTTTCAAATTAATTTTGCATTGTTAAGTCCAATTTTGATAGTGGAATTTCATGGTGCAAACGCTAATAACTGTCAGTTGCCAATACCTGTTCGAGCCGATGAGATGAGTCTTAAATTCCGAATGCTACTTTTGTCTATTCTGCTTTCGTGTAAACTAATACCAAAGGTATTAGAAAATATTGTAGAAATATTTATGTTTGCTGTGTTATTCATACAATTTCCATACTGCTTAAAGATTGATTGTCGGATTGAGATGACTAATATAAAATGCATTTCACTGGATAAACACTTTATTGAATTCGACTATTGCTATCTAAAATCTATAAATCGTACCTACAAATATTTTTCTCTAAAGGCTAAGCTTTATCAAGTACCAATTACAAAAGCTATGGTGTGTATAACCTAAAATGGGCATTCATTACACTAACGATTCATTGATTTCAGGTAAACTTTGAAGTTCTCAAACGATACAACGGCTACAAGCCATTTCTGTATAATATCACCTTCGATGCTTGCAAATTCATGGCGGGTAAAGGAAGGAATCCGGTTATTAGTTATTTTTATGAGTTTCTTAAACTCACTTCGAACATTAATCACACATGTCCGTATGCTGTGAGTATTTTGATATTCCTGTTGTACAAAGTTTACAATGAATGAATTATTTTTTGAATACACAGCACGATCTGATTTGGGAAAAGGTTTCAATTGATTTCATAAATCATCAAGTTACAGAAGTTTTGCCGGTTCCTGAAGGGGAATATGCCATTTTCACACGTTGGTATGCGTATGGCATTAATCGTGCTGAGGTGAAATTCTATGCTACTCTTTTTTAAATTGTCAAACTAAATTGCATAATGATTGCTATGATTTGTCATAAAGTTTTTTTTTTAATATTTTTCATTGTCACTCAAGAACTTTGAGATAAAACAGGTTTATGGTGTTTTAAATAAAGCGAAGTCTTGGTGGGCAAAAGCTGAAACTAACTAGCCTAATGGTTTGATAAAGTGGATTATAATATGCCACAAATTGATGAAGTACTTGCCCTGAATACGAATTTTCTTGGATTTATTGTATCGGACCTTATTAAATGACTCTATTAACTAGGCTTGTTGATAATATATCAAAATATCAATATATCGATATTTTTTACAAAAAAATAAATATTTATATCGAAATATTTTTTTCCTGATATATCGCATATCGATATTATTTGGAAATATATTTTTTGATATTGTGGTTGGTCATACTACTCTTAGAAATCTTAAAAAGAGAAGATGAGCGCGGCAAAGAGCTTTTACAAGCGAAATCTTCCTAGAGGCCCACAATAGATCAATTGCCATAAAGCCAATTACAGATGCCAAGGAAAATACAGAAATAAAACTATTTTTAAATTTACCACTTGCTGGCTGGGAGACAGATCCCTTAGAGTTTTGGAAATCCCAGGAAAAAACTTTACCGAAGTTATCAAAATTGGTCATGAGTTACCTTATAACACCAGGTAGCTCGGTTCCTTCAGAGCGCCATAAAATGCGTTGTCTGTGACACGCGAAGCCGCATGAAAGATATTCATATAAAACAAAGAGTTTTTTTGAAATCCTTAAAAAAAGAATTTTGGAGGTAAAATCATGTTCTAGAAAATTTAACTTTTTCGTTGTTTCAAAAATGAAATGAAGTATTTTAAGTTTTTTCTTGTGTCCTTACTTAAACTGTTCAACCTTAAGATCGCTGTTCTTTAATGGAAAAAAGTTTATTGTTTTATTTTTAAATAATAAAAAGCTTAAAAAAAATTATAATGCATTTAAAGTTAATGTTATTTTGGGTGGATTAAGATTTTTATACTGAAATATAAAAATATCAGATATATCGATATATTTTGGTGATAAATATTGCAAAAACCTAATGATATTTTTAAAAAATGATAATCATCGATACGACATTTTTTACATATTTATTAACCAAATTTTTTCTACGTAGACAATAAATTAGATATTTAGATAATGTGTGAGCTAAAAATTTTGCGCAGAAAAACATCTGTATTTTATTTATTCTAAAAGATGTCACTAGTCGATCCATCCGGGATTACTTCAATCCAATTACGAGCAGGATTGAATAGAGCTGGCATTTTGCAAGCCCGAAATTTTTGTCTTAGTCCCGAATTTTGCTCGGGAGAGCTTGACTTTAACTCGATATAGGCTATGTTCAATCACACAGGGTATTGACTTAAGCTCGAAATGAGCACATGATTTGATCATGAAGCGGCCAGTTTGCTTAAGATTAAATTGATCTCGATATTTGAACTGCTCTTAAACAGAAAAGGAATTGCTTCTAAAATGACCGACACATTTTATTTTTATGTTACCACGAAAAATGCTTTAAATTATAGCCCATCTGACTTTTTTAACGACCTTTCCACCAAAGCTTTTGCCGAACCCCCCCGGTTCTATATTTAGTAGACTTCAGTTTCCTCCTCATCCTAACAATGCTGCTTGAGAACTCCAAGGCATCTCAAGTGCAAAAATCGAGAGATTTAATTGATCTCGGATTTTTCCTTGTTTGTAACAGTACAAAAAGTTTACTCAGAAAATGTAGCAAGAACTTTGTACTAGAATTAAGTGCAAACCGTTTCATTAGTACGATAAGTACGAAAATTCTTAATTTAAATTTTTCAATCCCAAAATACTTGGATCATAGCAACGGATAAGACGGCAATTGTACGAGCTCTATTAGATGTTATGTTTTAGATTTATCATTTAGACATAGTCTTATCTATTAGTGTTGGTCACAGTCCTATTAAAGTTGTAGTAAATAATACGAACGATATTGGGACACCAATCTTGACAAGCCTATAAAATAACAGCGGCTACGCTGAATAGAACATGCTACCCTTATGGATGATTAAGCTCCAGAAAAACGGGTGAACAATCGGAATGCGAAAGACTTAAGGAAGGTGGCCAGGAACCAATCTGAGGTGAAGTAAGATATTTCGAAGCTAGGTGCGAACTACTGGTGGCAGATTGCCCAAGACAGAGGCGAGTGGGTGTTGTGATATTTCTATCAGGCCAAAGAAGATACATTTTGCAACTTGCTTCCGCTTAATCTTAACAAATACTTAATTTCAGATGAAGCCAATGCCTCTACAATATAACAATTCCTAATTAAATTTTATCGAGCCGAGATAAGGCTTTCTTTTGGAGGTTACATAAAGTTGCACTAACTGAATATACTCTGTGTACCTTTGGTGCAGAAAATGTAAAGATAATATCACAAACAAATAAAATACTCCAACTCGTTCAATTTATTGTATTATTTTAAGCTTCTCAATATCAATTTCATCAGGATTAAATGGTCCCTGTAATCCATTAGCGGATATATCCAATTCTTTCAACCTGGTGGCCCTTCTCAATACATCCAAGGGGGGCTCAATCAAACTGATATTTCTGATTTGCAGAATCCTTAGATCCACCGCGGGCCAGGGTTTTGGTAGTTTACCCAGACTATTATTTGACAAGTCTAATTCTTGCAGACTGACAGCTCTTTTGAGGAAATTTACCTCCTCTAAATTGGTATTGCTCACGTTCAGAACTAATACAGACTCCAGATCGGCAATATTAAAGTTTAGTAGCCGATTGGAACCAAACAAGCAATAGCGGCAATGTTGTATGTTCACCCGTTCCAGCGAACAGTTTTCAGCCACCAGATTGTCGATCTTAATGGAAATGGTGAGATCGGTCAAATGCTGATTATCGTGCACATGTAGAGTCGCAATGCGGATTTCTGTTTCAGCAGATATATTGACCACTTTCAGCTGATTGCCGTCCAGTTTCAGTGTGTTGAAATTGAAATTGGGGAACATCTCAAACCCAATGTGCTTAAGTTGATTACGATTTAATAGGAGATAGTCCATCCGAGTCAGCTCGGCAAAGGTATCAATGTGAAGATCACTTATTTGATTTCCACTTAAGTCCAGGTCGCGAAGACTGCTTAGGCCTGAAAACGCGTGCAGCTCCAAACGGCTTATGTTATTCAGGCCCAGCAGGAGAGTTCGCAGATTGGGTGCATATTGAAAACTGTTGTCCCTCACCACGCCAATGTGATTGGTCCAGCGTAAGCAGCTTCTCGGCCTGCAGGAAACTTTGAGGGCTTATGTAACGAATGGAACATTCCTGTAATTGTAGTATAATTAGACTGGGTAGGCATCCAAATATATTGAGCGGAGTGTGAATGAATTCACTTTCAGTGAATATCAGAACGGAGGGCTTCGCAGCATTCTTATATCCCGAGGGCCATTTAAGGTGTGCAATATTTTCACTCGAACTATGATTGAACCTTTTGCACTCCAGGCCTGGTGGCATGTCCTCCGTGTGATTGGCACACTTATGGCTGAGACCCTCATCTGTGATTTGCTTCAGACGCAGCGGCTCAATATCCGGTCTGGATGACGCACTACCGATGTAGTCAAAATCGTCTATGGCATACACCACACTCGAGTAGAAAAATAGATATATGATGTCCGTGAACATTTCTAGATAACTAGCGCGTTCGACTGTCTGCCAATGACTGAGTAACTAAGGAGCTGCAGTATTTAGTTTTCATTAAAATGCACTACACAAAATTAGCATAGACCAGTTTAACGGGTTCGCTGGTAAAAGTGACAACTTATTCTTACTATAAAAACAATTTTTGATTTCGGTTGATATTTCTCTGTTTTCAAAATCAATTTACACCTAACTGGGTGAAGAATTTGATTGAGTTTCTATCAGGTCTCTGGGGTACAAATGGGAGACAGACATATCTCAGACATATTCCTTGAAATCAGAGACGACTGCCTTGGTTCATTTTAGTCTTTCAAAAAAAGGAATATAACATTTTTGACTGAATTCTCTGGGAATCGAACCCAAGACCTTTTCAACTCAACGAACAATCATTGAAATGACGGTTAAGATTGCTCAAATGGCTATTTATATTCTGAGATCAGTTGAACTAAACTATAATCTACAGTCTCTCATATTTTCACAAAGCCCGAAGAATAAATGGAATTTCCTTCTCCGACATATACTTGAAGTTATTAAAAGCCATTGCATACTTTTCGAAGCAGCATGCGCTGTCTGCTCACATAATATTCATAAGGTATCACTGATGTTGAGGAAAGGCTATGTTTATTGTTCATAACTGAACATGTGACCCTCGCCCTTAGCACCAGAAGCTTGTAACAAAATATGATCCCACATGAAAGAAGTGCTGTTCCCACGACTGCTCATCTGGTTGTGAGGCGAAATGCAAAGTGGTACCAAGCAAGGATATATAGTTTATTGGATTAGTTAGCCAGTGAAGCTCCACACCAATTAGAAATAAGCAAGAAAGATGCTCAAGAAAAAGATGAAATGTAAGGGTAATATCGGGTAATATCGTCAATTGAATTTTGTCAGAATCTAATCTGCAAGCATGGGGTTTCTGGATATTTGTTCAAAGTACTCAACGAAGACATAGAAGAAGTAATTATAAGAGAAAATTCAAAGCGTTTTACATTCGGAAGAATCATTAATTTGGTGCCCTCCCATCGTGTTAGTAGCTTTTCAATATATGAAGTATTTGAATTATTTTTTAGACATTTTGGTAAAAATATTTTGCCTACATTGATAATTCAAAACTTAATTACGGGGAAATTAGAAACTTTAAAGCCTCATCGGCACCATTTAACCTTAAGATATCTGATTTTGGATTTTCGTTAAATTCTCTATACAATATTCTGAATTTTTTGAGCTATGAGCCTCAAAGAACTAGAAAAAATTGTTTTTTTCATACAAGGCAGGTACGCTCTAGTGTACATACACACACACATACATTCCTACGAGGCGAAGCGACCCAGTCGGACTTTGCATCATGTGTTGAGAAAAATCAGTACCTCTAGTGGCATAAAATTTCACTCAAATAGTCAGTACATGATTTAATTGATAAGAAATTAGTACTTAATATAGCATGAAAAACTCACTCGTTATATTCTCAGGTATTTGTAAGGCTAAAAGTCTGAAAGAAAAACTCAGGGGTTCGTATGCGAACGTCTCATGTTTTCCCACCTACGATATACAAAGAAAGTACATCTGAAGTACTAAGAAAGTTAAGAACCCGAAGGCTGATGACGTCACCTAAACGGAAACGCTTGAAACCCCTGAGTTTTTCGGCGTTTCCATTGCAAAACGAAGCGGAAGGCTCAGGTTTTGGCATGCCTTATCACGTGAAAAGTAAGCATGAGAATGTACCTTTTTCATGATGAAAAGTCCGACTGGGGAGGCTCGAACCAAACACTTGGGTTCGGAGTTACTGGATCCTTTAATTGAGCATTCGAAGAAAACCCTTTGCAGAATTTTAGAGTTTTGCAGACTTGATTAGTTTCAGTTCCTAAGGCACAAAATGTTGATTGTATAATTTGAAGATTAGGCACAAAACTGCGTACATCCTGGCGAATTACGGACACAGTTATCACAGAAATCACAAAAATATTATAAATTTAATTGAATATTATAGCTCGCCTAAGAGATGCTGTGAAAATGCTCCAAGTTTGTGACTTCTCACATTGAGAACACCCGAAAGTGTGCTGCACTATATTGTATAGGCAGGTATATAAATACCAAAAATGTTTATTGGGCGGTGTCTCAAAAATCTCCAAAGGTTTTCGTACAAACGATTTTAATTCAATGACAAAATTTAAGAGATTTGAAACCGACTGCTGAAGGCTGTCCACCTTTTCCCAGAATCTAAGTAGTAGTCACCATTATTCTTGTCACTTTACTATCACTGTCTTGCCAGTTTAGTTAGTGTTCATTTATGCGGCCACTTAGTTGTATACCAACTAGATGACGATATTCGATATTCATTTGATTTTGATCAAACTCAACCAGAAAACAAATTTCTTAAAAAATTCGATACACACCGTTTATATATGTAGCAGGCTATGATGAGGCAAGTAATTGATAAGAGACCATAAATGCAATGGAGAAATGTTGATTTGTTTGCCTTAATTGAACTATTGATTTTGTAGTCGAGTGATAGGCACAAGTGTGAGTGGCATTCGCCACGAAACGCCGTCGTCTTTATCATCAATTTAAATACTTGTGGAGCTCGTTTATTCGATTTACTTTTTCATTCCGTTTGCGCGAGTCGCGAGGTAAACATCAACTTAGCGGATCGATAACGCATCAGCTCGTAGCCAACATGCCCGTCCATATTTACCGTGGAACCGTAGTGCATACGAAATCTTTCGATGAGTTTGAGGCATTCTCGCAGGGATTCGTTGCCGTGGAGGAAGGGGGCAAGGTAGACTATAAATGAAATCCATGGAAACTCACAATTAATTTAACCTCTGCCCACTTAGATCATAGGTGTGGGTAGCAACTATGAGGAATGGCTCGCTGCTAGCAAGTTAGATGCTTCAAAGCTGACCCAGGTCCCACTCTCCGACCATCAGTTTCTCATGCCGGGTTTTGTGGATTGTCACATTCATGCCCCGCAATACGATCAGATAGGCCTGGGCCTGGACATGCCGCTATTGGATTGGCTCAATACCTACACTTTCCCCTTGGAGGCAAAGTTTAGCGACCCAGTGTATGCCCAGCAAGTTTACCAGAATGTTGTCGTAAGTGTCTCAATAAAACCAATTAGATTGCTTATCAACGATTGCCAACTCGCGTGTCTAGAAAGCCACCATACGCTGTGGCACCACACTGGCCTCCTATTTCGCAACCAACAACTTGGAGTCCACGCTTATCTTAGCCCGGGAAGCCGCCCGTCAAGGTCAACGAGCTTTGGTCGGCAAGGTTTGCTCCGATTGCAACAGTCCCGATTACTATGTGTGCGTACCACCAGAGCGTGTCCATTGCTAGACTTCCTTGTTTAACTCGAAATGTCGTAATTCTAGCGAGACGACAGAGGAATCTCTGGAGGCCACGCAAACATTTGTCAGTGAAATGCAAAGTCTGAAGAGTCCCCTGGTAATGCCCACCATAACGCCACGATTTGCGCTCAGCTGTAGCAAGCAACTGCTCAAGCAATTGGGTGATATAGCCAGGTTTAATGACCTTCACATACAAAGCCATATCAGCGAGAATTTGGCAGAAACTAAGTTTGTCCAGGGGATCTTCAAGACCAGCTATGCTGGAGCCTATGACGAGGCAGGATTGCTAACGCCAAAGGTGAGTGTGTTAGTGATAAGCGAGGAATGCATTGCTTTCACAACTTCAGACGACCCGAAAGCGTGTCCACAACTCAAAAATTGACTTTTCTTAATTTCTAGACAGAACATATTTCAATTTTCAAATTGTTCAGATACTAAAACAAAATTTTGAGAGTTCGAAAATACTCTAAAATTGCGTTTTGAATTCTTAAAGTTTTTCTTACTATCTAAACAACTCAAAAATTAATATTTAAGATTTCAAAAAGAAAATTTTAATTTCAAAACAATAAGGATCAATTACTAAATTTTTATAAAATTTCCAAACAACTAAAAATTTTACTTTTTAATCAATTTCTGATTTTAAAAATTTTACTAAATTTCTAAACAGCCCAAAATTAAATTTTTTACATATCTAAACAATTTGTAAGATTTTCTTCTAAGTTTCTGAACAACTTCAAAACACATTTTTCATTTAATAAAATATTTTCAAAGATTTCAAACAACTCCATTTAAAAAAATTTTACTAAACTAAACTACTAAATCACAGCAGTCCAACATTTTAACATTTTTTCCAAGATTCTGAACAATTTTGTAAATATTTTAAAATTATTAAATAGTTTCTAAGCAATTCAAAGATTGATCAGGATATTAATAATATTTTTAACGGTTTCAAATTAAGTTCAAATATTAATGTTTATGATTTCTAATATTCTAAACAGCTCAAAAACTAATATTTTAGTTTTTAAAATGTTTTCTAGATGCCCAAACATCTTAATTTGAATTGAAACAGTTATTTCCAACTTTCTAAACAACTTAAAAATTAATTCTAGATTTTTTAAAATTAAATTAACAATTAATTCTTGCACTTCTAAATTTTTATTCTGACTTATTCGCAAGTAAAGAATTTTGTTATTTCTTATCGCCCGTCTAACAACAACTAGACCGTCTTGGCTCATGGAGTGCACCTGGAGGATGATGAGATTGCTCTTCTCAAGTCGCGTGGCACTTCTATAGCCCATTGTCCCGCTTCCAATACCATGCTGAGCTCCGGTCTATGCGATGTTCAGCGTCTGGTCAAGGCAGGTGTTACGGTGGGTCTGGGCACTGATGTGTCTGGTGGTAATTCCGTTTCCATACAGGAAGCCTTACTACGCTCCCTGGATGTATCCAAGCATTTGGATTTCTTTAAAAAGCAGCATATAAGCGGCACAGGAGTCGCCGCAACATCCGATCTAGATTACATTCAACTGAAGTACAAGCAGGCCTTGTATTTGGCCACTTTGGGTGGCGCCCAAGCCTTGTGCCTGGATCAAGTGACGGGTAATTTTGTGGTGGGCAAGCAATTCGATGCACTCATCGTCGATGTTAGTGTGCTGGAGAAACCAACACGGCGATTTAATGTCAATGAGCTGATTGAGAAATTCCTGTACACCGGCGATGATCGTAACATAGTATCAGTCTTTGTATCCGGAAAATCCATCAAGAATGCGCCAGCCTGCCAGCCAAAATGAAAGTCAAACGCCCGCCGGTTAACAGTTCCATTTCACAAGGAAACGTATAGAGAATTTATTATCAAGTATATGCCATAAGCTAATCTATGTACACTTGAATTGCCTCAGCTGTTTCTAAACATAACGTTGCACCACTTGGTGCATACAAATATTCAAAACCAGATTTATACAATACAATACTACTTGTCCAAAACCTTAAACTCTCTTCAGTTTTTATTTCTATTTAGGCTTAATCACATCTTGGCTATAATATGGAAGTAGGGGAAACAGGTCAGGTTTGGTTATGCTAGGAATGGGATTAGTTGGTTAATGTGAAAAACAGGTTCGTTCAGGTTATCAAACAAAGAATAATTAAGTAAATATTTTAAGTATGCACAGGGGGATATGTTAAGATTAAGTCAACACCAAGTTAAATAAAACTATTGCCCAGAGACTCAGTCAAGTGTTTAGAAATGATAAAGAAAGATTTGCTGACGATATATAAATAAGAAACTGCATTTATTTTATTTAAGAAGAAATGGGGGCAGACAAGAAAACATAACTAGAAGTTCGGGTACAAGTAAGATTTCATTATATTCCATTCAAACTGAGTGTTAGCAAAGATAATACAAGAATAAGAAGCAGTCAGAATGCACAGAATCGTCATCCGCGCCTTAGCGATGAAAGTTTTGAACAAGACAAGCGTGACAAGCGTGTAAAAGAGGGGACATTTAAGAGGAACATTCGAAACGAATCAAAATGAAATATACCGAGCACAATTTCTAGAGAACATTACGAGATCTAGTAACCATACATTGTCATGTCACCTACATACAAATTGGTACAACTTGAACTCGAAACACTATCGTATACTCAAAAATCGACTCGTCAAACCCATTATTGATGAAAATAACATTAAAAGTCTTCAGTTGTCAAAGAAAAATATTAGTCTTCAGCCTTTTCGCATTCCTTGGTCTTCGAAAGACTTCATAAAAGGAATATTTTTAAAATCAAGGAAACATATCTTGTCCTCCTTGAATAATCGACTTCAAAAACAGAGGAATGCAATTTATTAGGACCAGATATGCCTTTACACTTTACCAAAACTCTCACTGAAGACCAAGAAAAGGCACAAAGTTGCTTTAAAACCTTGGTCATGGCCTTGGGAATACAACAAATTAAAGTGCGAACTTTGCAAAGTTAGTTAACCAAACGTTGGCCAACTATTAAAGAAACAATATATACGGCCCTGTTCCGGATTCCGATTCGGATTTCGTGTAAACGTTGGTCTTTGTTATCTAAATCCTACAGTTTTCTATGAAAAGTAAGGAAAATGTCTGTGACTACCAGATAAGGTCGTCTATTTTTGACGAATTGGCATTGAGCTTTAAGCCGGGTATCCAGCACAGCGGAAACTAAAAATTCCTGCCAAACTTCATATAAAAAAAACTGTGCCAGGAATTTTTAGTTTGCTTTTTCGTTTGTTGTGTATCCAGCAACACGAACGAAATCCACACTTTATAGTTAGCGGCGTATCAATAGCGGCGTTTCGGAAGCGTGTGTGGAACGAGAAACAGCTGATATTCAGGCCAGGAATATATTGCTGACAATTATTTTGGAAGTGATTAGGCAAAAGATGGAGGCAAAAACTGTGCGCAAGACTAAAAATAGAATTGAAATTTTTAACGTGAGGAGAAGATAAATAAAATGAAATAAAAGCAGTTTAGGCAAGACCATGTCTTTGGCGAATCACAGAGAAAAAGCATTTTGACAACATTTCTGTGAAAAGTGCTTGGGAAAGTGTTGCTGCACAAATAAATAAAGAATATTATGTTCAAAATTATTAAATTCATTAATGTTATAAATGCTTGCTAGCGACTGACTGTAACAACGCTTGAATATAGAGAACAAAGAGAGACACAGAACGCTCCGCTTGCTTCAATTGGGTTCCACACACTCAAAATAAATAGCAAATTCCTGGCAGGAATTTTCCGCAGTGCTGGATACAGGCCTTTAGGTTTCAACTGCTTAAGCGATTCCGACTTTCCTCAAACCTGATCTAGTAACCATTGAAATGCTTGTCACTTTCCTTAAAACATTGTTATGTATATTTAAACTCTACATGGCAACGTTTATACGAAAACCGACTCCGAATTCGGTACAGGGCCGATAGCAGAGCTGTAAACACAATTACCATTACCATTTCCATTACAATTTTTTAGATAATTTAAAACAATTCCTGATAACGATTTTTTAGTAATCGTCATTGTAACTTGGAATTACGATTATTAGTGATTGTGATGTGATTATTACAAAATGTAATTACTTGAACAATTGCTTGAATAATTGTACCTGTAAAGGGAGATTATTGAGTAATTGTGCTTAAAAAGTTGAATTATTCATATATTTCTAGGTGTCAACTGAAATTATTTACTAGTTTGCGGGCTTCGCAAAAAGTAGAAAGGGTCATAATTCAATTTAAATATTGTCCTTATTAGTTTAATTTTACTACCATGACCAGCAAACAATTAAATTCCGCGTTTTCCCATCTCGATTGGTGAAAAATCATACTTTTCACCTACAATTACATGAATAATTCAACATTGCAAGCACAATTACTCAATAATTCCCCTTTGCAGGTACAATTATTCAAGTAATTGTAAAAGTAATTTAAATTTGAAATAATCATTGAATAATCGTAGTTCCAAATTACAATTATGATTACTAGAAAAATCGTAAACAGCAATTGTTTTTTAATTTTTTGAATAATCGAGATTATTGTGATGAAAAGTAATGAAATACTGGAAGTATTGATTACATTACAGCTCTGGCCGATAGTATATAACTTAATTAGCGTTTCCGAAAACTATAAAAAATGTAAGACGTTTTAGCAACTTCAACCGAAAATAAGTAACAGAGAACACAAGAGAAGGGACAAAACGTGTTCGGCTCAGTCAAAGACCGTGGGTGCTGCTGTAGTGTCCCAGTTTTAACGTAGTTAATTTCGCATTACTAAATAGTCTCCTATTTCTTTTTGGAGTCTAGAGTTACAATCGGTTCAAAACATAGTCTCGATAGCTTTTTATCAACAAATCAACTCACATGACATCTCCACCCATCACATCCCGTTTTCAACACTACTTCTCAAATTTAGACCCGATTCCGCAGTTAATAACACGGGGCTCGCAAAGTTCCCTCTACTCCACTTTTAGTGCTACATATTCTGATATGTTGGTTAATTCAAAATATGATTTTGTGGAAATTTGCAGTTTTATCCCGACTGTCTCGATCATCAACTATTTGAGGGAATTTTCTTTTAATACACAGTAAACAAAAGTCAATAGTAGAACTAAGTTATTATGGCATATAATCAATCTTAACAGCACCAAAGCACTCGATCAAATGGGGATATATTTGCTTGAATTCACTTTGTTACACCTGTTTCCTTTGTTTTTGTAATGAATTGGGTTTTGGGAATGTAGTTTCTGGAGGACATTTTCTCGGTTTTTTTTGTGGTTTATAAAATTAAGTAAATAGTCCATTAATCTTTTGGAATTGGAATAAACGGGTTCATTTTGTGGCTAATTAAAATACGTACGCCTTGTTTGTTTGGCATACGCAAATAATCGATTCCTTTTCACATTAAAGCTTACACTCTTAAAATGGCTTTACACTAGTTTCAGCTAACTGTAGGAGAACATATATATATATGGTATATATAGTTTAGACTACATATCGATTGATTTATATAAATATATAGAGCTATATAGGTTGCGTTTTACGCATTGAACATGTTCTGCTGCGTGGCATCGTTTTCGAAATCGGTCCATGCATTATTTAGTTCCATGAAAATAAGCTTGGCGATTTCCTCGTGCTCGGTGCCATTATGCTGAAAGAGTTTCACGCAGAGTTTTAAGGAGTTCGATGACATAGTTTTTGGGAACCCACCTTATCCGGATGCACTGCCAAACAGGCGCGACGATAGGCCTTCTTGACCTCGGCGGGTGTGACCATGGTAGACATTTCGCAACGTTGCCATTTGGCATTGTCCCACAGTACCGTGTGCATGGAGCAGAGAAGAGCGCGTATGTTGTTTTTCTTGCCATCGGTCTGAGAATAAAAGCCAAATTACGCCCAAAAAAAGAAATAACTTCAAAAACGGAACCTACCCATTCCATTATTAGCACTTTCTTAGGATCCATGTCCCGGACCAGCTCCTCTTTGCGCATTTCATTAATGGACCGCGGACCCTGATGCATTTTACTGCCAAAGGAGTATCCCTGCTGTCCCAGAATATCGGCAAATATATCAGAACCTTTAGCTCCTGGCGGCTGCGTTGATTTGGGCGTATCGAAGTGGGTGCGGCTATAGTCTGGACGTGACTGAGCAGTGGCTGGCTGCGGCGGCGTCTTAGCAAACGCGGGTTGCGGTTGCGGTTGTGGTTGTGGCTGCGGTTGCGCTTGTTGTGGCGGGGCAGGCGCAGGTCTGTGCGTGGGACTGGAGTACTGCGTGGGCTGGGGGCTATTGCCAACCGGCGACTTTCCACCCAATGTATTTGGATTAAAGTTAATATTAAGACCCGAAGCCAGGTTGGCAATGTCAGCAAACGGATCTGAGGGTTTTTGAGGCAGTGTGGGTGAGGGATCCTTCTTCGGCGCAGCTGGTGGTGGGGTAACAAAAGTGGGCACTGGGCCTACAAAAGGCGGTAAGCCTCCACTGGCCATTGGCTTCAGACTGGGCCCATTGCCTGGATTTGAAGAGCCGCCAAAGATGTCAAACAGATCCGCATTAATCTTTGGCTGCGGCAGAACATCTGGCACCGATGCCGAGCCTATGCCCGTAGAGTCATCATCACCAAAAGCTCCCAGCAGATCAAAGCTGGCATCTGTGCTGGGCATGGCGCTAGCCAGAGGATCCGCGGCGGGACCGTCACTAGGTTGCTGATTCAGATTGAGCAAATCAATGGGCGGTGAGGGTTCTGGCATGGGAGCGGGAGCATCGTGTGCTATTTCCGTCACATCGGGTAAGACCAAAGGAGAGCTGGGACGTTCTGGTTTTCTCACCGGCGGCAACGGGGGCGTTGGTGGCGAAGCACTTACATTAGGTTTGGTTACTAAAATGCAGCTAAGCTAGAATCATAATTTCAGTGGCTGATTGTACCAGCTTACCAAAGTTATCCAGCATCTCGGCATACTCCAGGTCCGAGCTAAATAAGTTGTGTGCCTCTCGTTTGCCCTTGGCCGGTAACCAGGGAGGCTTTTGGCTGGGCGGTGTTTCCGTTTCCGTCACGCTCAACGACAGTGAGACACAGAAATGTGGCGGCACCTGCTCTGGATCGGGCATGTCATCAAGGTCGTGTGCATTAAAAGTAATCAGAGTCTCCGGCTCGGGTATGAAACCTGTGTTGATTTGGAATTGACAAATCTTCAGGCCTTGTGGGCGCACCATTCCCTTGAGCGCATTACGTGCATGGTATAATACTATGGTCAAATCCCCGCAAACGGTCAGATTAATAGGTAGTACAATTTTCCCGGGACCCGCCAGATGCAGTCTGCAAAAGACCAACAAATAAATACAAGTGAAACATTCCGTCCGCTAAGCAAATCTCGTACCGCATCTTCTCGTACTCCTGCAGTGTGCTGAGCAGCAGCTTTTCGTTGCAGTACACCTCCATGTAAATGCGACAACCATCCCGTGCCTTGGTCATACGCGGCACGGGCTGACAACTGAGCGACACCAGGTTGGTGTTCTTGTAATGGGGCAATAGAGGGGTCGGTCGCAGGATGTCACCGAAGTAATACAGATAACGAAATTCGGAAGGACGCAAGTTGATGGTATGACGCTTAACGGCGAAAACCTGTACTGCATCCTCCGGTTCGTGCAGCAGATCAGCATACATGAGCAGAGCACAAATGACGGTGGCCGCAGTGCAGCCGCCTGAGTCGCCAGTTTGTACGATCACAATGGATTTGGGATCCGCATTCAGGAAGTTGTACATATCCGCCGACACTGTAAAGAGGCCCTGAAAAAAAGGAGGTATTAAGTATTTTCAAAAAATGAACGGCTCTATTTTAGTTTATTTCTCAATTTCATAAAGATCGACCCTAAATAATACTTGAACTTAGACAAACCCCCACATCGTTAGCAGAGGACTCCGTAAACCAGGAGAACAATTTATAGAAAACTGGTTCAGTGCCGGCGTAAAGCATTCGCCTTATACTAAAAACAATACTTAAACTATAACTCTTTGAATGATTCAGGCTACGCTCAAAATAGAGGAACGTTAACTTAAGCTCGGTCCAGGAATGACCCTTGGAGCACCTTTTTATACTCTGTACCAGAGGTACATAGATCAAATAAAGTTTGTGCAAGAGTATGTAACAGCCAGAAGGAAGCATTTCCGACTCCATAAAGTATATATATATTCTTGATCAGCATCAACAACAGAGTCGCAGCGCTGCTTTCAGCTGCTATTGCAGCATCAAAATCATCCGCGCAGTCAGCTAAGGGACACCTTCACCCTGGAAGTTTGCACATACAGTGTCCGCCGAGAAGTTTTAGGACAATCATCAGCCTAGACCTTCTTTAGTCAGTTAGGGCTAACCAAAGGACCGGCAGATCGGCACAACTATACCAAATACTATTCATGAAATGCCAGCCGTACGGCAAGTGATTTTGGGACAGCCATCGAGTTTCTTCCTAACGTCTTGGCTTGTGCTTTTCGCACAATAGAAACGGACCTACAGTTGAATCAATCGAGCCCACGACCTCTCATGGCATACACACTACCCGCTGCATCACAGTCAGCCACGGATGCCAGAGACTTTACATGAAATGTCAGCCAACTGCCAGGCTATTTTGGTACAGCCATACAATAAATTTTGATATGGACCTTTACACTGCCTGATCTCTGCTAAGTCACGTCTGAATTTCTGTCAGCATGTGTAAATAGAGAAGCCATCTGACCTACTCATCTTAGCGATCAGGTAAAATAGAACCGGTTCAAGTTGAACAGGCTAATCACACTGAGCACATCTATCATCTAACACTTTTCTCATCCTGCGCTCAGTCCAAGACGGCATCACATACCTCCGAGGCAGCAATCAACCTTTAAACATACCAGGATAATATATAATAAGTAGTTTTAATTCGAAATACAAACGCTTATTCAAAAATCCTAGACATGCGCTGTGACTAACCCGTGTTGACACGCTCGCACAGATGTGTTTAAGTACCAAAACGCCAACTCCAATTAGTCTGGAAAATTACAGTGCTTTGTATTAATTATTTATAAATCGAAGCGATTTATTATTGCTTGATAGTTTTGGTTTTGGAACTTGAGTTTGTAAATTCTTGTTCAGTATAAGGCCAAAATGGCTGCTGCTAAGATGGCAGAAGGAACACGTGCCTTTAGAAAGGCAACGTGGAGTTCTCCTTGTCCGACGTGTGCAATGGGCAAGCCTTCCCGAGAAACTGTGTATTTACATTTAATATGGAGTTGCACATCTTCCCGTTTCGAAAGTGAAAGTGAGGCAGCAAATCAATGAGAAGTGGCAATGTCGTTGGGACAACATCCCTAAGGGTAACCTCATCCCTTGGTTGACTCTCAAGTCGGTCATGATACGAGCAACAAGGGGACATGTTGCGAAGAAGTCTTTCACCTCCGGTTTAAGATTGTAGGACGACCCGAAGAAACTAGCGACCTTACCTAGCTTTTCACCCATACAGTTGTTGCAGACATGCGAGTCAAGCCAGCAGTCTGACTTTGTCCAGACACTTTGGTTTTTATTGGGCTATCTTGTTCAGATCCGGAATAAATTTCCGGGTGCTAATCAAACATTTTCGCGTGACTCTTTTCAGTATGGGAAGAAGGTACGTTGACTCCTCAATCTTAGAACCTTAGTATATTTGGACGGATGTTTAGAAATTAAATTGAATAATTCACGAAACCGTTTTGTATGCAAGAGAAATTCTTGACACTCACCTGCAGATGGGGTGCATGCGCCTGGGGGCAACCGAAAATGGAGCCTGCCTCCACGGTACGCACGGGTGGCGACAATCGTGGCACAGTGCGTGCTCCAAAATTATAAATGCTTATCTTTTGCGGTGCAAAGCGGCTCTCCAGCGATAGGCGCACATCCTCAATGTTATTTGTCTTATAGGTAGATTCAAAGCCATCCGAGGGACAGGGCATGACCAGTATGCGCGAGGTTATATGGCTTATGTCCAAATCGTTGCGAGCGATAGATTGTTGCATGGTCTGCATAACCTTGGTTGAGGTGTCTTTGAGGTTCTTGAACAGAGTGCCGGCTCCGCCGCGCAGCGACGACAGCAGACTACCTTGGCTATTGGTATGGCTCGGTGCCGGTGCATTGGTTGTGACAGCTGGGGCTGGAGCAGTCGGCTGTGCTTGTGCAGCACCGGGATTATCGGTGTAGAACTCTGATTGGCTGGGTGGACTCCTTCGTTGCGGACTCTCTGCCGGAGACGTTTCTATGGGTATGCCCCGCAGATCCAAGGGTCCTTTCAACGACCAATTCTGTGTCTCTGCAATGGCCGCCAGACGTTCCAGCACCATTGAGATATTCAGACGCTCATCTGGATTTACTTTGAAGCAACCTTTGATTACGTCGCGAAAGCAATGGTAGCGCGGTTCCGGTGGCAGTATATAATTGGCATTGATAATCCGCAGCTTTCCGCCATCTTCATAGGGATGCCTCTGATAGCACAGAAAGTATAGTATACAGCCCAGGGCCCAGATGTCGGCCTTGGGTCCAATAGGATAGTTGGACCAGGTGTCCAGCATTTCTGGTGCTCGATACATGGGAGTGGTCACCGTATTAAGCTGATCCTCCAGCATATTACGCTGATGAGCACTCCAATCGAATGTGGGCGAGATTAGGTCTTTGGTGGCTGAGCCAAAATCGCATAGCTTGATCTGTTTGTCATTGCCAATGAGAAAGTTTTCTATCTGCCAAAAGGTATAAAGGTTAGGAATAAAAAAGCAACGATGGTGAAACCCGAGTACTCACCTTGATGTCACGATGCGCTATGGGGGGCACCTGGGAGTGCAAGTAGGACACAGCGCGTGCCATTTGGTAAAAGATACGCAGAACCAGGGGCGGATCCAGAGCAACATTGTCAGAAGCCTTAAAGCAATCAATCAGGGAACCACCTGCCAAGCGAATGTAGCATTGTAGAAGAGAAGATTGCTTAAAATTACAATTTGAGCCGCTTACCCTTGCACAGTTCCGTGAGCAACAAGTATTGAGCTCCCTGTTGCGGTCCTTGGGCCAAATAGCTGGAACCCACATAGCCCACAATGTTGTCATGACCCGACAGCTGCTTGTGTATGTTAATCTCATTGATAATGGCATTACAGGCCTGCTGATCGGCTCCGATCAAACGCTTGAGGGCGTATTCAGTGCCACTTTGCACATCTTGTGCGACATATACAAATGCATAGCCGCCTGGAAAAGAGGGGGATGGAGAACGAGAAGGAGGAAACACTGATAAAACTGTTTTTGATAAGCGAGCGATGAAAATTACCATTAAAGTGAAACCTCTCATGGGCGGTTTTTTTTTCAGATTAGGGTTTATTTTAAACAATAATTGATAGGGAAATTAGATGGGAAACCACACTAAGCGGGGCGCATAGTGGTTCAGAATCATAAATAGTGCCGATTTCATTTGAGATTCCTTTTAAAAAATAAACTGAATTTGGAGTTTTAAACTTGTTCTAAATTAACATTAACAGCCGCGTTAATATTTTCCTCTAGTTTTTTAATAAAACCTATTTTCCAACCGTTTGGCTATTTCCAGAGCTAGAGCTTGTGATCACCGAAATGGAAAGCAAATCAGGGGTCTCTTACAAAAATCCATTTTCCATGGAGTTAATCTGCAAGATAAAAGACTGGGACAAAGCTTAGGAACCAGGCAGCTCAGGACATGCCTCAGTCATTGCTTGAGAGAAGTATTTGAATTTGATGCACTCCGCGCTTCAAAGTAAGCATTTGCGACATCGCACTGTGGTTTATTTCTGTTGCAAAATTAAACTTTAGTTTTGTTACATCAGCAGCTGTTATATACAAATTAAGTTAGCCAAAATATTGCTTTAAAAAGTTGACGAATAAAAATTGTACACAAAAAAAATATTTAGTTTTGAAACATCACAAACCACTGTGCATGTACAAACTTTTACAAGTAATCTTAATTATATTCAAATTAGGGTAAATCCTGCTCAAATAAAAATAGAAATAAATGTCGATTTAACGAGGCTTTACTGTCTGCTTGTTCTTTTTATATAAGATACGGGCCACAGCAACTTAGCAGACAACTGCAACTCGGAAATTTGATTGTTGACTGGGCTATGACTCACCATAGGTCAGGGAACGACTCAAAGACGAATGAACCTTGGTGGCACAAACACGACGACAGCCCAAGAGTAAGAGTCGTCTCGCCTCTGGTTAACAAGCAACGCAACAAGTTTACACCCCAAAATGAATGAAAATCAGAAAGCGTAAACAAAGAGTCCGTAACCGTGCCAGGTGACTCTGACTCCACTTCCTATTGATTTTTTACTCCCTTCCGAAAGGAAGCTGCTACCGCCCACACGCGTATCCTACGCCACCTACCTTCGGCTATCACACACTTGGTGCGCAGCTTGTGACCCGCAACTTCGACCATTTGTCCAACATAGTCATTGTCCAAGCTGCCACTGTTGATAACTGCTCCTCCTCCACCTCCTCCGCCACCTGCTACTGCTCCGTTGGCAGCTGCATCACCTACGCTGCTAGTTGTATTAAAGTAATTAAAGTTGAGCGCCTTGAAGAACTCCCCCATGGTGTCTATGAACAGATCACTAATAACGCGTACAATTTAAACCGAGGGATTTGTTTGTGGTCTTTTTAACAAAATTGAAACATTGCAATATACAATACAGCAGGGCTGCAGCGCTGTTTGCAACACTGTTTTTTCAATATGCTCTGCCGTCATCGATAGCTGCATGCAGCTGGTCGAGTCGATGCCTCGATATACCGATAAGCTGCCAGTGATGAGCCGAGGTAGCAACATTCGGGAAGAGGGACAAAAAAGAATTTCAACTGAGCGCTATGCTACACTTTGGCTGTGAGACGAACAGAGCAGACTTATATTATGAAGTGGAGTTATTTACCTGCCATGGCTATGCGAATGGAAGCAGTAATGTTCAAATCACACAGATGATGACCATCGCAAGAGTTTGTGCTTTTGCAAGGAAGGCACCAGAATTGAAGCTGCAGATCAAATTTTATAGGTACGTGCAAGTAATGACAAAATTTGTTACAAATATTTTATATTTAACAGCAAAGTCGCAGTTACAGACCTGACTTGAATCGGTGACTATGGTTATCAAAATTCAGTTGACTTATCGATATACCAAGCCATCTATCGTATTCAAAATAGGCAATTGGATTCCCGAGAAAATTGACATTAATCACTAAGATCAAAGCTTAAAATTCACAATCAGACTTTTGATTCACATAAAACTACTCAGATGTGATTTTCGAATCTTCCCTGTATAAATTAATACAAATTATTTTACAAGTGAGTGACGTCAGTTTTTGACCCAAACTCTTTTTCAAATATAGGGGGCACGGTTTAGCATTCCATTGCCGAATGATCTGGTTCAAATTCTAATATCAAGTAAAACTTTTCCATCCCGAAATACCGAAATTGGGAACACAGAAGAAAAAAAGATCAAAATAAAGTCCATTTGGATGATCATTTTCCATATCCTTCGGATGATTTTCACACCGTTGGATGATAAAAAGGATATTTAAGACATATTCATTACAAATGGATATGGGATTCCAATTTATATTTTTGTATATCCTATTTTTTCTCTGTGTACATTTCGAACTATTTTAAAATCATTTTGATCAGACTTTTGGGTTGTAGTGGTTTTATGTTAAGTCCGATTAACAAAATAAGTACCGAATATTCTTTCTTAAAGCCTAGTAATTTCTAATGTCAACCCAAAAACATTGTTGAAAAAAATAAGCGTACTTTAACCAAGTTCCAAAAATTTTTTTTTTAAATCGATGTGTTTATATTGAACCAAAGTCTAAAAATATTCATGGGCCGTGAAAAAACCCAAGATCAAGTTCAGAAGTTAACCATCACTCCATAACAAAAGTGTTAGAACCGGTTGGAAATTTTAAGAGCTCGCTTAAAAATTAATTTACATTTTCCGTATCACGCTTTATGGGGCTAGCATTATAAGTCTATCTGGTACTCAATCTAACAGAATTAGTACTTGAACCAACAACTTGCTTTTCTTGAATTTTTCCCATTTTAATTATATAAACAGTCGATTTATGGTTTAAGTAGACCCAAGAATAAATCATACTTAAAATTTTAAGTATAAAACATTAAAAATTCAATCCCGTTTGAGCTAGAGCTCTTTTCTGCGAGATGGGTCTCATGGGAAATACGGGACCCATACGGGGGCAAGGTTCTTTATGACTAATACTTATTGTGCCACCCTCGTAAGTCCAGGAAATGCTTCTACTGGCCATCATATAAACATAAATACACCCATCAAAATTACTTACTGAATGACCTTGTGGTAGGTGCTTGAATTGCCCCCATCTTTACGCATCTGAAATTGTTGACAACTTTTAATAATCCGAACATATGTGGGCTTGAACCAATTCAAGGTCTTATTTTGGTTTTTCCCATTTTCAAACATAAATCCACAAATCATTGGGGAGAAAATACACACTTACAGACTTGGTTTCCTCCGCTGATCGCGTGACAGCCCCACAATATGAGGAAAGACGACAAATTTAAGTTGAAAACCTTTTGAAGGCGTTTAAAGCGCCATAAAGCGCACACACAAATTGTCATTGTTTGAGCTGGTTTAGATGCGTCGAATGGGTTTGGTTACGTTTTTGGCCCAATGATTGGTTGATGTTGCCGCCGCCGCTGTCGTCGGTTTGCGCAAATGAAGCTGCTGTGCATGTAATTTTGACACACTTTGAAAGTGTCAAGTGTGCAATTTTCTGTAACAATCTGAAGCGACTTGACGTAACGCACCGAAAAATCGTTAAAATGCAAATTATATAGCCAACTTTATCGGTCCACACCGAGCTCATTAATTAGCCATATAACTGCAGCAAAATGAGTTTATTTATCATCCACACCAGATCTAACATTGACACATTTTACATTTGTTTTTTTTTTTATATTTTTTTTTGTATACCCATTGAAAATGATTGGAAAGGGCGTGTATATAGGTGTGCATTTGAAAGTAACAGGTAGAAGAAGTCAATTACCACCTTATGGATCTCTGTTGAGACTGCTGTTCCAAATCAACCAAATACTCTTCCTAATCTGCTCAGAAAATAAGTGGCCCTAGATTTACAAGAAACCTTTTTGAAATATGTGGTAAAAATGCCTGAAACGAGCACAACCGAACTACGAGCCACATTCTATTGAATGCACTTAAAGGGATTTCAAGAGATGGTGGAGCAGCATATCATTCCAAATCCAAAGAGATGTTTCTGCATCGATCGTTCGTAAGTCAATGTATGGTTCAATTATAGACCATACTGAGCATGTTTGACAGTAACTTGAGACACGACATTTGACGTGAGCTGCCAAAAACAGTGTTGACAAAAGAAAGCGGCTAAAAAATCAACCTTTATTGGAACGTAGCAGAACTTTTTGAGTCCTAATTTTTAGATATGACATGCCAAATGCAGAAAAGAGGAGGGGAATCCTAATCGATCGAAATTAAAGAGAAGAATCTCTCGCATAATAATTCCTTGCTAGAAAGGTGATGAAATAGATTTACAATAATGCTGCAATGTGCATTATTCATTTCAGAATGGCGGATAGCTTGGCAATGCCACTGTAAATAGAATTATCCAATTTCTCACCCTTTTTATTGAGAGGAATAATATAAGATTCTTTCCAAAGACTGAAGAATCGAGTGATAGATTAAGGAGCTTAAGCAAAGGTTTGCATAAAGAGCTACACCTAGAAAAAAGCCGAACGAATAACTTAAGAACGAACGCTTCAAACAAAAATGTGTTCGTTCTTGAATTTTCAAAATTTTCGCTCTTGAAATCGAGCTAAATTCGTTCTCAGCATAGTGTCTTAATGCAAGGGAAGTGAGGAAACTTGCTACATGGCTTAACCAATAATTTTCTATGAAACTAATTTAAACACATTGGAAAAAACAAGTGAATTTAAATTGGAATCTGTGAAGCTCTTGATTTAAGAGTAAACGATTATACTCTTTAATCTGATGAGCTCTTGATACTAGAAAGAACGTTCTCAGTTTTTGACAATGCTGTATGCTCTAGATTCAAGAATGAGCAATCTTGGCACTTGATTCAAGAACTATTCTGCTTGATTTGAGAATGATTTGTACTTGGGTCAAGTATCAAAAATTCATACTTGGATTAAGAATTGCACTCTTAAATCAACAATTTTCATTCGTATCGAACATCTGACATCGAACATTCTTGATACAAGTATGAATACTCTATTTTTTCTCTGAGTTTAGAACACACACAACTAGGAATGTTGTACGGCCCAGGAGAGTATGAAGATTTTAGTGATTTCAAAAATGAAAGATTTGGAAGTATAAATGTTATAAGGATAATAAGTATTAGCACATTACACACAATGTCCTGTTTAAGAGGAAATGAGAGATAAGATGACAGTCTGAGCATTCGTGTTGTTTGCTTTTTATATGTTTATCTTTCGCTTTACATTTCAGATCGCATAAGGATCGTATGAAAAACACGGCAGATATGCTCGAAGCGATATCTAAAGATGAAGTACATCTTTTGTTGATTTCAAAAGCAACTCGATAAGAGCATATGTAGTGCCGAACCGTTGGTTGGTTTAAAAGTGTACATGGTATTTTCTATTCGGTTCACTCGCCTGCATTACTTTTACTTCGTTTCGTTGTTTTTTAACTAACTAATTTAACTCAATAAACATTTTCCGAGTCATTTAGCGGCCAAGTGAAAACGGCTAGAACCATTTTTTTTTGTCTCGACACAAAACATTGAGGGCAAACAAATGGATCATTCTGTTTGGACAATTGTGTGGGAAAACAACACGCGCTCTGAAAAACCCCAGCTTGAAACAAGTGGACAACCCCTTCGCAGCTAAGTGGAGCACAGCCTCGATAGCAGTTGGACAATATGCACTTACGAGATTACCTTGGACTACTCGGTCTGCTAGTGAATTTGATCCAGGCACAAATCTATTATACACCTACCACTCCAAGCCCGTCCAGACTGGAGCGTCGTCCACGCTTTGTACTCTACAATCCATTCAATGGCCAGCAGCTAGAGCCACTGCGATATCTAGCCATTCTGCGTGGTAACAAACAGATTAATGGCAACATTGTGGAACTGCCACAGCTGTGGCAGCCCTGCTCCTGTGCCGAGTACACCTGCCGTTGCTGCCTGGGTCTGGTGTTTGGCCTGGGCGAGGCCTTTAATCAGCGAGTTTGTACGTCCATTGTCTATAATCGGGCTGACCTGGGTCTTCAGTTGAACATCGAGCTGAATCAGAGATCGGTGGCTAATTTTGGATTTTCGGCACGAAATCCTCCGGACTATTGTATCCCTCTGCTGGTGCCTTTGCCATTGTTCAGTTGCCTAAGGCTCTACGATATTCGTGTGTTTGGTAACGAGGGTAACGTGCAGATCTGCATATCGGTAGTGTTTAAGGTGCTGGTCAGTCAGTTTTTCGAGTATCGCTTCAATTGTGTACGGTTTGGTAGCAAGGGTGTTTATTTTGTGCAGCTACAGGATGAGATTCAAGAGGTGGAGTTGGATAACCAGCAGCTGACCCCCACCAAAGGCAGCCAGCTACCTAATGATAAGTTGGCTTCTGGTAATCACTTGGATCTGTATCGCAGCTAACCATAATCCATCACGGTTAATTCTATTACATATTAAATCTAACTACAAAACAAAAAGTGAAATTTCTGTTAATTAAAAAAGAGTTTTTTTTTATTTTTATTTTTTACTTTGAAGAAAACTTCAACCAAGCCCACGAACAAAATGCTGTGAAAATAGCGAAAATTACCAATAAAAAACTAAGAGCGAAGCTGCCAAAGACTAAGTGCCTGTGTGTGTGTGCGCAATGATGCGACTGCCTTAGATTTGTATCTCGAGCAAGTTGGCTTACACACACACACACACGCGCACATATAGCACACCTAAACACACCTACTTCTGGCCACTTTCATTAACCAACGCGCACATGGCAATTATTTTTCTGGCCATTATCGCCGGTATTCATCTAAAAGCTGAAACTGCCAAGATTATGGCTAACTGAATTGGGGGAGGGGCAGCAGACAAAGACTCATCCATCTATCGGCGGTGATTAGTTGGTGCCAATTTTTTTGGCAGGTCCAGTGGAACAATTTCCTTCAACGAATTGTTAACTGTGAGTAAAAGGTTTATACAAATCGTTCGATTACTTCAACAGGTTGGTGCCTTGTGGCTGGACTGATTGAATTGAACAAGTGAATTTTGTGTGCTAGAACTTTTTCCACAAACGATCGCAAGTCTTTGATTTTTATTCGTAGAAGCTCCAAATTATAATGGAAAATGTTAGAGTGAGCAGATGTAGGACCTGTTCGACTTTGTTCAGAGCGATTTGCAACAGAGCAGTCCCCATCCTCCAAGCAATCTTTACAAACACAGCAATATCAGTGCGAAAAATTGTAAATCATCGAATGTGATAGTAAAATTTAACGACAGCAAGACTTAACATTTTTTCAATCTCTTTTAGTTTTAATAGATCAAAATTTTAAAATTTAAAACAAAAAATCAAAGTGCTTTCATTTAGTATGAAACATTCCAAAATAGAAAAAATGACTTTTAAAATGATTGAAAAGAGAACCATAGTTTCAAAATTAAGGTTTTTGTTGAACTTACAGTAATAGTCTGATTTTACTGACACACACATTCGACAAAATGTACATATGCTCACGTCATACCTGATATAACACTTTTCTTACATATTTCTTGATTCCAATAATATGTTGCCATTCTACAAGAATATCATGAATTTATTTTACTCCTTACCAGAGGTACACAGAGCCAGAAGGAAGCATTTCCGACCCCACAAAGTGTATGCACTCAAAATAAGTTCCATAACTAATTTTAGGAAATTGTGAGCCTAAAATGTATATATGGACCATAACGAAAATATTTAAGACATTTTTTTACCTAATCAGCTCAAATTAGGCATCACATTTTAGGTTCTTCTAAGATTAACGTCTAGCAGCATTTTCCTAATAATGTTCGCTGTGTATACTAGACATGCATATATGTTAGCATCTTCTTAATATCTCCCGACTTGATTTGGTTAGAGTAATTGACCATGTCCGTTGTTTTTGCGTTTTGAACAATTCCAAAAACAATACCCGAATTTTAATTCAAGGTGTAATTAAAAGGGGAGAACCTGTATTTCTTTACTCCATAGACAAAGTTATAAGACCATTGCCAATAGGCTAGCGCATCGCATTCGAAAGTAGATCATATCAAGACGAAATCGTTAGACTACAGAGAGACATGTCAAGACAAATATAACATTCTAAAATCATGACCGAATAATAACAAGAAAGAAAGTCGGTCAAGCTCGACTATAACATACTCTGAACCAAGAAAATTATACGCTCAGCATAAATTTTGATGCTGCAGTAGTAGCGAACAGTCTTTTGATCATACCTCGAAAACCGTTCATCCGATCTTCTCCATTTCTTTGGCGGATCGATAAGTTATCTTGCTAACTAAATATGTCCAGAGGGAACAAGCCATCTATCTTCATTTCTAAATTGCGGGGGCGGGAGGGGGCGTGGCCAAAATTGAAAATAAACTTGATCTGCCTGCAGACATAAGAAGCATATGTCCCATACATGTCAATCCTCTATCTCTTACCATCTCTGAGATCTGTGCGTTCATACGGAGAGACAGACGGACAGACGGACATGACGGACATGACTCGGCTGTTGATGCTGATCAAGAATATATATACTTGATAGGGTCGGAGATGATTCCTTCTGGATGTTACATACTTTTGCACAAACTTATAATACTCTATGTACCTACGGTACAGAGTATAAAACCAGGGATGCTTTCCCCAATGTTTTTGATTAATTTGGGAATTTGAATCGAAGATAAATTTTATACATTTCGTTCGATCCTCTACATAGGATGACTTGACACAAATTTTACAACTTGTAATACTGTAAGTCTTCTGCAATGGCCCGCCTATCGCTTAATATTCCTGTCATCAATATTTCTTTTTCCTCTAATAGACAATATTTTCAATTCAATCTTCTTTACCTTAATTCAATCTTAGACAGCAGAGTTTTTATACTCGTTACTCGTAGAGTAAAAAGGGTATACTAAAGTCGTGCAAATGTATGTAACAGGCAGAAGGAAGCATCTCCGATATCATAAAGTATATGTATTCTTCATCAGCATCAAAAGCCGAGTCGATATAGCCATGTCCGTCTGTCCGTCCGTCCGTCCGTCTGTATGAACACCTAGATCTCGGAGACTAGAAGAGCTAGAGCAACCAAATTTTAGATGTAAGCTAGTATTGTCTGTAGGCAGATCAAGTTTGTTTCAAATTTTGGCCACGCCCCCTCCCGCCCCCGCAATAAAATTTTTTGAATATCTCCTACAATTTGCTGAGCTATCGAGCTCAGATTTTGCAGTGTAATCTATGTGGCCAATATCTAAAATTCGTATGATATGATTAATAGGGTATGTAAGATGCATGGAACGTATTCTTTTCTAGCAGACATTCTCTCTTTTCGAAGGGCATTCCTCTAGGAATTTATAGACGAATTCTAAAAGTAATAACTAATAATAACTATGCACATTCTTCTAAAGATTTTAAAGATATTCAAATGGATTAGAAGAATTTTCAAAAGTGTTCGAATAGTCACATTTTTACAGAAATTATATTTCTTTATTTGCCTTTGTGAACCACTGAACCGAACCGAAACCGCGGTTCAGTTAGCTCCAAAAACCATGTACTGAACCGAACCGGCGGTTTAGAAATTCTGCGAACCACTGAACCGAACCAGTACTTATTTTCGAGTGGTTTGCATCCCTGGTATTTTTTGTATAAAACACAGATTTATATTTACTTGGATATATTTTGAGTATATTAATCAGAAAGCGTTCGCTTCGTCGGTTGTGGAGTTTTTTAATTCTATGAAAATGAAAACAATATTAGATCTAAATTGGATGAAGCTGAAAGTATTTCTTTTGTATACGGCCCTGTTCCCAATTCCGAGTCGGTTTTCGTGTAAGCGTTAGTTTTTGTACTTAAAATCCCACAGTTTTCTATGAAAAGTAAAGAAAATGTCTGTGCCTACTAGATCAGGTCGTCTATTGTAGTCGAATTGAATCCACTTGGCATTGAGCTGTCGGTTTCAACTGCTGAAGCAATTCCGATTTTTCTCAAACCTGATCTAGTAGCCGTTGATATGCTTGTCGCCTTCCTTATAACATTTCTAAGTTTAAGCTCTACAATGCAACGTTTACACGAAAACCGATTCGGAATTCGGAACAGGGCCGATAATATTTTCCAAACTATCCTCGAACTTCATTTAATTGTGTATACCAAATGGATTAATTGCTGAATTTCCAGATAAAATGATTTGATTAAGTTTTGTATGCCAAGGCGGAAGAGCTTGTTTTGTTGAGTGACATTCCCTACCCACCTCAGATAAAGTCAAAAAGTCACCAAATCTTAGCTGTGAAGTTGCTCTTACGGGGCCCCGCAATTGCGCAATTGTTCGCTCAATTTGGCTGTGTTTTTTTGTTTTTTTTTTGGCATGCTCTTGGCTTTTGTTGTTTGGCTTGGCTGTTTGTGAGTGTCTCAGCTTGGTCTGGGTCTCAGTCTCTTTGGCCAGCTGTTGCCGCCATACAAACATACATACTGGTTACCTTCGCTGCGTCTGTTGGCGTCTGCTTCGTCGGCCTCTAAACATGCATACATACATATGTTTGCATGTATGTATGTATGTATATACATAATAATTTTTACTTTTTTTACAGTCGTTTTCCAGCTCGATGCTTTTTTTTACTTGCAAGCAAAAGTTTTTCATTTGCCGTCAGTTGTATTTCGGTTCGCGTTGCGATCTGTCGCACATTTTAACAGCGAGAAACTCGAAACAAAAAGGAGCAGCATTTATTAAAAACATTGGACTACTCCGAACATTAAATCAAAATCAAGCAACTTGACACTAAAATGTGAGTTTAAGTCTGTCAATAGTGAAGCTGGCTGTGTGCTGGGCGGCGTATGAGCAATATTTGGTTCACTCAAATTGCTTATTTGATTTATTTGTAGATAAGGGAAGAAAAGCGTTTATACTAATGTTTGTTTGTGGTAACGGTCAAGTGCTTTAATATTTATTTGTGCCTTAATTTAATCGTTTGCCAATTGCTTCCTGTTTGCCACAAATAATTGAGATATAAATCTTGTTCAGTTCTTATCTTGCTGTCATAGATAAAGAAAAGTATTTGGTTTTGATTTTTCACAATTGTGCGGTTTCTCAAGAGAAGTTATTCTAAAAGTATTTTTATATTTGCTTACACAAGATCGGTTGGCGAAATTTTGATAGCACAAGCGTTTGCACGCCTTCTATGTATTGTTTTGGACTAGATTATAGTCATCAAAGGTTTAATCAAAATCCATGTCTAAATTTGTAACGATGTTCAAGCCAATTTCCGCTTTATCTGCTGGTGTTATTGTTCAAGTGTCTTCATGAAATCTTGGCCATACTTTTGGTTAAGATTTCACGTTAATATAATATAAACAATATAACCTGCAGTTTTTAGACGGCTCGAGGTAATGTTATGCTTTCGCACAACTTAAACCTTTTAAATACACTGAGAACTCATAAAACGAACAGGAACAAAAAAGATTTTACATATCGTACTTTTCTGGCCTTGCCTTAGAAATGGTACTCACTCAGTTCCCACAGTATTCACTACAAGTGGGCTCCTTTTTAAGCGACTTCTTTCTTGAAGGAAAATCCACCGAACTTATTGCTTGCTAAGTGCTTAGCCTTATGGCTGCAATCTTTTCTGTGACTTACGGCAAGGTATTGCGTGAAGTCAACAGTCGTCTGCGCTAAGATGCCGACTTTCGGGACTAAGTAAGAGTTCCCGAGTTCAATTTCCAAAGAAGGAAGGCAAAGTTATGTTATTAACAAAAATGATGAGTAAAAAAGAAGGCGACCGAACCGAACTTTAAACGAACAGAACATATATCTGCCTGATTTGAAGAAGATAGGTAAAGACTACTGATGACAGAGCCGAGTGGTTTTTGAAATAGCTATGGGACGACCAGCCACCTTTGTGGTGTGTGTGTCGTGCTGTAAAAGTTATTAACCAACATAACTTATTGATCAGAAAGACTATAATACTTATTATGATAGTTTTTTTTTGTGAAATATTTTAAGTCGTTTGTGGCCAGTCGGCTTAGGCGGTAAACTGTAGAAAGTGGTGCAGTGTTATAGATTAATTCAAAGTATCGACTAGAAATTGCTATGGTACTACCTGTTGGATTTAAATTTTTCTGTGCCGATATGATTCCGTTTCGGTAAACAATTGTGCCTCCAAAATATTGTAAAAGACAAAAGAAATTAGAGCTGGACAAACACTTAATTTGTGTCAGAGGCTGGGTAAAATCTTCTTTATTTTTACGCTTTATCTCTGAGCTAAAAACCAAATAGGTTATGTTAAAAGGTCGTCCAAAGATATTGAACAAGCGCATTTGACTTCCGGTACCTGGCAAACCTGCGTTGTAATACAGTTTAAAAACAAAACAACTCTTAAAAAAGGGACACATGTGTTAGCATGTGTATAGATATTCATTCAGCTCCGAGCATTGAACTGATCACTCAGAAAACATTGGCCGTGCTCAGCAGAAGGATTGTCAACGCATCACACTGACACCGCCCCACCTGTATTGTTTCATCATGGGTAGCAGTATCAATTGAAAGGAGCGTACTTTTTTCTCGATACAAGCTCCTCTATAATGATACATCAAATTGTTTATCATGATACCGGATCACTGGAATTCAGCAGAAAGACCAGGAAAAAGTATTATTGAACAGGGAGCAAGTTCTTCTGCTGAACGTGGCCATTGTGTTTTATCCACAGTGTGAGGATAAAACTTATCATGTTTTTTTTCTGCTGGTGAATACCAAACAGTTTTTAAGCCAACGGATTGTTGTGTGCGAAATCGGGGGTATCTAACATGGATTTCCGTTAAAGTAAAGTCTGAAATTTTCAAACAATCAGTTTTAAGGACTATTTATCACAGTTTTTTGATGACTGTTTTGATGATTTCTTTGATTTATATAAACGATATTTACCAAAAATGTAAGTCGGTTCTGAATCTAACTAATCCAAGCCTTAAGCCAAACCAAACCGCATTTTTGTGTACATACGAAATGCTAAAGCAAGCTGAGAACAACTCAAATGAAAACCTCTCGGTTCTGTCAAATATATCAATGATTTTGATAAAGATTTTTGTAAAAAGAAAAACATATCTAAAATATCCGCCACTGTACTTTTACTTGACTTTAGCTAGTTAAGCTTCTTATAATAACTCAATGCGGCTGAATATCTATGCCAAAAATCCGACATTAATTCAGTTATTTCTACTACTGAGGTGAATTTAGCGCTGGAAAACACAGCTCTGCAGAGTTAGAACCGACCTAACCCAATTCTTTTCATTTAACTTGATACATTTTCATTTCTTTCAACGTGCCGCTTCCATATTCCATATCCAACACAACTTTTCACATTAGCCCAAAACTATGCGTGGGCTTTCATGTACATTCAGTCAAGAGGAAGTAACAGCCCGTTTGCTTGTCGAGTGACAGTGACAGCGCCAAGCATCAAGCCCACGAAACCTTTGACATGGCACTTAGCCGAAAGTAAGAAGAGTTTCACTTTCAATTGCGACACCTTCCGAGCAGCTGACATGGACCTAGCCTAAGCTGCTGAGTAACCAACATGTGTAATTAAACAAAAAACCGTACATAAATCTTAAGAGTACAGGGCATTTACAGGGAGCATCTTTAAAGTTTACGATCTTTGAGATTTCACATTTTATTGCAACAACACGACAAAAAAATACGAATATGGCCAAGTGTGTGGCAAAAGGAAAAAATCATGTAAACTTTTCTCACTTTTTGGGTGGGAAATGTTAATCATAAAAAGTAAAAGTGAAATTAATACAACCACAGCAACAGCAACAACAATAACAACAACAAATTACATTAACCGCAGTCACATTTGCATTTCGTACATGACAAACCACCACAAAAATTACAACAATTGTTGATAACAATAAGCCCGAGTCAAGCCAGCGACCGATCGATTGCTCCCGACTACCAATGACACCCAGTTCACCCCACCTCAAGCCGCCCCCTTGCCACGCTCCGTCCGTTGATCGATGCATTTAATGCATTCCCATCGGAGGCGTATACGTAATTTCAATTCACTTTTTGTTGTCAAATCTATTCAAAATGCCAAAGGCTTGCGCTAAGCGAAACTGATTTTTGATAGACAGGCGGACAAGGGTCGGACAGACCTGAAGGCGGCTGCTGCCGCTGTTGCCCAAGTGAGAGTTGATTAGATTCTACACAGAGTGAAAAGTCAACGACTCAAGAGTTACAAATTCAGCAAAACAATTGCCTCGTGTAATACCCAATTAATGGCAAATGGCACACCACGCCTTCAGCTTAAGTTTGAACTCTTGAGTGAGAAAGCCCATCATTAAATGTGCGCCGCCTGTCGCTCGTCTGGTTGGTTGTTGTTGTGTGTTGTGCATGCAAAAGGCAAAACGTAGACAGCATACTTTACAGAGAGAGAGAGGGAGTGGGCTAGTTTATACAACCAAATTAAACATACAAAAAATTTAGCTGATTCGCAGCTCAAATCTAACGAAGTTTGTATGCCCTAAAGATTTTCTTAGAATAAGTAAACAAATGTGAGTTCTTTTCTAAGCCGAACAAGTGAACATGTGCATTTTAATCGCTCTTCCATGTTCAATTTGTAGTAACTTATCTAGACACACAATGCTTAATAATAGCAACACAACTGAATGTCAGGCGTATATTTTTTAATGTGGACGCACTATTTTATAAATGTTTGCTGTCTGTGTGTTTAACATATGTTTAAATTGAAAGAAAATTAAACATTTTATTAAAAGAATTTTGGAGTCTTGATGTTATTTGTTTGATATTTGAGCTTAGTTAAAGTCTCTGGACAAAACAAACTATAAAGCAGAAGAAGCGATCTCGTCTTATAAATTTGTTGCAGGAAAAGCTAATCCAACAAATGCGACAATTTCATTCAACTCTTTACATCTTTACGATTAACCTTACCTAACAAATCACAAGGAGGAAGTCGATTACCGATATGATATTTGTCACTTTCTCATTAGTTGCTTGCCGTTTAGCTTAGCTAAGATTACATTTCAGATTAATCTTTCATTCATTTAAGAATAACACATTTATTTTGAACCGAACAAGTTTTCAAATTTTGATTGCTTCGGTTGAGGTTCGGGTTTGGACGGGAATAATTTGTTGGTTCCGGTTCGGTTTCGGTTTCGATTTCGCAAAAATCCCGGAGTCACCGACTCTGGAGCAGTTCGACTCCGAACTGGCTTGTTGCACTGATTTAAAGGATTAGGAACAGTCAGAGACATGGAAAAACAAAAATTTTCAATAATTTTGTGTAGCAGTAATTTTTATCAAAACAATATCATCATGTCGTGTTTCAACTGGATTTCACCCAAAGTTTCAAAAACAATGTTAATTAACTAGTCAAAGCTAGTCCTTTACGCTGGCCATCTTAACAGTTCAACCGAAATCATTTCAATAAAAATTGTAATACCCTTTGCAAGTATATAAAAATGTAATATCTCTATTAACATTTCAAACATTTATATCCGCTCCGGCTTTTATCGCCCTGTTATGATTTCAATTAAAAGCAGAATTATCTTAGATTTGGCTCTGAAAAACTACGAGTATAATATACATTTTCAACTTACTCTGGGTGACTCGAGCTCGGCACCTTTGGACTTGAACACGATTGGAATGTCGCTGGCTAGACGGCTAAATTACTACTTAAATTGAATTGCCTAAAAATATTCATTAATATATATATTTCTGGCATTTTGCAAAAATACGACTGCTTGAAATTCTCAAGTTGGAATTCCCAGTAGTGGGGATATAAAAGGAGTAACTTTTTAGTCAGTTCAAAGTGCCTTTTAATTAATCTAACACAAAAGGGATAGAGTAAACTTATTAATAATGGTTTAAGGTTTTACTGTACGATTTTTTCCTGAGTGTGTGATTTTTTCTAATAATACAAAACCATTATAAATAATTAATGGCGGGACTAAATTTTAACTAGCTTTCGTCTAACTATTATGGTGAAAAGAAAAAAAACTTTGTCACCCAAAAAAAGTGTCCAAAATTAATGCGTACAAAATGGAAAGAATTTAACTGACACATTTCTGCGTTTAAGTAAATTTCGACCTCCCGAAACTTAGGTGATGGCTTGGACCTTATTACATCTCTCATAATCGGAGCCCCCTTCGCAAGATAACAGGTCGCATTAATTTGAAAGGCCATCAAAACTCATGGGATGATGACGAAACAGAGCGGGCTCAGAGGGTTACTGAACCGAAGTTGAGGTTCAAGCCGAGTATTATAATATGTCTTCCAGTTATTTTTCATCAATACTGGCTCTTTGGCTGGATAAAACCAACTTAAGAGAAGAAAAAGCGCGGTCGACTAATACTTGTGTTACAGGTGCAGCAATTACAACAAAGTCGAAATTTCCCAAAACTTTAAAACATTAATATTTTGAATCATTCTTTAAATTCCTTAAAAAGTAGCAATAAAGGCGCTTACCGACTTTATATTCGGCATTTTGCACTATTTTCCATCTTCTTAGCTTAAGATTCCATTTCATCTTTATCAGAAGCTGAGCTCTGTAAAGAATCATATATACTCTCATTCACCTTTTCCTACTGGCGGTTATTCAATTCTGCAAGCTGGTTTTGTTCTAATGTCAAAAATATAAGTTTCTTGAATCCAAAAAGAAAACAGTAATAGTTGGGACTAACTTTAGAATGTGAAAACGTTTTTCTAAACTCATTAATAAGGTATTTGCAGAAGATTTTAAAGATTGTATGCGCCAAGTGTAGCAATTTGAGAAGAAATCGCTGGCAAGTGGTTTGGCAGATGATTTGTATATTGGATGCAACATTTTAAGCCACTCCTAATCTCATGACTTTAAGAGTCACTCTGCAGATATAGCTTTTAATATAAACTGCAGGTTTACTTTTTTCAAAATAAGTAATCGCTGTTGTTTTTTTTTGAGCCGAACAATTTTTATATTTTTTTTTGCTTTGGTTTAGGTTTAGGTTCGGCCGGTAAAAAATTTGTTTATTCCGGATCGGGTTCGTTTTCGACTTCCCAAAATTTCCAGAGTCTCCGACTCCGGTGAGGTTCGACTTTAAGCCAGTTCGCAGTCCTGCTTTTATAAGTTCAACTCGACGGAGGATCTTCACAAGGCTGTTACTGAGAAATGGTTCAAAATATCGGAATCAAAGTTTCAAGTCTTGATTAGCTGGTTACCTAAGCGTATTTTCGAGCTAGTAAAAAAGTCGGAAGGCTGCTTTTTCAAACTTAAAATATTCCTTCTTTATTTTATTCGTATTTCTACATCTTGCTAAAGGGCAAACATGTATTTGTTTATTAAGCCTAAAGAAGCCTTAGTTTTATGGTGGTGAAGTTATGGGTTGTAAATATATGTGGAGTTTATTTATTGTAGAAAAGTGCCCTCCGGGTACCATGTGTAGTTTCAAGAGCAACTGGACCACATTATAATACCCCTTAAAGTGTATCAAAGCGGAAGAAGACAAAGCAAACGAATCGCAGAAATATAATTGCAGTTTGCCTTTCAACATAGAAAATCGCTTGACCGTTGTGTTATGACTTATGACTCTGATGATTTGATGGACGCATTTCCTGTTGTTCACCCGAAAACAGAAACTTGATATGATGTAACTCCCATTGAACAAATGTGGCCAAGACGAAGACGCAACTCTAAAAGCCCCAAAAGGCAAACCACAGCCACAACAACGACAACCTCAGCGACTGCGACGCTGACATTGAAGCCTCGTCATCGCGATCGTGATCGTCATCAAGCTGCAGTTGCTGCCGGCCAGCGGCCTAAAAACGCTGGCCAACACAACGAAAGCTGAAAAAAAGAGTCCAAGCTCTCAATAGCAAGCATTGACTTTTGCCTGTGTGCAAAAAGCAAAACTCGTTTTTGTTGCCGCTTGTTGTTTGTTATTACAGTGTTCGACGATTGCGACGATTTCATAACAAAAAACAAAAAAAAAACAGACAACAGCTCGCTCGGCATCTCCGGAGCGGGTTCACTCCAAGCAGTCGGCCGCAACGAGTTGAAAGTGAAAGTCCCCCTGCTCAGCGCGAAGCCACCCAGAGCTCTCCAGTCACTCAGTCATACTAGAGGCGTACCGTGAACTTTGCCGTGCGCATTTATTGAAATTGCAATTTACAATTTACAATTTACTTAATTGTTTCTTATTTCGCATTTTGTTGGCAAATTTTCACTCATAAGTGGCCTAATATCCAATCGAAAGATTGGATTCATTGATCGCGCGTGCCGTAGCTTTAAAGCGTGGATAAGTAGGCAACTAGCTGGTGCATCTACATATTTTGAATAACGATTGAATTTGCAGCACTCAAAATTAATGCATTTAAAAATTTTAAATGGTCCAGTAAATACATTGAAAGGTGTTGACGAGCTCAATCTCAGTCTCTCGCAAGCAATGCGCAAGTGTACCGTGATCGGCCACTGAGCTAAAAGTACCATTTGTGGCTCAGCAGATTAGAAAATGCATTGAAACCTTTAGATTTCGGATGATATTACCAAACAGTCATTCTTGTTTACATGAATTCTTTCAAAAATCTTCCGATTGCGTCAAGACGGCAAACTTAAAAGTTCGTAAGCTGCTGAATCTGAGCACACAACGGACTTGATTGAACCGGCCGAAGAAGAAGAATGTCCGATGTACGATCTGTTAGTGAAACTCTCTTACATCTGCCTCAGCCACAGATGCCCGACAGGAGCACCTGCAATGGATCAAAGACTGGGCAGCTAGATGGAATATAACCATAACAAGAAAGAAATTCGGTCCAGCCCGACTATAACATACTTTGTACCAACGAAATTATACGCTCAGCATAAATTTTGATGCAGCTGAAAGCAGCGCTGCTACTGCGCTGTGGCAGAGAACAGTCTTTTGATCATAACTCGACAACGGCTCATCCGATCTACATCGATAAGTTATCTTGATTACTAAATGTGTCCAGAAGGAACGACCCATCTATCTTTAAAACTGTGGGAGATATGACGTTTTTTCTAAATTGCGGGGGCGGGAGGAGGCGTGGCCAAAATTGAAAATAAAATTGAAGAAGCATATGTCCCATACATGTCAAACCTCTATCTCTTACCATCTGTGCGTTCATACGGACAGACAGACGGACATGGCTATATCGACTCGGCTGTTGTTGCTGATCAAGAATATATATACTTTATGGGGTCGGGACATACTTTTACACAAACTTATAATACTCTATGTACTTACGGTACAGAGTATAAAAACGAACCACTGTGCACCGGTGACCTATTTTAACAACCATGACTCCTGCCTTGCGATTATTCTTGCACGGTCAGCTTATGGAGCTTATCTTGGGGTCACACTGGACCGTGGACTGACATTTGGGCATCATGACCAGTCAGTGACGACCAAAGCACGGCGCAGAGGTGACTCCTGAATCCGAAGAAAAAGTTGACACTCAGGAACAAGGTATTGTTGTACACGTTCATTCTGACTCAGATATGGAGATATGGACTACAAGCCTATGGAATAGCGAGAAGACTTATCTGAGGAAAAAATACATAAGACGTATTAAACGGTACCTGAGAAGCAGGGACATCGAAAAGAACCTGGCTGTTGCTATGGTTGGGGATGACATCCACATGCAGGCCGCCGGATACTTTGACAAGTTATCCTACCACCCAAGCAAACTGGCGTGTAACTTGCTAAACAGTTGCACATATCCAAGGAATCCTTTAAAGGAGAAGGTTAAAGAGTGTCTAACCCAGTGAAATCAGCTCACGTCGTCTAAAGCAGAATATTATTTTCTTCATTCTATCATACGAGATTGGCAAAAAATACATCGGCTTACCGTGTCAAAATACTCAGAAGAGTACTGGGTTGTCCATATTCGACGGACCCATCTGGCAACGCCATAACTTTTGACAGAGATGTCAGATCGCTTAATGACATACCGCGTTTGAAGCGTCAGTCCAAGCAGATTTTTACCATGGAACAATACACGCCACGCGAGCGCTCTGAAATAGTTGAAATTTACATTCAACAGAACAAGTCAATTGTGAAAACTCAACGTGCTTTTAAAAAAATAAAAATTCACATTGAATGGGACCGTAAATAAGCAAAATTGCCGTATTTACGCCACTGAAAATCCTCAGGAGATTCAAGAAGTGCCTCTTCATGACGAAAAAAGTCACAGTTTGGTGCGGCGTTAGTGCGAAAACGGTCATTGGGCCGTTTTTCTTCCAAAATGAAAATGGCCATGCTGTTACCATCAACCAGGAGCGTTATCGCTACATGATGACCAATTTTGTGATGCCAATTATTCGTCGAAAGCGTATGAGGCAGTTCTGGTTTCAACAAGACGGCGCTCCACCGCACACAAGTCGCATAACAATCGATTTTCTGAAGAAATTGTTTCCGGGCCGTTTGATGTCGAAAAGTGGTGATTTGGACTGGCCACCGCGTTCGCCCGATTTGACGCCGCCTGACTTCTTCTTGTGGGGATATTTGAAGTCAAAGGTTTACGTTAACAAGCCAAGGACCGTAGAAGAGCTCAAGGACAACATTCGTGAAGAAATAGCCGCTATTCCGGCCGAAATGTTGGCGAAAACGATGGAAAATGCTGCAAAAAGGGCACAATACGCCATCAACGCCAGAGGCGGCCATTTGAGAGATATCATATTCAAAAATTGATGTAAACAAATCTACTTGGAACAAATTAAATGATTAAGATTGCCAACCGCCAAATTTTTATTTATTTCTTTGAGATTTTTAAAAAAAACATGGGTCCGTCGAATATGGGCAACCCTGTACATGCAATCATATATATTTTTGCGTAAAATGTATTTTCATAATTTAAAGAATCATTCTTATTTTTATACAGTTTTTTCTTAAACTTAGAAAGCTCAAACCGAAAATTTCGAAATTCAGTTTGATATTTGGAAAACCTAGGGTAATTTTTACCCAGCTTTCGAAATATAAAAGAGGCAGCTGTGAGGGCTTAACATTTCACTGGGTTCTTTACTGTGTTTCATGCGCGTGCTTGGAAGTCGAATGCGATAAAATGCCTTTCGTGTTGAAGTTTCCCCAAGTTCCCAAATTCAATTCTCAGACAAGGTAAAGTTAGAAAATAAAAAATTGTTTACTAATTTAAATGTGATTTTCAGAAAACACACTAAAGTTGAATATATGCTAAAGTGTCGTTTTCTCGAGTGTCTTTACTCCCCTCAATAGTTAGAAAATATTGTTTTTGAGAAAATCTAGAAATGTTTTTCAAAAATCTAGAAAATTTTTAACAATTATGAAAATTTTTTCTGGCTAATTGTAAATTATTTTTTAATCGAATTTCTAAATTCTGCCTGTTTTTTTCCAGTTCACAAAAAAACTGTTAAAACTATTTTGGCAGAAGGCTAGTGCTTGAAAATAGTTCAAATACATGAACGACGGGTTCCAGTTAGGGTTTTCAATAAATTCTAAAATATCGAAATCGACAATGCCAAACATCAAAACATCTAAATATATTAACTTCGATTAGAGCATATTTCACACACTGTGGGTCCGACCAGTTAACCTGATTTGAACTAAATGCACTTAAACAACAATCCCACATGTAATTTCCCACCTCAAACGATGGAATGCCACTTGTTAGGAGGTAATTTGACTGTAATTTGCTTATTTTTTTTTCACGCCAGCTAATGAGCCAAATGCGCATGCGTGCCTCATGTGGCAGTGTCGACAACAGATCGTTGGATTTCCCTCCACATCATCATCACTGCCGGTTGTACTCTTAATTTAATTATTGACAAGCAGCCAAGCAGGCTGAAGGCGGCTGCTTGAGTGCATCGCCGGCTCCATGGGGCTTTTATTGCATTCGCGTGTTGGTGTGGTGCTGGGTGCGTTGGGTTCAGAAAGCGAAACAGCAATTAAAAAAACTGCAAGGTCTAACTTTCGTTTGCTGCTGCGGCATAAGGAAATTGATGGCTGGTGTTGCCGGCATTAGCACATGGGCAACGACTCCACGTTGGTGACAGCTCTTGCCAGGCACAACGATTCATTTTGGGTACAATAACCACGCCTAACAAGTCTGCTATGGACTGTGGTCAAAAATCGTGCACATACAAAATGTTGTTCAACTTGACCTAGATGAAAACTCCGGGTGGCAGCAATATCAGCAATATCACTTATCTTGAAGTTATCTTAAGAATTAACGGGCTAGCACCTTTTTAATGTTTTATAGATAAACACGTTCTTGCATTTTAGTCCGAAGCTAACTAATACTGTTTTCCTAGACCTATCTTTTGTATGGCAGCTATACCATAAAGTTGTAAAAAAGCATAGAAAAGCTAGGCATACAAAGTTTGCTGACGTTTCCATTGAAAAGAAAAACGTTGTTTTCACTAAAACTAGTTTTACGACCGATTGTTTCTATGGGAGCTATGAGATATAGTCATCCGATCCGGTCGGTTCGGACAGACGGACGGACAATGCTCAATCGACTCATCTCATCACCCTGATCCAGAATATTTATTGTTCATGGGGTCGAAAATGAATATTTCTATGCGTTGCAAACTTCTGGGCAAAATTACTACACCCTTTGCAAGGGTATAAAAATAGAGAGAATATCTTTCTTTTCTATGGGAGCTCTTGAACTGCTTTCCAGACCAAATTCGGCCAACAGCCTGTTCGGTGGTTCGAATATGAAGATCATAAATTTAAGGTAGTTTGCAAAGCTCATTTCTCTCAATTCTGTTTGTTTGAAACGGCAAACCTTACTGAGCATTTAATCGTTACTAAATGCTACGAATAACGCGTGCACTGCATAATCACCCTTTACAAACTATTTTGAATTGTTTGGAAAATAGCTGAGCTCACAGTTTTAATGAATCTGAGTTAAGTCCAACCAGATTACTTTTGGACTCACACACACATGGTCACATTTTGTAGCATCCTTTCTTTTCTCAATTTTGTCGTATGATTCGAAAACATGCTTCATGTGATTAATTCTAAGACATGTTAAACGTGGTTCATGCCTAACTCTCAAGGTGTTTTGGTTCAGTATCTTGGGACATTTCATCTAATGTGCTTAGACCCACCATAACATCCTGATTCTTATATCTTCAGTCGCAACCTATCCTACAGCTTGGCGTTTGGGCGACAACCAATCCCTTCTTCCACAAACTCTGCTATTAGCCGTTGCTTTAAGTTTTTTACAGATTATTCTCTTGTCTTCCGCTTGTCTACAGCTAAGATTGTCTGGGTCTGACAACTCTGTCCAACTAAATATATATATTGTTGATCCTGTGGGCTTTGGTAAAGACAATAAAAAAATGAACAAGATCAAATTGTTTGGGTATTTCGCATTGGCTGGTGCCCTTTTAAACCATATTCCTCTGTTAAAAAAGATCACATTTCTCACCTCGTAATGAGTAACCCATTAAGCTTGAGTGAAAATAGTTTTTCTTCTTTCGCACATTGAACCAAGGCGTCGGGCGTCTTGGCAGGGCAATCACCAGCTCCGACTAAGTTGGTCACACACTTGTGTTGTTATTGTAAATTAACTCTCACTAATTTGGCTCTATTATTTTGTCATTTAACAGCGCATCGACTTAAAAATGTCACCGTCAACCACTCGAGCGATGAGTACCCTTACTTTGTGGGCCTTCCTCACTCTCTGCCTGGCTTTGCCATCCGATTCCATCAACGACAATGACAATGGTCGCTTTAGTGTCACCGGCAAGCCTTCTCTACTACGCACAGAGCTACGTTTTGGTCGCAATCTGGATCCCTCTAAGGTCAGGGTGGTCAGCGTGAAGTCGAGTAAGGGCGAGGATGTGGAGATACTGGTGGGCAAGAACAGTCGCAAAGCCCGTGCCGAGGACGCAGCTGGATCATTTTTTGTGCGCAGCTCGGATGTGAAACGACCGGTGATCCAGCCAAAGAGTAATGCCGGCGGTCGTCAGCTCAGCTTCGAACACAGTCCGGCCCTGCTCAAGCAGAGTGAGCTGGCTGAGCAGATGCAGTCGTATCGCCAAAGGAAGATCGATGCAGAGCAGCGTCAGGCCAAGCTGATACAGTTGCAGTTGGCCAAGGCGCAGAGCAAGGTGCTGGAGCAGCGTTCCTTGGAGAACCCGAACTCACGACAAGGTCGCCAATTAAGAGCGGATGCAGCCAGTTGGCAACCAGTTTATTTGCAGGCGCAGCCCACACGTAACAATTTCTCTTTTGCCGCGGATCGGCAGTGGCAACCATTTGGCTTTGCGGAATCTCTGGAATCTCAGCCACGCGTACTACGTCAGACCCAGTCCACGGCCGGCTTGAACTTTCCCTCGGAATACTTGGCCAGGGATACACGAGCCTATCCCAGCAACGGTGGGCAGAGATATCGTCCCCAAAATCTCATCACCAAGCACAACTACAATGTCTTGCCACAGAAATCGAATTATGTTTCCTATATGCCGCATTCTGTGGTGGTCACAGCCAGTGCAGGCGTCACCACGCCCACAGCCACTCCCCACCGTCGACCAGTTCAGCTAAAGGGTAATCCCCATCGTAATCCCATTGGCCAGAGTACACACAGCGTGGTGGATGGACCTGCGGTGACGCTCATCGAGGGCGTTCGTGTGCCCGACACCGCCGAGGACAAGGTCAAGACCTGGCGGAATGCGCGAGTACTTAACAATCAACTGGTGCCATATCCCGAGGGTTACACGCCGCCGCGCGTGCAAATGCCCAGCTTCGACAGATAGACGGAGGAGGCAGAAGCACGCTTTCGTTTCCCGGGTGCTCAATCGTTAACTATGCGTGACCAACTATTTAACGCTATTTATTGATTTGCTTATTGTTTAAGTTATTTATAAAATGTTGCATTAAACTTGTAAAGGAAGATCCGTATGACCTAGGGCATATACTCGTTGACAACCAGAACTCTGAAGTCCGACTTGCGGATCAAACGATTGCAGGTGGCGCTGTCGAAGGTCAAGTAGACAGCATGCATGGGTGTCGTCTGCATATAGCCATTCTCCGATAATCTATAGCGATAGGACTTGAGCAGCTCGATGTAGACAAAGACAGCGGGACGTTTCACCTGAATGGTGAGAGTGATGCTGTTTCGCACTATGTTGCCGGTCGATAAGCAGGAACGTGAGGCCACCTCGAGCTAAAGGGAGGGGGAGAAGAGAAGTTTTATACATTGTTCAGTTGTTCAGTTGCTTAAATTGGGAAACTTTTAAGTACTTAACCTAGATTACGAGTGTTTCTCAGAGCTAACTCGGATAAAACAATCGAACATGGAAAGCACTTGCACCTGAATATCTTGGACCAGACATTTTCACTCAGGGTAAAGTAAAAGAACAAGTAAAAGGGTTTGAGCAATTAGGATTTCGCCCAATATATGATGAAAGCGGCCGATTGATAAATCACATATATTTCGAGCACGCAAGTTCCCGTACTGCTCATTGGCGATTCAGCATTTAGATTCTCGCAATCTTTGAGGAGCAAAAGGTATTCGATTACCATCTCTCAAAAGCTAGATAGCGCATTGGGCACCTCAATTTAGTTGGGGTAGGTTGCGGAAAAATGTTAGCTATTTTTTCAGCTTCTGCTCAGATAAACTCAATCAGCTGATTAGCTAATCAAGGTTGAGGCGCCACGAATTTATATCTTAGTATAAGCGAAAGCTTTTAATTTGTCTGAGAACTGGAAATGTTAAAAGACCAGTCGGCATTTTTAGCAACCCTTTAACTACCATTTTTATTCTCTGTACTAAAGATACACCAGAAGGAAGCATCTCCGACCCCATAACGTATATATTCTTGATCAGCATCAACAGCCGAGTCGAAATAGCCAGATTTCAGATATGGTAAGAGATAGAGGTTGGGCTAGTATGGGACAAGAACTTCTTATGCCTGCAGGCATCATCAACTTCATTTTTTATTTATGCCACGCCTAGTCCTACCTCTGCAATTCGAAAATAACGTCATATCTCCCAAAATTTTAAAGATAGAAACTTTGTATCTTCTGGGCATATTTTGTTATTAGTATTATTTATCAATCAGCCGAAGGAATGGTAAAAATCGGATGAACGATTGCCTAGTTATAGGGAAAACAAATAGTTATGCTGGGCAGCACCGACTGAAGCAGCGATGGGCAGCACTTACAAACCTTGACCGACTTTCTTTCTTGTTTTACATGAAATGGGTATCCCAGCTAAATCGATTTAGCTTGTCCGATTACTATGCCTTAAGATGAATATTTGCAACGGGTTAGTTCAGTGAGTCTATGAGCATTATCTTACCTCCAGTTCCGGATCAGATATTCCCACAGCGGCGGCAATGTTTCTGGGGAAATAATAGGTACGTGATAATATCTTTTCGCCTCGGCGCAGCTGAAACTCCAGGTAGGCATTTCGCTCGTTAAATTCGCCCTGTAGCAAATCTTTAACAGGAATCACCTTGTCATATTGCACACCATTCGGACGCAAGGTCACTTCCCAATTTGTTGAGTTGCGCGGCAACAGCTGTGACCACAGATGTATGTTGGCAACTACATTTAGATCTGTGGTGTTGACCTCGGGTTGATCACAGATTAGACTGATATTAAGGGATTCTTTGGTGTTGTCATAAAGAGCCACAATAGCTATGGGGGCCAAAAAATCCACAGCCCAATAATGCAGAAGCTGTGAGGGATGTCATCAATGTTTTATCAGACTTGGCGAGCGAAAAGGGAGAGAGATGTTGTACGGATTACCTTCCAATTGCCATAGAAATCAATGCCCGACCAGGAAGGTGCCACCCAGACATCGTTCAGCTGCCAGTAGAGTGCACCCATGGTATTGTAAGGAGTGTCCCTTAGCGAACGATACAGCTCAGTCTCCACCTTGGTGGCCATAGCTTGGGATATTTGGCTTAAGTAAATTAAAGCCTCGGCATAGTTCTCGTCCTCGGGTAGCGGCAGTGGTAGATGTTTATGCACCAAGGTGGTTATGGGCAGCATGGCCAAAGGATGATGCTGTCTATGACCCATTAAAGTGAGAAGATCATCTCGATCATTTTTGCTACGATCCCAGGAGTTTTCGCTGGGTAAGCTCTGAAAACCATATTCGCTGACAAATCGTGGACGCGGGTAAATCGAAGGATCCCAAGCGTCCCTAAAATAGTCATAAAAGTGCACTGTGGGGTGTAAGAATTTGGTTAGAATTTGTTGAATATAAAAAAAATGTCCAGTCAATTACCATCTCCAAAGGAACTATTCTGCGGATTATCCGATATATAATTGTCCGCCTCGCTGGCCCTGCCATTCGAGGGCGAAGAGACCAGCGGTGGGGGTCGTGAGTTATGCGAAACTTGCTTCAGTTCGTGTATCACATTGCCCAGGTAAAGCTCACGGTATTCGGCCTTGAAGCGATCGAGATCATAGAATGTCTGATACCAATTCTGCACCAGAGCTGCTTCATTCTCGTTATTTGCAACAAAAATGGCAACACTTGGATGATGCGACAATCGTTTGGCGTTTTGTAGTACCTCCTCGCGCACCGAGGCCAAATACTTATCCCCCACTGGGTACATGGCACAGGCAAACATCATATCCTGCCAGATGAGCAGGCCCAAGTGATCGGCCAGATCGTAGAAAAAATCTGACTCATAGACACCGCCTCCCCATACCCGCAGCATGGTCATATGCGCCTCCTTGGCAGATTGTAGAAGGTGGGCAACTGTGGAAAAGGAATTTTATCCGTATAAGAAACCAATTTTTAAGTTGGAAAAGCCCTATCAACTGAAACTTAAGTCGGTTGGTGCTGTTTGTATGTGTGCTCATGGCTTCTAATGCACAGGAAATCATTCGTGGTCAACAACAAAATCTACGGCGAAGAAAACCGATATATATTTGTGGTTGCTTTTATTTCTTTTTGCAATAGAAACAACAACGAATGCGGGCCGCACGCATTTGCTGTAGGCACCCCTGCGCTACAACGTCAGGTATGTATATTACGAATATCTATGGAAATCCTTATGTAAGACTTATCTAGAATGACGACACGTCTATGTAACATACATACTCATAAAAGATAATTATTTCCAAAGTGCACCTTAGAGAATCGTGACTTAATATATAATGTTTATCAAGTTAGGACCAATATCTATCAAATCTGAAATTTTGATTGATAGTTTGAACAAAAATTTGTTCCCTTATATATCTGGCATCAGTTCATGAGCTACAAGTCTCCTCCAGCATGATTTAAATGTAAGTAAATCAATCATTTTGTTTCAATCTATGCACTTACTTGTCTCTTCTTTCTGCATCTCGGGCAGTATATGCGATGGTATGTAATTGCTGCCCTTCATGAATATTTCCAATCCATTGACCTTAAACAGAAAGGTATTGCCGATCCCATCTGGCGCCGGACGCTCGACCAGCTCAAGCGTGCGAAAGCCGACTCGCAGTGATTTCTGTGATTTGGTCTTGTATCGAACATCGGGTCCGTTTCTTCCCAGCCAAGCGTTCAGAGTAAAGTGCAATGGATAGAGCTTCTGCTCGCCATAGCCATTGGGCCACCAGGTAACGACTTTCTTCTGCAAAAGCGATAATTGCACTTGACACGGATAGGGTAAATTGCCAGTCAATTAGCGGGCGGTACTCACAATTGGAATGGTCACATCGAATTCAATTACCGGTTTTAAATAGCTAATGGGCTTCGTGGCATATGTGTCAATGACCAGAGGTGGCTCCAGCAGCTCGCTGCAAGCAATTAGGTATATCATATTTGCCATGACCGTATTTAACTAATTTTGGGTAAAACTGCTAGATAAATTAGTTGCTTACTGTTTGGTAGGCATTTTCACGATGAAGTCGTGAAGTTTAAGGGTAATGTTGAACGAAAGGTTTCGGTGAGAAAACATGATAAAGCTCACTTCTTAGTTCAAATCTCGACTTTAGTTGTTTTTAGTTCAGTTTTTCATTCACTTTTATTTCTTTGTTGTTGCTCACTGAATGATAAACCGAACAAAACGTAAACAATACATAAAATCTAAGTAAGCTACTTAACAAATAGATCATCTAGTATGATAGTAACTGGAAACTGATGTCAAAACATGATATTTAAAATGCACTCAGAATCTCACTCATTTGTGTGTGTGTTAATCATAACTCTATACTCACTCCTCGATACTTAGTACTCGATTCTCAGTACTCGATATTCAGTTCTTAATACTTATAACTCGATACTCAGTACTTGAGTATCAGATATGATCAGTACTCTTTACTACTAACTTGTGTGAGTGTTAATCATAACTCTCTACACACTCCTCGATTCTTGCACTGAAAACAGAAATCAATCCAAAACGGGATTGAAAACATGATAATCCCGAATATTCTTGAGCCGACCCCGGAAAAGATTGATTTCATTCCCACTTTTTTTTTCCAAAAGACAGTATCAATTGAAGTCTGCTCCGGGATTACCCGGTCGATTCTCAGTACTCGATATTCAGTTCTTGATACTCATAACTCAATATTCAGTACTTGAGTGTCAGATATGACCAGTACTCGATACTACTTAATTGTGTGTTAGTTAATCATAACTCTATACTCAGTCCTCAAGTTTTAGTATTTGATCCTCAGTACTCGATATTCAGTACTTGATACTAGTACTTGATAGTCATGAACAATTCTCAGTACTCAATTCTTAATACTGGATATTCAGTGCTTCATACTCTGTAGTAGATACTCAGTAGTCGGTACTCAGATACTCTAGATACTCACTCCTCAATACACTGTACTCGATACTCAGAACTCGATACTTAGCACTTGAAACTAGACACTAAGCAATCGGTACTCTGTACTCGATACTCAGTACCCCATTCTTAGTGCACGATATTAAGTCCTAAATACTCAGACCTCGATTCACAGTACTCTACATTAAGAACTTTATACTCTATCTCTATTCGATACACAGTACTTGATACTAAGAACTCAATAGTTAGTACACAGAAAAAAATAATGATATGATCTGTTGCTCAATATTGTATATTCTCATATCAATAAAAAGCCGATGTTACTCTCTGATAGTTTTTATACTCTGTACCAAAGGTACATAGAGTATAATAAGTTTGTGCAAAAGTATGTAACCTCCAGAAGAAAGCATCTCCGACCCCATAAAGTATATATATTCTTGATCAGCATCAACAGCCGAGTCGATATAGCCATGTCCGTCTGTCCGTCTGTCTGTCTGTCTGTCAGTATGAACGCACAGAACTCAGAGATGGTAAGAGAAGGAGGTTTGACATGGGACATATGATTCTTATGTCTGCAGGCAAATCAAGTTTATTTTCAAACTTGGCCACGCCCTCTCCCGGCCCCGCAATTTAGAAAAAACGTCATATCTCCCACAGTTTTGAAGATAGATGGCTTGTTCCTTCTGGACATATTTATTAGGATAACTTATCGATCCGCCAAAGGAATGAAGAAGATCGGATGAACGGTTTTCGAGTTATGATCAAAAGACAAATTTTCTTGGTACAGAGTATGTTATAGTCGGGCTTGACCGACTTTCTTTCTTGTCTTGGTACAGAGTATGTTATAGTCGGGCTTGCCCGACTTTCTTTCTTGTTTTAAGTAAAAACAAAAAAAGAGGAAATGCCAGGCTAAAACGAAAGGCTGCAAGCAGGTTTTAAACCAAACCGTGAAACGAACCTCTTAAGGCATTAAAGCAGAACCTGAACCTGTTCCCAACCTAACATATCGGTTCGGTTCAAGAAAATTTACTTTATCCCGATGGATTTGGACGACTAAGTCTTACAATCGGCAGGAAAGTTTTATGAAGAAATCTATAGAAATGTTAAGATTTACCTCTAAAACCACCATCCATATTAGCCTCTGATTTTTGGGATCCTCGACTCCAAAGCTTATTAAATGATTAATTTTTACATTACGAAGTGGAATTCTACTTAACAGTAAATTAATTGGAATAATCCCATGTGACTTGATCTACAAATCACACTTGACCCAAAATGAACTTAATTCCCATACAGCTTGTGTCGTTTTTAGGTCGACTACTATATGAACTTGAATAAAGCATGGGCTAAACCAAGAGTACCGAATCCTTCCTCTAAGTCCTTTTCTCTATTTTTGGATATAATGAAATGCTACAGTTTCGAAGTGATATGAAAATACTAATGTTTGACAAAATATCAAATTATCAGATAAATATTAAGTACTTGATACAAAGTTCTCGATAAATATGAGATTTCAAATTCTACTCCTACTAAAAACTTCCGTGTAGAATTGAAAGCGGTTTCCAAATCAAAAAGCTTAACTGAACAATAACTAAACACTTGTACTTACACAGCATAAAACACCAACTGGGCATAGAAATTTCGCTTGCCCACTGCATCCAGATAGCAGGTGATGTGCATATTCCATACATTGTCGTTGTCATTCCGACTGATATCCACATCGATATCACGTATAACAGCCACTTGATATATCTCCAGTTGCACATGCTTCCATATACCCATCGAGGGGGCAGCTAGACCCCAGTCCCAAGCAAAACTGGCCTGCATTTTGCGCAACATATTCATGTGACACTCGCCGTGATAGCGTTGATCTGGACAGGCTGGTGGTACACTACGTCCGGCTGCATCCAGTGCCCGCGCCTTGGCCAGCGCAGCCCACACCGGTGAGGTAATCTCCACCTCCAGCTCATTGTCGTGCTGCAGTATTGAGCTCACATCGTAGGAATAGCGCACAAACATATTGTCCGTACGTCCCAGAAGCTGATGGTTCAAACGAATTTCGGCAATGGTATCAATGCCATGGAATGTCAGATTGATGTGCGAGGATTTGTAATCATCAACATCGACTGAAAGTAAAACCTTATTTTAGGCACATCAAAGTAAGCCTCTTGCCGCTCTTCCCCTTACACTGAAACTTGTTGGTATAGGTCCAATTGTCATAGGACAACCAACGTAGATGAATATCGTTGTAGGATTGAAGCACATCTTCACCAGAAAATGCACTGTAAATGCCAGAAGGCAGTGACTGTTCCGTTTTGGTTGCGGCTGCAAATGAAGAAGCATAATTAGAAATTAAATTCCAGGTAAACAAACCTTTGGCGTCCACTTCCCTGATTAGCAATCGCTTATAATGTCATTTATTATTTATGGTCTATCTTGGTACTTATATTCATACACACACAAATGTTTGATTAGACAATCGTTAGGTTAAGTAAATTAGGAAGTTAACCCCTCAATTACTTACTGCCATTTTGATTAGATATAGTCCAATTGCTGCCCAATTCAATAATTTGCACTGCATCGCCCTTTAGGCCTTGCACCATCAAAGTACACACCATTACAAATAAAAGGCCACTGCCGGAGCCTCCACATTCTGACCAAATCTTCATTGGTGTGCAGCTTATGATGAACGGAATTGGTTATTTTTTAAACAATTTACTGCTCCAAGTGAATAAACATAGCGCGAAGTTTATTCCTCCGTTGGCACGCAAAGTGCAAATGCGACTGTCAATTGGACTGCGATCGCGATCGCCTGGCGACGCTTGGTTGGAGTACAAAGAGAGTGGGAGAGTGTGCATGTACTGATAATACAAATTATTTCCAGCACTTTAGCTAGAACATCAGCTGTTCAAGGGAGAGAAAGAGCGCGAAAAGAGTGTGAGAGAAAGCGAATGAGTGAGCGCGGGACTCTCTGCCATCTATATCCAGTGGCGGGTGTAGAAAGTTAAGCAACGGTTTTGCTTGGTTTTGGATTTTGTTGTTATATTTAGATACTCCAAGCACACATACAGTTTTGTACATAAGTGTATGCATGGTCTGCTTAAATCAGCTACTTCTTTTTATACTCCATCTGCGACTGCATGAGGTCTTTCGTAGTGATACGGAATTAAAACTCTGCCAAGGTACATACTCAGCCCTGGTCATTAATGTAAGGGTACACCGGACTCCTATGCCTGCTATTTGATATAGACGACAGATATAGCTGATGTGGACATTTGTACATATTTGCAAATCTTGATAAATATAAAACACATTTGTCAAGTTTCATTAAAATAATTTTGAAACTGACTGCGTGGCGAAACACTTGTTTTATAAAGACATATTATTATTTACGAGTGTTAATAACTTGATTGACTCACGCAGGGCAAAATGCTCTGATATTTTAATATTTGCACTTTGATTAATATTTTCACCATTGACTGAGCATTAAATATGAGTTTCGTAAGTCTCAAGTTAGCACAGATGAATTTTAAAAAGAAAATAGTTAAGCATTTTTTTCGTTCCTAATTTATTTTGAAGGCGGGAGCAAATTCTTGTTGATTTGGTTCTCAAAAACTAAGTTCTCGAACTCCGAACCTTTCGCGCACGTTGGCTACTAGACAGCTAAAAAACTACTTATTTTGAATTGCCTAAAAGTATTCTTTAATATATTTCTGCCATTTTGCGAAAACACGACCGCTTGTAATTCTCAAGTTTGAATTCACTGCATTGGGAATATCAAAGGCAAAGCTAAAATTCGTAATTTAAATAACTTTTTAGTCAACTCAAAGTGATTTCTAATTAATTTTAATAGCAAAGGGGCTTAGTAAAATCGAATATGACTGTTTTTTAGGCTTTACTATGCGATTTTTCCCTGAGTGTAAAGGGCGTAGCCAGCTTTTAAAAAAGGTAGGGGCAGAATAATGCAGAGGTGCTAAGCTTAAATTAAGGGCAATTCGAGGAGTAAGTTCAAGAAATTAATATATAATATATTGAATTCAAAAATGGTGGGAATCAGGGAAACGGAGTTATAGGTAGTGGTTCCTGCACCTTAGACCTTAGACCTTTAACAATGTTATTTCTTTTTAACAATAAAACTATTATATACATACACAGAGAAAAAAAAGGATATTAAAACGAGAAAGCTAAGCTAACTTCGTCTGTGCCGAAGTTTTTATACCCTTGCAAGTGCTCGCTTAAATACTTTCAAAAAATACTTTTTTCCCATTTTCCGACCGATCGTTCGTATGGGAGCTATATGATATAGTCATCCGATTTGGACAAAAACTTGTAGAATTGTGTAAAAGCACGAGAAACAAACAAATACAAAATTACAGGATGCTACCATTAAAAACAAAAAAGTTTTTCTCACTAAGACTGTTTTTTAGACATATCTTTTGTATGGCAGCTATACCATATAGTTGTCTGATTTTGATAAAACTTGGTAGAATTATAAAAAAACATATAAAACCAATACAAAATTTGGTGTCGTTTCCATTTAAAAGAAAAAAGTTTTTCATACTAAAACTAGTTTTCCGACCGATTGTTCCTATGGGAGCTATGAGATATAGTCATCCGATCCGGTCGGTTCCGACATATTAGTAGTGTGCAGCAAAAAGAAGTCTCTGTGCAAAATTTCAGAAACAGGCAGACGGACAGACGGACGGACAAAGCTCAATCGACTCAGATCGTCACCTTGATCAAGAATATATATAGTTTATGGGGTCGGAAATGAATATTTCTATGCGTTGCAAACTTCTGGGCAAAATTATAATACCCTTTGCAAGGGTATAAAAATATCGATTGGATGATTTCCGGTATCCATTTGGACGGGATATGTTTAAAATATTCTTTTAATCATCCAACGGAGCTTAAAATCATCCAAAGGATATGAAAACTGATGATCATTAGGATGATTTTGAAGCTCCGCTGGATGATTAAAAGGATATTCCAAATGGACCTTTTTTTTTCTGTGTACAAGCACTTAGGTACAACATGATGTTGCTGGTATATATGGATGTTGACGTAGGTTCAAGTGGCCCATGCTACACCAAGCCGATGCTTGTTACGCTCGAACTAAAGGCAAAATAGCAGCCCACCTATAACTATAACTAACTTTATTGAACTATATATAACTATATAAACTGCTGGTCGCGAATATCCTAATTATATTTTCGTTTTGAGTTATTTTGTTGGTTAATTTTGTTTATTCAACTTGATTTTCAACGATTCTACTATTTAAAATTTGTAAATTAATCCCATCCCGCTTCTCTTAGAAGAAGGGTCGTTAACGGTAGGATTTTATCCATTTCCTATTGATCGATAAATGAGTAAGCACTTACCACACTCTACGCACCATTTCAATGTTCAATTGAGTCTTCCATGAGGAAAATCCTGCGATCAAAAAAGCACAAAGCTGCTGTCGTTTCGGCCATAACAGGACACGTGCAAGTCGGAGCTCTCCTTGCCAATCCCTCTGCTCCTTTCAAAGTCTGCTGCATACGTTCTTCTTTATCTGCACTGTACTGAGTCACAGAACTCAAAAACATCTAGGCTCTCACTTGTAATGTATGTACCTGTATCAGGTCTCAGATGGACGTGTTAAACCAATTTCTCATCTGTTGAGTTAATGATGCAATTGAAATTGGTTTATTTGCATAATGAATTTATATCATATATTGATTCATAGTTTGGACAATAAAATGTTCAGCTGATAGCTTTAGACAATGCGAGATTTCTTCAAAGTCTAAGTGTACAGTTTGTCTCGGTACCGTCTGTGTAAAGCCATTCATCGAAAATTTGTGTCTTTCATTCAGATAGTCCGGATGGTTAAGTTCCAAGTAAACGAACAGAGCGGGATATTTTACAGTAATGCGCAAGCTGAAACTGTTTTTAAACGGGGACTTGGCGGTACTGCAGTCAGGTCCACTCACATCCAGCTGTATAAAATAAAACATTAAACTCGATCTGCTAATTTTTTAAAGCGGTTTACCTTTAATTGGGGATCCATCAAGCCCTTGATGTTTTTAATGGCCACGGGGTAGAAAAAGTTGCGTGCCAAAATCTGATCGGTGCTTATATCCACCAATGATATCTCCACAAATATCTCTTCCTTTAAGTGGTGTTCAATCAGAACATCCTTCAGCGATATGACGGAGTGTTTTATTTCATTTGAACCCTAGAAGATAAATTCAAATGATAGAGCACTATTAGATCAGCTGCGATTTGAAGTTTTTTGTACTTTTGGTATTATTTATGATTATTGTTATAGTGATGATGCATACATTGTGTGTTACTTAAACTTTTAGTGAGTTGTTTCACTAAAGATAGATTTTATTATTATTCGCAAAGCCCCTAAAATTCTGGAAAATTATGAAAAAGTAAGATATTTTAAATTTTTTAAAACTTTCAAAATAATCTATAAATTTCAAAAATTGTTGTCAACATGTATAGAACTTATCCAAAATACATCTTTGAAATAAGTGCTTCACTTGAGAAAAATTGAATTTCTTTAATATTAAGAAAAACTTTATTAGAAAGGCTCTCAATCTGAAGAGTTAAGCATCGAATTGCATTATATTAGTTTGTGGATATAAAAGAAAACCTACCACGTACTTTACAAAGTTGCTTTTCTCAAAATAATATTTCAAGATTCTAAATACTAAATACCCCACACTAAGAAAAAGGCCAGGCAGCAATTGTTGTCAATACAGTATCGATAAATTTATATATCGATGATTTTCTTAGTTGATAGCACACCTAGTTCTCAGAGATTCAGAGTACTGTCTGCCACCAAATCAAGTTTATTTCGAATTCGGGCCACGCCTTTCCCCGCTCCGCAATATAGATTGTTAAATATCTTCTACCTTAAGATATAGAGCTTATGTTTTGCAGATTCAAAGATGACTTGTAATTATTTAATGAACTGGAACGCCAGCAAAAGACAAAATAATGTGAAAAAATTTGTTAAATATACATTTTTCCGAGTCTACTAGGATTAAAATCGGTTTTAAAATATGTAAAATCCGCTGTCTACACTCAAAATATGTAATGTCTAATTTTTAGAAATTCGCCCTAAAATAGTTTCCGTTCCTTTCTTGTTTTTAGACAATTGTTTCTTAAACTTAGAAAAAACAACCCTTAAAAAGATTTTTTAGAAAATAATTTCTTAAATTTGGAAATTCGGTTTATTTTTTCTTAAATTTAGGGTCATTTTCTAGATTATTTCCTCAATACTTTTTAAAATTAAGGGCAAATTCGCCCTTGAACTTAACAAAAAATTACTTTGCACTGTGTCTTAAAATTGGGCGAATCGCTGAGAAAATCGACCTAAAATATAGAAAAATAATCTAGAAAACCACCCTAAAATTTAGAAAAATAGAAAAAGACACCGCATGTAATTCTCAAGTTCGAATTCTCTGCTTTCGGAATATAAAAGAGGCAGCTGAGTGCTTAGCATTTGACTGCGTTCTTTACTGTGACTCACGCGAGTGCTTGGTAGTCGAGTGCGCTAAGATGCCTTTCGTGTTGAAGTTTCCCCGAGGTCCCGAGTTCAAGTCCTAGGCATGGTAAAGTTAGAAATTAAAATATTGATTACTAATTACAATGTGATTTTCAGAAAGAAACTTTAGTGAACCAACAGAAAGAAAATATCCTATAAAAATAATATATAATTGGATAAACGCATCTAAGTGTAGTTGTCTTCTTCCTGTTCTGTCTCCAGTCCCTTTCCTGTCAATCAATAATAGTTGAAAAATTTTTTTTCTAAGATCTAGGAAGGTTTTTCTAAAATCTAGAAAGGTTTTTTTAAAATCTAGAAAATGCTTTTCTACAATTAAAAAAATATTTTCTAGCTTATAGTAAATATTTTCCTTATTTCAGAAAGTCTTTGTCTTATTTTTAGAAATAATTTTTCTAAAATATATCGCCTTTGACCCCTTTTTAATGGCGAATTTCCAAATTTTAGGGCGATTTTGGCTGTTTTTTCTTTTTTTGAGTGTACAGAGTATGTTATAGTCGGGCTTGACCGACTTTCTTTCTTGTTTTCTGAACAGTTTGCGCTGCTGGCTAACATAACGGTGATATGTTAACTCTCTGCTCTGTTAAGTAACATATTACCCTTGACGGGTATATCGAAGTTGGCCAGGTCGGACTTTAACTTACGCGCTCGTCTTAAAACTTAGCGAAAAGTTAAGTTCGGCTCTGCTGAAGTTTGTATACCCTTGCAGCACGTTTTTTTAACTTACTACTTTGGGGTTCAACTATTTATGGGAGCTATACTACATAAATGTCAGACTTCGACCAAACTTAGAGGAATCAAGCAAAGCCCTAACAAACTAACATGTACAAAATATGGAGTCGATTCCATTTAAAACAAACAAGTTTTTCTTAATAGATCTTTTATTTCGACCGATCATTCGCACTGCAGTCATATGCTGATCAAGAATTAATATACTTTATGTGGTCGGAGATGCTTCCGGTAAAAAACAAAAAAACCGAATTCTTTTGGATTGACTGCAAGCGAATAATTTAAATTTTCAAGCACAATTACTCAATAATCCTTCTTTACGAGCACAATTATTGAAGTCATTGTAAAAGCCAATTACATTTAAAAATATTAATTTTCCAAAAGTCCCGGAGATACCGACACTTTTCAAGAACATTGGACTTGGAATATTTTGAACTTATTTGAAGTATGTAAGTTCTTCTCTCAAGACAAAAACGGACTCCATTACAAGTAAGTAGTTCAAAATGAGATCAAACTGCATCCCGAAATGGTTTTCAGTACAAGTATTTCGGGATTGAAAGAAATCATGTCTGAATTTTATACTTGAATCAAGTGTATAAGTGCTAGCATAAGATTTTGACCAAGTGCTTAAATAGTAAAATTGTTGCCTTAAAAGGCCATCATATCAAACTCACCAGAAAATGTGCTCTCGCCTTGGTTTTTTTGGGATACAAATCAGACCAGAGATAAGTGTGAAATAAAACATTATACATCTGCGTGTCCGTTTGTTCCATATAATCTTCTCGCGTTAGCGTTATATTAATCTGATCACTGTCTCGCTCATCATACAGCGCAATGACCGTGATGGGTGCTAGAAAGTCCTTGGCCCAGTAATAGACCATTTTGTAGTTGCCATAAAAATCGATGCATGACCAGGTAGGTGCCGTCCAAACGTCATTTAGTTGCCACATCAGTGCGCCCATTGTTTGATCTTCAGCACGCAAGCTACGGAATAGTTCGACTGCCGTTTTGGAGGTCATGGCCTGAGCCAACTGGCTAAAGTAGATGAATTCCGCAATATTCTCGTCCCAGTTTTGAAGTGTAAAAGGCAATTGATACTCAATTAAGCGCAACAAGGGTGTAAAACCCTTGGGATCATGCTGGCGACTGCGAATGAGTGAGGCTATATTTTCGTTGGTCACATCCACACCGCTGCCTAGGGCAAGCTGCCAGGCTGACTGCATGGGCAGGCTGGCGTAACCAAATTCGGAAATGAAACGCGCTCTGGGATAAATATTCGTTCCAAAGCCATCGCCCTCATCATCCCAAAAGTGAACTGAATGGAAAAAGCATTAAAATAATTTGCTATTCTTGTATAGCCTACATACCATCACCATAGTACACATTCTGCGGATCTCTGGCCAGTTCCTTGCCAGACTCCGCCACACCCAGGGAGGGTGTTGATTGCATGGGACCTGCACGCGGATTGAAACCATTACGAGATATAACACTCAGCTCATATTTGAGCGTGTTTGTGAATAGAATCTTATAGTCGTTCTCAACCCGCGTAATATTTTCACCAAAATCAGAACGATTTCTGACCAGAAACAATTCAATTTCATTGTTGGTCACAATTAAGGCCAGACTGGGATGATAGGCTAGGCGTTGAGCATTTTGCAATGTTTCCAGACAGGCAGAAGCCAGAAACTCCTCGGTAACAGGATAAGCAGCATTAGTGAAGGCCAAATCTTGCCATACCAATAAGCCATAATAGTCGGCCAAGCTATAAAAGGTGTCCGACTCGTAGAGACCACCACCCCAGACACGAATCATGTTCATATTGGCATCATGGGCGGATTTTAGCAGATGCTGCACTATATGGAAAATACATTAAAACTTTTAGAAAAACTTTCTTTGATTAGTGATCAAACTAAGTGCAAAGTTTCATACCTGTCTCCGACTCATCTGCTAGTTCCGGCAAGGTGTGGGCTGGTATATAGTTGGCCCCTTTCATGAATATGGGATGATCGTTCACGCGAAAGTAAAATGTCCTACCACGTTCTAAGCAGAAAAAAGTATCAGTGTGTATACGAGCGTAATTTTTTTTCTACACATTAAAAATAATGATCCAAAAAGATCCATTCCAAATGGATTTGTCTTTAATATCCTTTTAATCATCCAGCGGATCTGCAAAATCATCCAAATGATCATCAGTTTTCATATCCCATGGATCATTTTTAGTTCCGTTGGATGATTAAAAGGATATTTTATACATATCCTGTTCAAATGTATACCGGAAATCATCCAATGGATATTCTTTAATATCCTTATTTTTCTAGGTGTAGTTCTTTGCAACACATAGCTCACAAAAACCAATGTATTCTAAAAAGCTTTTAACGAATATCAAAAATCTGATATTTTGAGATTTCTCACAATTTATATTTGAAGCTTTAATGAAGGAACACTTCAAGAATTGTAAAGCTAGCAACATGTTGGGAGGTCAGCATATTTAAGTCTCCTCGTTTATATCAGTGCTGGGAATGCTTTTTATATATTTTTTTAAAAAATAATGCAGTTTTTCGAGCTATAAACAATTACTTAATTTAAATTGATGAGCTTTTCAATTGCCATTAAATTCTGTTGAAATTTGTTTAAATTTTAGCTCAAATATTTGTTCATGTCAATTAAATTTGTTTTTTGGATTTCACAACTAGTCTATCTCTAATTGGTATATTTCACTTCAATTAAATTTTCAACTGGGATTTTTCAAATCAGCCAATTTTTATTTTTTAAATTTCCCTAAATTATTAATTGGGATTTTCACACCAGTTAATAATTAATTGATATATTTCACATCAATTAAATTTTTAATTGGGATATTTCACCAGCTGTTAACTATATCAAAGCCCGAAATAGTTGTATACAAAATATTTTTAACTCGGTGAAGTCTTGTATTTTTTATGGGGTATCAATAGCAAATAGCTGACTTTGCCGTTAAATGTAAATAAGCGATACCAACATAACTTGACAGATCGAAAAATTGCATTACCTAAAATGAGTTTTTATTTAAAGACACAAAAAATGTTGCCATTTTTATACTCTGTACCGTAGGTACATAGAGTATTATAAGTTTGTGCAAAAGTATGTAACATCCAGAAGGAAGCATCTCCGACCCCATAAAGTATATATATTCTTGATCAGCATCAACAGCCGAGTCGATATAGCCATGTCCGTCTGTCCGTCTGTCTGTCCGTATGAACGCACAGATCTCAGAGATGGTAAGAGATAGAGGTTTGACGTGTATGGGACATATGCTTCTTATGTCTGCAGGCAGATCAAGTTTATTTTCAATTTTGGCCACGCCCCCTCCCGCCCCCGCAATTTAGAAAAAACGTCATATCTCCCACAGTCGGACTTGACCGACTTTCTTTCTTGTTATTTTTCATTTAATAACAAAAAAGAAAGTCGTCATTCCCGACTATAACATACTCTGTAGCAAGAAAATTTGTCTTTTGATCATAACTCGAAAACCGTTCATCCGATCTTCTTCATTCCTTTGGCGGATCGATAAGTTATCCTAATAACTAAATTTGTCCAGAAGGAACAAGCCATCTATCTTTAAAACTGTGGGAGATATGACGTTTTTTCTAAATTTCGGGGGCGGGAAGGGGCGTGGCCAAAATTGAAAATAAACTTGATCTGCCTGCAGACATTAAGAAGCATATGTCCTATACTCGTCAAACCTCTATCTCTTACCATCTCTGAGATCTGTGCGTTCATACGGACAGACAGACAGACAGACGGACGGACGGACAGACGGACAGACGGACATGGCTATATCGACTCGGCTGTTGATGCTGATCAAGAATATATATACTTTATGGGGTCGGAGATGCTTCCTTCTGCCTGTTACATACTTTTGCACAAAATTATAATACTCTATGTACCTTCGGTACAGAGTATAAAAACACTATTCAAGTTATTCAATTCGAACTGTCAATCAAATAATGTTGGTAGCGCCTATCGATATTTGATTAAAAAGTCAGCTATTCGGCATCGAAACCTGGAAAAATACAGAACTTCACCGTACTGAAAATGAGTTGTACACAGTAGCTTTTGTTTTTTATAAAAATCTCACAATTAAATATTGACTGGTGTGAAAAGTCCCAATTGAAAATTTAATTGAAGTGAAATATTCCAATTAAATATTGACTAATTTTGGAAAGTATCAATTGAAAATTTAATTGATGAAAAATATCCCAATTAAAAATTGGCTGGTTTGAAATAAACCAATTGAAAATAACCCAAGCTAAGTTTCGATGGAATACAAATATTATACATAAAGAAATATCAGCTGGCACATCACTAGGATGAAGTGCCATTAATAATTGACTCAAAGCTCGAATTTTCAACTATTTCTAAATTGAAATTCAATTGTCTTGAAAAAATAGCTGATTTTAAATGTAAAAAAATTTGTACAGTATTTTATGGTACTTGAAAAGTTCAACTATTTAAATTTTTGTATTTTCCTTAAGTTTTCTATAAAATATACCGATATTTAAGTGCGATGTGCTGCAAAAATCTTAAAATTGTGTTAATCGTATGGATAGAACTACGCCCTAGTTTATATATCAAAGTTCCAAAATACTCACCAGCCTGAGACTCTACCAATTCTATGGTGCGAAATCCGATTTTCAGCAGTTTCTGAGATTCAGTGCGAGATCTAACGCTGGGACCATCTTTGTTGATATAGCTCTTTAGCACGAATAGCACGGGATACAGTTTTTGCTTGCCATAACCATTAGGCCACCAGGGTGTTACGCGTTCCTTGAAATAAATGGAGATTGTTGATCAATAGAAGCGAGACTGAAGGGATGGGGAAAATATCATGTTTTTTCACAAAACCATCTAAAACGAGTTGGGATATCATGAAAGTCTTTCTACAAGTAGAATGATGGGTGACTTTGGACCGAAAATATAAGTAACGCTTGAAAACTTGAACTCTAAGTCGATTAAAATATGGTTATTGTTCGATTACATTTGCAAAAGCTACTGCAAATTACGCTTAGAAAGCAAAAGTGAAAGACTTTGGCATATTTTGCTGGTCAGCTGTTAACGACGTTAGCGTTTATTGTCAAGAATATATTTAGTTCAAATTTAGGTCATGGATGATTCCTTCTGGCTGTTATATACTTTTTGCACAAACATATCATACCCTGTGTAACTTTGGTACAGAGTAGAGCTGGGCGCGTGATCGAATTTTCCGACATGGTCACGAACGATTCACGAAAGAGTTGTGAGTCTCTTACGAATCATGCACGATTCACGATTCCCTTACGAATGCTATTGACAACTATAATAAATGGTTTAACAAAATGCAACCCATTTATGCTATTTCTTTTAAACAAACTAACCATTTTCGAGATTCCTGGAGTTCTTGCAAGAGTTGATTTCGTGGCATGTGCCCGTACCATTTTGTCAGATAAGTACCATAAAACAATATTTATATTTTCTAGTGATGACACTTTCCTAAATACTGCATTTACGATGCTTGATCTTAATTCGCTCACAAAAAACGCACGCAGAAAAAAAAATCTGAAATCAATCGGAAACGGGATTGAAAACAGGGTAATACCGGAGCAGGCTTAAAATGATCCTGTTTTTCGAGGTTAAACAACAAAAACTGTGAGTGAAATCAATCTTTTTCGGGATCGGATCAAGACTATCCGGGATTACCCTGTTTTCAATCCCGTTTCGGATTGATTTCTTTTTTCAGTGCACGAACCACGGTTGTACACTCACAAAACTCTATGTTTGCTCACGTTCACGTCGTGACATGTCGTGAGACACCGTGCCACGATCAAATTCACGTCACGGGTGCAGCTTTAGTACAGGCGTGAACTACTAAAGCGAACTGAAAATCCATGAACCAATCGGGTAGCTTTAGTTTGATATAACACTTTGATCCCGAACTGTACAAATCATTTTCCACCATATTTTCTGCTTATTTCTGATGTTCAAGGTCGTGCTGGTTCGTGCTCGATATTGATGAAGCAGTACGTACTTTGGGTATATGTATTTTAAATTCCACCAAAGGGGAAGCATAGTTAATCTCTTGCTGCTTTAGGACAAATGGTTCATCAAGTAACTCACTGAAAAACAAACTTGTTAGCTTTGCCAAAGAAACCAAATAAATATGACTTACCTGGCATATACCAAAAATTGTGCATAAAAGTTCTCCGTAGCCGGTGTACTCAGAAATGCCCGGCAATCCAATGTCCAGTGCGTATCATTGCGTTTTATGGCCACATCCACATCGCGTAGAATTGCCACTTCATAGTATTCGATGGCCACCGGCTTCCAGATGCCCGACGACAAGGCAGCTGGATTCCATTCGCCGCCAAAACTCATTTGCATTTTACGCAACACATTGCGATGGCATTCAACATCGCCACGAGCACGTGGACAGCTGGCTGGTCCATGAATGAAACCCTGTGCCGACAAATCAATTGCACGAGCATTGGCCTCTTTCAGTGGCGAACTAATTTCAATTTCCAAGGTATTCTGGCTCGGACTAGGCCGTAGCAAATGGCCCACGGCGAAGGAGTAACGCACGAACATGTTATCCGTTACACCCAAAAGTTCATCATTCAAGGACACCTTGGAGACGGTGTCAATTCCGTGAAGCGTCAGGTTAACCAAACTGCTGTCGCCCAACTCATAAGCTGGGAATGGTGAAATACTTAAAAAAAAACCACAAAAATAGATGAGAAGCATATACCCACTGTCGAAGCTGGTTCTATAGATCCATGTTTCATTCGAAATCCAACGCAGTTTTATATCATTTCGATCGTTCAGTAAATCTCCGTAGACATCCCTGAGAGCCGTAAAAACACCTGAGGGTATCTTAAGCACATCCAACTGCAATGCTAAAAAGAATGGGCGTATAGTGAAAGGTAACCAAGGAGCTTCTAAATCACAGTAATCACAGCCATTAACTACTTAATTGGCTCAAATGCCGCGCAGCAACGCGTCAGCACTCTAATCTTATCTACCCTTCTGCGGGAAGGCCTTGGTATCTGTGGCAAAACTTGCATTGTGGATTGGCCAATGTGTCAATCAAATAACAAAATCATTTCCAGCCACACTTACACGAACTGGTATTCCTTAATGTCCACTTGGTCAACTCCTCAACGAGCACCGTTTTAGCCTCCAGATTTTGAAGAGCGATCAATAGCACAAAACAATGGTAAACCCATTTCAACACATTTAATTTGGTCATTGCACCGACTAACATCTCATTGTTTATTTATAAACACTTTGGTTTTCAATAACAATAAATCTTATCACAACTCTCGGTTGCGTTTTCCTCGTTCCACGCGACACAAGTTCACGCCACGGTTCCACTTCGATGACTGCTAAACCAGGTGCTCTACGGCCAACTGATAAACTTATCAGTTCGATGGCTGGTGGTGAATTTTGAATTATGTTAGTTATAGGATACAGAGACAGAGAGAGAGAACAGTTTGCCACTATCTGCTAACGGCATACACATTGAGCATATAACGCAAGCGCTGCGCCTCTTGCACTAATAATTCCACATCCAGATGATTGTAACCCACGCCGCCATCCAGAAAATTGCACTGAAATCCCAGCGAATCCTGCCATACATCTACTTGTACATACACCACCGAGGGGTTGGTTAAAGTCACATTTTCCTCACTCGCCGCGGGACAGGATAGATTAAGTTTAAAATCTGTTTCGGTGTTCCACTCATAGTTTCCCGACTGCTTGCAAAATATTTCAGCTGTAGGCAACATTTCACCCAATTGACAATTGAAATGATTCATCTTGGAAAAATTGTCCAAAATGTGGCCCATAAAATGTACATTTTGAAGTATGACAATTGCCACAGCCAGGACGTTAAGTGCAGTTTTGGATGTCATTATGTTCAAAAGTTGAAATCAAACTGAGCTCTTTGGTATTCCACTCAAAATATTTGTCGACTCTGATAACCATGCATCGGTTTAATTGTATATTGGAAAATTTCTTTGTTTACAGCTTTCTTATCTTACGTTTAGAAGTCTGGAATATTGCCCCCAAATTCTACAAAGCTGATTCATATATAAAACAAAAATTACCTCTTGAAATTAGTTTGAGGGGCAATTGAATTGTTAAGACGCATTTGTGCGACGAGCCATTCAAAATATGATTTTATCCAATATTTGATATCTGGTTATGATAGATAAACAAATGCTTGGAAACTATTGTGGACCCCACATTATATTCGACAACTACTTGACGATATACATAGCTTATTGAACTAACCGAGCTTTTCTGACCAAAAATTTGTCAAAATTATGACCTAAAGTAAGGGCAATATCTTTAAACCCAGACTTGAACCAAAACAAAAGAACGTACATCAACCATTAAAAATGAAGTTGAGCGAATGTATGTAATAGGGAGAAGGAAGCATTTCCGACCCAATAAAGTATATACATATATTCTTGATAAGCATGAACAGCCAAGTCGATATAGCCATGCCCGTCTGTCCGTCCGTCTGTCTGTATGAGCGCGTCGATCTCAGAGGCTATAAGAGATAGAGCCACAAATTTTTGCATGAAGGCAGGTGTATGCCGTACGCAGTTCAAGTTTGTTTCAGATATGATATATTATAATTATATTTCAAGCAAAGCCCACTATCAATCTATTCTGAAGGTAAAACTAGAACACTAGAGTTATAAGCGAAAGAAGAGGGGTACCGTAGAACCGCTAAATAATGTTGCCTACTTTCAGGATGACCTTTTACAGGGCGCTCGACTGCAGCGCCCTCACTTGTTGAAGATTGCAGAATTGATTTTATTTAATTTAAAACCAAAGATGTTGTCAAAAGCTATTTAAAAACAAGAATGAAAGTCGGTCAAGCCCGACTATAACAAACTCTGTACCAAGAAAATTTGTCTTTTGATCATAACTCGAAAACTGTTCATCCGATCTTCTTCATTCCTTTGGCGGATCGATAAGTTATCCTAATAACTAAACAAAGCTAAAAACAAGCCATCTATCTTCAAAACTGTGGGAGATATGACGTTTTTTCTAAATTGCGGGGGCGGGAGGGGGCGTGGCCAAAATTGAAAATAAACTTGATCTGCCTGCAGACATAAGAAGCATATGTCCCATACATGTCAAACCTCTATCTCTTACCATCTCTGAGATCTGCGCGTTCATACGGACAGACAGACGGACGGACAGACGGACGGACAGACAGACAGACGGACATGGCTATATCGACTCGGCTGTTGATGCTGATCAAGAATATATATACTTTATGGGGTCGGAGATGCTTCCTTCTGGATGTTACATACTTTTGCACAAACTTATAATACTCTATGTACCTACGGTACAGAGTATTATTATACGCTCAGCATAAATTTTGATGCAGCAGCAGCTGAAAGCAGCGCTGCTACTGCGCTGCAGCAGCGAACAGTCTTTTGATCATAACTCGAAACCCTTTCATCTCATCTTCTCCATTCCTTTGGCAGATCGATAAGTTATCCTGATAACTAAATATGTCCAGAGAGAACAAGCCATCTATCTTTAAAACTGTGGGAGATATACCTTTTTTTTAAATTGCGCGGGCGGGAGGGGGCGTGGCCAAAATTGAAAATAAACTTGATCTGCCTGCAGACATAAGATGCAAATGTCCCATACATGTCAAACCTCTATCTCTTACCATCTCTGAGATCTGTGCGTTCATACGGACATGCAGACGGACAGACGGACATGACGGAGTCGGCTGTTGATGCTGATCAAGAATATATATACTTTCTAGGGTCAGAGATGCTTCCTTTTAGATTTTACATACTTTTGCACAAACTTATAATACTCTATATACCTACGGTACAGAGTATAATTAGAATTAAAAGAAGATGCTGATGTTGAGCAGAAACACACATTTTTATGTTTTAAAATATGATTTCAATTTCTGAACGATATTTCAAAGTTTTGACAAAATTTTGATGATTTGGAGCGTACTTAAAAGCGCACTATATATAGAGAGATAGATAGATGGATTCAGCAAACAATTCAGCATCTTTCAATATCAGCATTCGAAAAGCTTCTTACACAAAGAAAAAAAATGTCAATATCAATTTCATCATTTAATATTTTGGAAAATTTCTTTTATTTCATATTATTTCGAAACAAAAACATTTCATTTTGACCATAAAGAGAAAGGGACGTATAGAAAATGTGAAGATGGAAATAGAAAAATGGTGTTTCATTTCGAAATTTCAGGAAACGTAACGAATCATTTAAGTAGGCTCTGCGGCGTGTCGCCACACTCGTGTCCGATGGTGCAGTCTGATAAGGCGCCATACCATTCGTGTTAAGAGCGAGAGGTCCTGAGTTCGATCCCCAGGCAAGGAGAGGTAAAGTAAATTTAAATAATAATAAACATTTATTTGTGTTTTTCTGTTTTTCTTAAATTATTAACAGTACCTGGCCACTAAAAGCACAGTGAAGTTTATTACAGTATTTTTTTTTTGTGTATTTTATTATAGTGATATTCTCGAAAATATCAGATTGATGATTTTGAACAGATCATTCGTTACTTTATCATATCGGCTTTTTAATGATATGAAAAAATATAACATTGAGTACCAGATGATATCTTTTTTTTGTGTAATAATCTTTTTGACTCATTTAATTTTTATTTTGGTTGATCCTTAAAGGTTACATCAAGAACCAATTTGGTAAGTAGGTATCGGACCCACGTTTTAAAAGATATATTGCCTGTTGGTAAACGCTTAGTGTCTTAGAGCTCTGAGGTGATTTGAATCATTGTTTACATTGTAGTTTTCGATTCTCTTCAAAATCAACTAACATCATCTTTAACATCAAATACTTTTTTCATACTATCGCTTCTCTTACTCTCGTACTGTCAATCTTCGCACTAGAGAAATCTTTTAACAGCTTTTTCATGGCTCGTTCCTTCAGCCAGCACTGCTGACGCCAATAGCTGGTGAAGTTGTCCGAAAAAACTTTACATTTGATTTGACAATCTTACGACCACAACCTGATACATTGGAATATCTAACTTTTCAAAATAGTTTTATCCAACTGATCCTTCGCTTTTTCCTGACAAAATTTAATGGTTAATGTTTAGGTCTTTGACAAAAAAGCAACATCAACAATCTGAAGTATTTGAAGTCCATTGATGGAAGCAAATTTTTCTCTAATGGGAAAAAGAACCTGTCCAAGATGGATAAATTTTCCTAATATTAATTTATATTTGATGTGTTTGTAATATTGATATTTATTTTACAGCTTAAGCGATTTTGGCTGTACATCACTCAATAACATTAATTGAAAATAATTGTTAAGTTGGAAAGAAGATATGAATTACCAACTGTCAAATAGGGACATCAAATTGACACCAGCCCGTTAATAAAAATTAAAAAGGAATTTGCTCGTTAGTCGTTGCAGTCATGTCTCTGAAGGCGAAGCACGCCTACGCCTTCTTACTTATTTTGTGCACTTGGCTTAACCAGGTTTTACTTTAGTTTCCGCTCGGGTCGTTTAAAAACGTCGCGACACCTGCAATGTTATAGCATTCTTTGTAACCTGATATTGGTGTGTGGGCTATCAATGAATAGTTACCATTTGGTGATGAATTTGAATGATTTGTATACAGGCATATTTCCCTGTGTCAGTTTGACTCCTACGGGACTCGTACTTACTTTATTGATGATGGGTGGCGATGTGCTGCTAAATATATTCTTCTCTCAGTGTCGACAAAGCAGCATCTATCGAATCCTTCAGCATTTGTGGCGACTTGAATTGGGGCTCACTGAGCTGGCCAAAATGGCAACTTCAACGGCAGATCAAAAAGTCCACTGGTATTTACTCCTGGCGCCCTTGTCTTATTATTCTGGCTTAGGTTGCTTGGTTTACATGCGATGTGTTCGTTGTGCTGGTGAATCAGCTACATTTTGCAAATGGAAGATATCCGTTTTCCCCATGGCCACTGTTACCTGCATATTCTGCTTTGCTTTGCTGTTGAAGATTTCGCAATGCTGCGACCGCTTGCAGTCACAACTTAAACATCATCAGATTATTTCTTTGAAGGAGTTGCTCCGTCTTCACCGCTTACATCAGCGTCTAATAAATGTCAACTCTGAGTTCTGCCGCACCTTCAACTTTGTGTTATTTTGGCAATTTGTACGTGTGGCTCATAACGGAATAATGCTAACTTATTGGATGTTTCGCATATATTTGGAGCAAGAAGGTATCGATCAGGGCTATTTCCTAGCCATATTGATCACTAATGTCAGCTGCATCATGATGATATTTATTCTTAGTAACCTTGCAAAAAATGTTTCAAATCTTATCGGACAAACACGTGCCGTACTGCGAGAAGCACCATGGCAAGAAGAAACAGTGGAACGCCAAGTGAGTTGGAAGTGTGCTTTCTTAGGAAAATGATTCATTTAGATTGGTTTGCAGAATACTTGGCTTGCCCTGCAGCTCAGCTGGCAGCGAATGGATATTCGAATTTTGGGTATCTTCACCATTGACCGACGACTGGCCTTTAACACTTTGACCCAAATCGCATTGCACATAATTTATTTGGTGCAAATGGACTACTATGTCATCTGGAAATAACACAAGTTGACAAAAAAAAATGGTCACGATTGAGCAAGTACATTTTTATACCCGTTACTCGTAGAGTAAAAAGGGTATACTAAAGTCGTCGTGCAAATGTATGTAACAGGCAGAAGGAAGCATCTCCGATATCATAAAGTATATATATTCTTCATCAGCATCGACAGCCGAGTCGATATAGCCATGTCCGTCTGTCCGTCCGTCCGTCCGTCCGTCCGTCCGTCCGTCTGTATGAACACCTAGATCTCAGAGACTAGAAAAGCTAGAGCAACCAAATTTTATACGTAAGCTAATATTGTCTGTAGGCAGATCAAGTTTGTTTCAAATTTTGGCCACGCCCCCTCCCGCCCCCGCAATAAAAAATATTGAATAACTCCCACAATTTTTAAGATATCGAGCTCAGATTTTGCAGTGTAGTCTATGTGGCCACTATCTACAATCTCACAAATTTTCAAAAGGATCGGATAATAAATGGCCGAGTTAAAAAAATGTTGCATACTTATCCGAGCTGAGCTGAGTAACGGGTATTTCGAAGTCGGGCAGGGCCGACTTTAACTTACGCTCTCGTTTTTTTGTAAACTTGTGTAATGGAGCTTAGGTCTTTCCGGATTACTTAACGACATAAAGAATTAATTGATACTAAATCAATCTTTTAAATTAAATGTGAAGAACTTCAAATATAATGCAGAAAATAACAAGAAAGAAAGTCGGTCAAGCCCGACTATATCATACTCTGTACCAAGAAAATTTGTCTTTTGATCATAACTCGAAAACCGTTCATCCGATCTTCTTCATTTCTTTGGCGGATCGATAAGTTATCCTAATAACTAAATATGTCCAGAAGGAACAAGTCATCTATCTTCAAAACTGTGGGAGATATGACGTTTTTTCTAAATTGCGGGGGCGGGAGGGGGCGTGGCCAAAATTGAAAATAAACTTGATCTGCCTGCAGACATAAGAAGCATATGTCCCATACATGGCAAACCTCTATCTCCTACCATCTCTGAGATCTGTGCGTTCATACGGACAGACAGACAGACGGACAGACGGACAGACGGACGGACGGACAGACGGACAGACGGACATGGCTATATCGACTCGGCTGTTGATGCTGATCAAGAATATATATACTTTATGGGGTCGGAGATGCTTACTTCTGGATGTTACATACTTTTGCACAAACTTATAATACTCTATGTACCTTCGGTACAGAGTATAAAAATAAACATTAAACTTTCCATTGCAACATTTGTTTGTGAATTTGCAAGTTTGCAGAATTTATTTATATTTTTCCGATGGTTTTTCATATAATGCCTAGACAAGAAGACCATAAGTTTTTAAACTAAAAATCGCAAAATTTGTAGCGCAGTTAAAGACAGCTTAAAGAAGTAAAAGTTTAAAAAAAAGTTGTGTAGGGTATCTATAAATTGTTTGATTTTTCCAAACATTGGGCTCAACCTAAGTAAGCAAATCTTTGCTAAAATTGGGCTTTTGCCACTATCAGTTCCTCTTAATGTACAATTGCAAATCTTAAAAATTGAAGAAAGATAACTTCGACTCGGCCGAAGTTTGTATACCCTTGCAGCACGCTTTCTAACTAATTTGAAGGACATATCCACTAAAAAACAAACAAGTTTTTCTCAATAATACTACACTCAAAAAATTTAATTTATAATTTTTAAAAATCGCCCTAAAATAATTTGCCTTTCTTGTTTTTAGACAATTTTTTCTTAAACTTCGAAAAATCAACCCTAAAAAATATTTTTTAGAAAATAATTTCTTAAATTTAGAAATTCGATTTATTTTTTCTTAAATTTTGTAATTTAGTAATTTATCAAGATTTTTTCCTCAATACTTTCTTAAATTAAAGGCGAATTCGCCCTTGAATTTAAAAAAAAATACATTGCACTGTGTCTTAAAATAGGGCGAATCGCCATTAATTTAGGAAAGCACATTTCTTAAACTTAGACAAGCTATTTAGAAATTCGCCCTAAAAAAGTCTAGAAAATCGCCCTAAAAAATATAAGAATATTAAAAAGACACCCCTTGTAATTCTCATTACGAATTCCGTGCATTCGGAATATAAAAGCGGCAACTAATATTCGGAAAGCTGAGAAAATCGCCCCAAAATATAGAAAAACAATCTTGAAAACCGCCCTAAAATTTACAAAAATAGAAAAAGACACCGCATGTAAAATTCTCAAGTTCGAATACCCTGCTTTCGGAATATAAAAGAGGCAGCTGAGTGCTTAGCATTTGACTGCGTTCTTTACTGTGATTCACGCGAGTGCTTGGTAGTCGAATGCGATAAAATGCCTTTCGTGTTGAAGTTTCCCCGAGGTCCCGAGTTCAAGTCCCAGGCAAGGTAAAGTTAGAAATCAAAATATTGATTACTAATTACAATGTGATTTTCAGAAAGAAACTTTAGTGAACCAACAGAAAGAAAATATCATATAAAAATAATATATATACTATATAAGGGGTTAAACGCTTCTTAGGAAGAAGACTACTCTTCCTGCTTTGTCTCCAGTCCCCCCCACTCCCTTTCGTGTCTTAAATAGTTGAAAATGTTATTTTTTCTAAAATTTTGAAAGGTTTTTTTAAAATCTAGAAAATGCTTTTCTACAATCAAGAAAATATTATAAATAAAATATAATAAAAATAATTTTTCTAAAATGAATGGCGACTCGCCTTTGACCCCTTTTTAAAGGCGAATTTCTAAATTTTAGTGCGATTTTGGCTGTTTTTTTTTTTTGAGTTTTTTACTACTGTGAGCAAAATGTAAGGTGTAAGGGTCAATTTAAACTTCGCGGGCCTAACAATTCGGGCAGGTTTTTTTTTCTTGAGTTGGCAGGACTGTTGATGACATCTGTGCCAAATTTCATGTGAATATATTTACGCTTTTGTTTTCCAAACGACCAAGAGTGCATTTTTCGATTTTTACAATGTCTGAGCAGAGAAGTGCCATCAAATTTTGTTTGCGGAATAAAATTTCGGCTGCGGAAACGTTGAGGATGTTGCGGAAGGCCTTTGGTGATTCTACCATGTCACAAAAAAATGTTTATAAGTGGTACAAAGACTTCAAAGAGGGTCGAGAACGTGTGGATGACTTGGAGCGCTCCGGACGACCATCGACGTCAACAGATGACCAACACGTCAATGAAGTGGAGGAATTAGTGCGCAAAAATCGTCGGTTGACTGTTAGAGACCTTACTGATATGATCGGAATATCAGAAGGATCTGTGAAAACCATTTTGAAAGACCATTTGGGCCTACGAAAAGTCAAATCTCAAATCAAAATATCGACGCATATCGTTCCGCAACCACCGTATTCGCCTGATTTGGCTCCGTGTGACTTCTGGCTATTCCCAAAACTCAAGAGACCACTTCGGGGAACGCGTTTCGAGTCGATTGAGGAGATAAAAGCAAAATCGAAGAAAGCGCTGATGACTATACCGAAAAGGGACTATTTGGCATAAGTTTATTTCATCGGGAGGGGATTACTTTAAAGGGGATAAAATTGATTTAGAAGAATAAATAAAGATTTTCCATTTTTACAAACATATTCACCTTACTTTTTGCCCACAGTAGTACATCCAAGTGAACTCTCAAAAATGTGTATTTAACTAATTTGTTTACATCATTTTGTTTTTTGCTGACCTTCCAATTCATTAAATTATTACTTAAGTCATTTTAGAATTGAGTGCAGAATTTTTGAAATTTGATTAGCGTAAATTGTCAGCACATTATATAGTGTTGTGCACATTTAGTTTGGCTTGCTTGGATGAAAATCTGTTTAACGAGAGCGTAAGTTGAAGTCGGCCCTGCCCGACTTCGAAATACCCGTTACTCAGCTCAGCTCGGATAAGTATGCAACATTTTTTTAACTCGGCCATTTATTATCCGATCCTTTTGAAAATTTGTGAGATTGTAGATATTGGCCACATAGACTACACTGCAAAATCTGAGCTCGATATCTTAAAAATTGTCGGAGTTATTCAATATTTTTTATTGCGGGGGCGGGAGGGGGCGTGGCCAAAATTTGAAACAAACTTGATCTGCCTACAGACAATACTAGCTTACGTATAAAATTTGGTTGCTCTAGCTCTTCTAGTCTCTGAGATCTAGGTGTTCATACAGACGGACGGACGGACGGACGGACGGACGGACGGACGGACGGACGGACGGACAGACGGACATGGCTATATCGACTCGGCTGTTGATGCTGATGAAGAATATATATACTTTATGATATCGGAGATGCTTCCTTCTGCCTGTTACATACATTTGCACGACTTTAGTATACCCTTTTTACTCTACGAGTAACGGGTATAAAAATATGCAAATAGTTGTAGTTCCTCTTGTTTTAAATAAGAATTACTCAATTAAATATTAACAGGTTTAAAAAATCCCAATTGAAAATTGAATTGAAGTGAAATATCCCAATTAAATATTGACTGGTTGTAATAAGACCCAATTGATAATTTAATGGAAGAAAAATTTCTAAATTAAAAATTTGTTGGTGTGAAAACCAGAGCTGCAAACCAGTTTTGAACCGAACCGGTTCGAACCCGGAATTCCGACTTTCAGATTACTGTGAACCGAACCTCTTAAGGTATTAAAGCTGAACCTGAACCCGTTCCGAACCCAAAATTTCGGTTCGGTTCAACAAAAATTATAGATTTGCACTATTTCCCAGTGACTTCTTCTGTTATCCTGATGGAATTATCCACATTACTGTGACACTTTTCGTATATGGACTACAAAATTGCATTTTACTTTAGGGGCTGTATCCAGAACTTCGAAGTTTTTATTTCGTCACAATACTTTATATAAGTAGAAAAACTTTGTCATTGCTTTGATGGTCATGAGCTGTATGAAAGTGTTTCTATTTCTATAAAGTATTGTGAAATCCCATCCCAACTCAAAATCAAGACAAGTCCCTTACAGTTTATGTCGGTTCTAGGTCGCCTTCTATATAAACGAGTATAAAGATTGGCTGAACCAAGGTTCAAACCAAAGCCTTGGCCCAAAAACCTTGAAACTCCAAATTCTGAACCTGAACCATTGGTAAATTTTGGTTCGAACCCGCGAGCCGGAGAAATATAAGCTGGCACTTGACCGGTTTCAAGAGCCATTTATAATTCACAAAAGCTTAAACTTTTAGCATATTCTAAATTAAATGAAATAAAACCATGAAAACTCAATATATAAAATAGCTTAGCTAAAATATTATATAATCAAATTTCAAGAGGATTTAATGTCAATTGAAGCATTTAACTAATTTAAACAATATAATTGATTAATTGATTGAGAATCTCTAACTCATTCAACAGTTGTAATATTTTTAACCCTGACAAATCATTAGATCCATCTAAACACATTTGGTAATGCATCGTCCATTGATCCTATCCTAAAAGATACGAAAAGCTTTTTTTATTTCAATGACATCACAGTGACAAGTTGCCCATTAAAAGAAATTAATTCGAAATCGTTTTGCCAACTCCTTAGTCGTGGGGGCCATGTCTTGGATGGCGGAACATGCCTACGCGTTCACTTCTTACTTGTACGGTTTGCTAGGATTGAGCAGATTTTATATCAGCTTTCGCACGGGACGCAGAACAAGCTCACGATTGCTGCAATGCTGCATTCTTGGTTGGAGCCTAATACACATTGGCGGACTATTAACGATTATCAACAGCTATTTGAGCCAAGCGGCACAACTGAGAGGTATCTCCTCGGTACCTTGGGCCAGTTGGTCTCCAATCCACTACTTTCTAACCTTAATGTTCATGACAGGCGATCTACTGCTATTTGTGAACTGTTCTCAGTGTCGACAGCGCAGCATCTGGCGGGTAGTTAGGCATCTGTTGCGATTTGAACTAAGGCTTATGAAGCTCGGCGAGTCATTCGCTCAACCCGAATCTGCCAAAGGTTTTTGGTGTATACTGTTTGTAACCTTATTATATTATATAAACTTGAGTGGCCTGGTATTTATGCGTTGCACCAGATCTATAAGTCAAACATACATTTGCGTTAGCAAGATTTCCTTGTTTCCAATGACCACAGCCGCCTGCCTGGGCAGCTATGCAATGTTATGGAAGATTTCGCACTGCTGTAGCCTGTTACAATTTCAACTGAAGAGACGACGGACCGTTTCGTTGCTAGAGATTCGTCGTTTCCAACGGTTGTGTCAATCTCTGATAAATTTGAATAGTGAATTCTGCCAAACCTTCAAATTTGTCTTACTTTGGCCACTTATACGTATGATTCATAATGGAATAGTGTGTACTTATTGGCTGATACGAGTACGCTTGGTAAAAGATGCTGCGAACTTCAGATTCTCGCTTGTGTTAATGTTTATAGTTATCAGTTGCATCGTAATGCTATATTTTGTGTGCAACCTGGCGTATAATATATCCCATCTAATCGAACAGACCCGTATGCTGGTTGGAGAAGCAACATTGCAAGAAGGCCAAGTCGAACGACATGTGAGTTGAGCTGAGTTGAGCAAAAACAACGCATTCATTTTCCTTTGATTTCCAGACTACTTGGCTTACCTTGCAGCTCAGCTGGCAAAGAATGGATGTACGAATTTTGGGTATATTGACCATCGATCGACAACTGGCCTTTAACATTATGACCCAAATCATTATAAACACCATTTATTTGGTGCAAGATGACTTCAATGTTATCTGGAGTCTTCACTCAACTTGAAACAAAATCAGTACCATATTTGAATGAGCAACTTTAAATTTAATAAACAAATTCAAGTTTCTATTTATAATAAAAAAAAAGCATAAATATTCCCTAGCTGTGGTCTTGCTGGGCTTTTGTTGGCTGATTCAATCAATCGCGTCAATCAAATGTCAAATTTTCACAACGCCAGGATAAGTAAATTATATTTAGTTACCTGCATTTCTCTAGAGAATTTCAGTGCGCGGACAGCATGGCGCCTCCTCCTACACCTTACCCGTAAAACAAACTTTCTATAAAAGCCGCGCAAACTTGGCTGGGTTAGATATTCGTTTGGCAGTCAGCAAACTGGAAAGCCGAGCATGAGCCGTAGCTGTTCGCTGAGCGCACTGGCGCTACCCCTCTTGGCATTCACTTTGTATTTCCTAATCGCTGTGCCAACTTCCTCGCATTCCGCCAGCTTGGATCAGGGTAAGCAGGCACAGCATATACCAAGTCTAGAGCCCACCGTGGACACAGGAACTGGACAAAGCACTGACTACCGACTTGACAACAGGCGCAACCAGAGATCCATCGGCTATAATCGCAGAGTTCTACAGATTTCACGCTCAAAGATACCCATCGAGCTGGACCTGTTGGTGGACAATGATGATGATCGGTCCAAATCGAAGCGTTTCGATGACTATGGTCACATGAGGTTTGGCAAGCGTGGCGGCGAGGATCAATTCGATGATTACGGACACATGCGATTCGGTCGATAAACGCGACTAGAGATAAGTGATTTGACTTTGTAAATAATATGTAGACCCATATAGATATATGTATCCAACTGTAATACATACAACAATTAAGTATAGACAACAAATAATAAAATTGCGCATTCCAAAAATGGAAATTTTTATAGAACTTCTACTACCTGAAGCCGGAAGTGAATCAAGACTTGCCGAATTCATTTCACTTTTTTATTTAAAACATTTTCCTTAAAGCCTTTTTCTGGTTAGTGTTTGGTTGTTGACAGGTTTCAAGCTAAAATTTCATTTTAACAAGTATTCAATGTGTGCAGTAAATTGAAATTACAAAAAACTTTGAGCATCTCCCAAAACATTTTAAGGTTGATCACATGCAAATTACCACACTCGTGACCAGTGCAATAATTTAAAAGAAATATTCTTGATGCACTGGAAAAAAAAGGAAATAAACTAAACTAAACTCGATGAATAAACAGGCGAAATCGACCTAACAATAAGGAACTTGCCTTGAAACGTATCTTGAGCGATTCATCATATATTTTAGAAAAATAATATCTCAATAAAAGGTCTTATACTTTCTAAAATTAAACAACTTCTTTTATGATTCAAGACATATTTTTATACTCAGTACCGTAGGTACATAGAGTATATTAAGTTTGTGCAAAAGTATGTAACAGCCAGAAGGAAGCATCTCCGACCCCATAAAGTGTATATATTCTTGATCAGCATCAACAGCCAAGTCGATATAGCCATGTCCGTCTGTCAGTCTGTCAGTCTGTCCGTATGAGCGCACAGGTCTCAGAGATGGTAAGAGATAGAGGTTTGCCATGTATGGGACATATGCTTCTTATGTCTGCAGGCAGATCAAGTTTATTTTCAATTTTGGCCACGCCCCCTCCCGCCCCCGCAATATGGAAAAAACGCCATATCTCCTACAGTTTTAAAGATAGATCGTTCGTTCCTTCTGGACATATAAGGTTGTCAAAAAAAGTCTTGCGGTAATTTTTTTGAATTTTCAATTGTTCATAAAATAGGTTATAATAATGCGATTTAAGTCAAATATGCGCCGTTTTGTTCGATGACGAGTTCCCAACGAGAAAGCCAACTTCATAATGCCCCTCTAATAGAAGCTCGCTTCCCTATTGTCAAAAAACTCGGAGAGCCAATTTTCACAGGACTCTCTTGTGGCCAACTTCCGACTACCAAGCTCGTTCGCCATGGACAGAAATAGGTGGTAATCACTTGGTGCGAGATCCGGACTATACGGTGGATGCAAAAGAACCTCCCATCCGAGCTCCCGGAGCTTCTGGCGCGTCACCAAAAATGTGTGTGGCCTGGCGTTGTCCTGATGGAAGACAATTCGGCCTCTGTTGATCAAAGATGGCCTCTTCTGCATGAGTGCTGCATTCAAGCGGTCCAGTTGTTGGCAATACAGGTCCGAATTGAGCGTTTGGCCATAGGGGAGCAGCTCATAGTGGATGATTCACTGCCAATCCCACCAAACACACAGAAGAACCTTCCTGGCCGTCAATCCAGGCTTGGCCACCGTCTGAGCAGCTTCACCGCTTTTCGACCACGACCGTTTGAGCTTCACGTTGTCGTAAGTGACCCACTTTTCATCGCCAGTCACCATCTGCTTCAAAAACGGGTCGATTTTGTTGCGATTCAGAAGCGATTCGCATGCATCCATACGGGCCAAAATGTTTTTTTGCGTCAAGTCGTGTGGCACCCATACATCGAGCTTCTTTTTGAATCCAAGCTTCTTCAAATGGTTTATAACGGTTTGATGACTCATGCCCAGCTCTTGGCCGATGCTACGGTTGCTACTATGCGGGTCTCTTTCGATCAATTCAGCGATTTTATCGCAATTTTCGACGACAGGCCTTCCGGACCGTGGCGCATCTTCGATCACCTCTGCACCAGAACGAAAACGTTGAAATCATCGTTGTGCGGTGGAAATGGAAACTGTATCGGGTCCATAAACTGCACAAATTTTATTGGCAGCATGAGATGCATTTTTGCCTTTATCGTAGTAGTACTGTAAAATATGCCGTATTTTCTTTTTATTTTGCTCCATGTTTGCGACGCTATAACTCACGAACGACTAAAAACAAACAACAATAAATCAAACACGTGTTAGCGCATGAAAATAGCTTTCCAAAAAGCTCTAGCGTGAACCGATGCGACGAATACAACTAGAAAACTGCAAAGACAAGCTTGCGGAAATACCGCAAGACTTTTTTGACAACCTTATATTTGGTTATCGGGATAACTTATCGATCGATCCGCGATGGTGAAGATCGGATTAACGGTTGTCGAGTTATGATCAAAAGTCTGTTCGCTGCTGCAGCGCAATAGCAGCGCTGCTTTCAGCTGCTACTGCAGCATCAAAATTTATGCTGAGTGTATAATTTTGTTGGTACAGAGTATGTTGTAGTCGGGCTTGACCGACTTTCTTTCTTGTTCTAAATGTCAGAATATAAAGGGTGATTTTTTAGCTATTATCTTTTTGGCAACACTGGTTTAAACAGCTCACGCACGTTTCGAGTTTTGTTTAACTGTCAAACATCTTCAGTTTGGTCTATAATTTAACCATGAATCGTCTTACAAACGAACAACGCTTGCAAATTATTGAATTTTATTATCAAAATGCGTGCTCTGTTAAGAAAGTTCATTGCGCGCTTCTTCCATTTTATGGTCAGTTTAATCGACCCACTAAAAATTTACATTGTTGGACATTAAACCACTAACACGCTTACGTAGAGTGCGAAAATTTCGCAGCTGTATCGGCCAGTGTTAATGATGACCATCAATTATCGATTCGTCGCCGTTAGCAGCAATTGGGCCTCTGTTACTCAACAACGTGGAAAATTTTGCGGAAGGATTTAGGTGTGAAGCCTTTCAAAATACAGCTGGTGCAAGAATTGAAGCCGAACGACCTACCGCAACGTAGAATTTTTGGTGAATGGGCTCCTGGAAAGTTGGCCGAAGATCCACTTTTTTACCGAAAAATTGTGTTCAGCGACGAAGCTCATTTTTGGCTCAATGGGTACGTAAATAAGCAGAATTGTCGATTTTGGAGTGAATATCAGCCAGAAGCATTGCAAGAGCTACCAATGCATCCAGAAAAAGTCACAGTTTGGTGCGGTTTATGGGCTGGTGGCATCATTGGACCGTACTTCTTCAAAAATGATGCGAATCGTAACGTAACTGTGACTGGTGAGCGCTACCGTAAGATGATATCCAACTTTTCTTTGCCCAAAAAGCAAGAGCTTGACTTGCATGACATGTGGTTTCAACAAGACGGTGCCGCATGCCACACAGCACGCGCAACAATGGACTTATTGAGAGGCGAGTTCGGTGAACATTTTATTTCACGTTCGGGTCCGGTCAATTGGCCGCCTAGATCGTGCAATTTAACGCCATTAGACTATTTGGGGCTATGTTAAAGCTCATGTCTATACAGACAAGCCCGCTTCAATTGACGCTTTGGACGACAACATTGAAGCATTTATTCGTGAGATACCGTCCGAAATGTTGGAAAGAGTATGCCAAAATTGGACTAAGCGGATGGACCATTTGAGGCGCTGTCACGGTCAACATTTGCATGAAATAATCTTCAAAAATTAAATTATATGGACCGTACTATCGATTCAAATAAAGATTTCATGCATTTTTCTGAATTTTATGTGTTTTTTTGAAAAACTTTCCTATAGCACTTAAACAATCACCCTTTACTTTCCTAAATTCGGAAAAAAATGGCGTTTTAAGGCTTGATTCCACATGACATAAATACTTATTTTGGCACATTACTGTATTCAAATAAGACTTATCTCTCTAAAAACAAGTAAGAGTTGGTAATAAACTGTCTGGCACTCGAACTCGTAGCCTCTAGGATACTTTAGCACATAAGGCATCTTATCACATTCGACTATAGCACTCAGCAAGCCGAATATCAATTGCCCCTTTTATGTTCCGAATGCAAGGAGGTCAAACTCAATAATTACCTTCGTGTTTTTTAAGTACTGGCTATTTTCTAGATTAAGTTTGCTGCATTTTAAGGCGTGTGTCGGAATTTTTATACTCTGTACCGTATTAGTATTATAAGTTTGTGCAAAAGTATGTAACAAGCAGAAGGAAGCATCTCCGACCCCATAAAGTATATATATTCTTGATCAGCATCAACAGCCGAGTCGATATAGCCATGTCCACATTTAGTTATTAGGATAACTTATCGATCCGCCAAAGGAATGAAGAAGATCGGATGAACGGTTTTCGAGCTATGATCAAAAGACAAATTTGCTTGGTACAGAGTATGTTATAGTCGGGCTTGACCGACTTTCTTTCTTGTTTTTTATACCCTAGCAAAAGGTATTATAATTATGCCCAGAAGTTTGCAACGCAAAGAAATATTAATTTCCGACCCCATAAACCATATATATTCTTGATCAGGGGGACGAGCTGAGTCGGTTTAGCTTTTTCCGTACGTCTATCTGTCTGCCAGTTTCTACGCGAACTAGTCTCTCAGTTTTAAAGCTATCGAGCTGAAATTAAGCACAGGCCTTCTTTTGCTGCACACTGCTGATATGTCGGAACCGACCGGATCGGATGACTATATCTCATAGCTCCCATAGGAACAATCGGTTGGAAAACTAGTTTTAGTATGAAAAACTTTCAATGGAAACTTTTCAATGGAAACGTCTCCAAACTTTGTAATCCTAGGTTTTCTATGTTTTTTTAAAATTCTACCAAGTTTTATTCAAATCGGACAACTATATGGTATAGCTGCTATACAAAAGAAAGGTCTGTAAAACACTCTTAGTTAGAAAAACTTTTTTGTTTTTAATGTTAGCATCCTGCAATTTTGTATTTGTTTGTTTCACATGCTTTCACATAATTTTACAAATTTTTGGCCAAATCGGATGACTATATCAAATAGCTCCCATACGAACGATCGGTCGGAAAATGGGAAAAAGAGTATATTTGAAAATATTTAAGCGAATGGATGGCGCCAGATTTTAACACTTTGTGCAATTTTTTTATTTTCTCAATTCAAGGGTAAATCAACCCTTGATCGAATGTTTTTAAAACAAGAATGAAAGTCGGTCAAGCCCGACTATAACATACCAAGAAAATTATACGCTCGCTGCAGCAGCGAACAGTCTTTTGATCATAACTCGAAAACCGTTCATCCGATCTTCTCCATCCCTTTTGCGGATCGATAAGTTATCCTGGTAATTAAATATGTACAGAAAGAACAAGCTATCTATCTTCAAAACTGTGGGAGAAATTACGTTTTTTCTAAATTGCGGGGGCGGGAGGGGGCGTGGCCAAAATTGAAAATAAACTTGATCTGCCTGCAGACATAAGAAGCATATGTCCCATACATGTCAAACCTCTATCTCTTACCATCTCTGAGGTCTGTGCGTTCATACGGACAGACAGACGGACAGACGGACATGACTCGGCTGTTGATGCTGATCACGAATATATATACTTTATAGGGTCGGAGATTCTTCCTTCTGGATGTTACATACTTTTGCAGAAACATATAATACTCTATGTACCTACCTATAAAAACACATCTAGAAAAACGACTAAACCCTGTTTTCGAAAAAAAAATATAGATTCTCAACTTTACATACTTACATACCATTTTATATACATAAAAGTTTATGTTTATATATTCAAGCTCACTTTAACCGAAATTTGGAGATTTTAAGTTTAATATTTCGAAAAAATTGAATTTATATAGGTTTGCCGTTGTTAGAACCCATTGAAGAGTCTAAGTTTCTGTTTTGCAGACCGATTCTGCTAACTATAAAACCAAAGGTTTGGTTCGAAGCTTGGTTCACGGTATCTTAGATCCAGCTAAAGAAGCTATTAAATGCTCGAATGAACCTCATTCATTATAGGATTATTGAAAAAACTTTTTAGCCATTGCCTGGTCTTTGAAATAGCCAAGTCTTGAATACGTAAATTTGTTTTACCACAACTTAAATTAAGCTTTTATTTCTTTTCAAAAATATAAATATGGTTTAGAAGTTATAATGCTCCGATTCAAAACTACAAAATAATTTTTTCGAATAAAAATTGTTTTATAAGTTTTGCAAAAAACTGACTAAAATTATTTATCAAACCGAACCTAGTTCCAAGTAGAGAAGGTCGGTTTCGGGAAATTAAGAATTCGCAAAATATAGATTGAAATATATTTATTTTATTTTTATATTTTAAAAGAAGTTCAAACTTGTGCATGACGTTATGTTCGAGCAAACTTCGTTGAGTTCAAGATTTAAATAAAATTTTTGATAATTTGTTTGATTTGAAGCAAATTTAGATGTATTTTAGATATTATATAAAGATGTGTTCAGTTTTGAAACTCAGCATATTTCAATACAAAGAATTCGAAAAGCAAAATCTAAAATCTTGTTAAAAAACATTCGATATGTCGCCTTGGAAAAATATTCGACAACGGTGTACTATATCGCATTTTTTTACAAAAGTATAGATATTCTGATATTATTTCCAGCATCCCTACTTAATAAATAGTATACTAAATTCTTGATCATGGACTAGGCATACTATGTCGAACCATCTAAAGGATGTGAATAAATTGTGATATTTTTTGACTTTTGTCATTGGGTAATACGAAAAAAATTTACAAATTCAGCTATTTCCAGATGTCATAATAGTCCATTTGCACTATATAAATTATATGCAATACGATTTGGGTCACAATGTAAAAGGCCAGTCGTCGGTCAATGGTGATGATACCCAAAACTCGAATATCCGTTCGCTGCCAGCTGAGCTGCAGGGCAAGCCAAGTATTCTGCAAATCAATCTAAATGAAACATTTTCCTAAGAAAGCGCACTTCCAACTCACTTGTCGTTCCACGCTTTTTTCTTGACATGGTGCTTCTCGCAGTATGGTACGTGTTTTTTCGACAAGATTTGAAACATTTTTCGCAAGGTTACTAAGAATGAATATCATCATGATGCAGCTGACATTTGTGATCAACGAGGCCAGGAAGTGGCTCAGAACGAAAACATCTTGTTTTAAATATTTTCGAAACGTCCAATAAGTAAGTATTATTCCGTTATGTGCTATACGTACAAATTGCCAAAGTAACACAAGGTTGAAGGTGCTACAATACTCAGAGTTGACATTTATTAGACGCTGATGTAAGCGGTGAAGGCGACGCAACTCCTTCAAAGGAATAATCTGATGATGTTTAAGTTGTGACTGCAAGCGGTCGCAGCATTGCGAAATCTTCAACAGTAAAGCATAGCAGAAAATGCAGGTAACAGTGGCCATGGGGAAAACGGATATCTTCCATTTGCAAATTGAAGCTGATTCACCAGCACAACTAACACATCGCTTGTATACCACGTAACCTAAGCCAGAATAAAAAGACAAGGGCGCCAGGAGTAAATACCAGTGGACTTTTTGATCTGCTGACGAATGTCCTATTTTGGCCAGCTTAGTAAGCCCCGATTCCAGTCTCCACAAATGCTGAAGAATCTGATAGACGCTGATTTGCCGCCATTGAGAGAACAATATATTTAGCAGAACATCGCCACCCATCTTCAAAAATGAAAGTACTGCATTTGTAGGAGTCAAGCTGGCACAAGGCATAGTGATGGTATACAAATTATTCAAATTCTTCACCAAATGGTTACTGTAAATTGATAAGCCACAAAGCAAAATCAGGTTACAAAAAATGCTATAACATTGCAGGAGTCGCGACGTTTTTAAGCGACCCGAGCGGAAACTAAAGTAAAACCTGGTTAAACCGAGTGCACAAAATAAGTAAGAAGTGCACGCGTAGGCGTGCTTCGCCTTCAAAGACATGACTGCAACGTCTAACGGGTTGGCGCTGGTATATCCAATTAATTTTTATTAAATGTCAATATGAGGTCCTTATTTGACAGTCCTTAATTCATATCTTCTTTTCAAGTTTCCAATTAATATAAATTTTCAATGTCAATGGGTGTGCCTATTGCAGCAATAGTATTGCTTCTTGTAAACTAAAAATAAAGGAATCCACCCTCAAAATGGCCACGAACCGCTGGAGATCAATTCACTCTTGTGAAATATCTAGGCTCACGTGGCCCACTCTCAAGTTTAAAAGCCACAATGACTACTGAAGAAGCTGTTGCTCAGTTGATGAAGAAGAAAGCGTCCAGTATCTCCTATGTCACTGTCCAGCGCTCAGTAGGAGACGATTCGCAATCTTAGGTCAGCATTTCCTACCTGGCATTTTAGCAGTCTCTGAAATAGAGATTACTTTACTACTCAAAGTGCTACTTTCAAAGTGGTTTAGAAGGGATGACCCTTCCTTTACTGTCTAAAAGTAAAATTAGGGGTTATATGAGGTTATATACATTGGACCTATTTTTGGTTTAAGTGAAGGAGCATCACCGCGCCTGCCATCTCAACCTAACCTAACCTACTCATTGTTTACAAGTTTTAATTGGGTGTTTAACTTATGCTTTAGAAATCGGTATGATGTTTCATCAAGCTGCAAAAACGTTCCTTGAACTTGCTTGTACCGAGCTTCAGCAAAGGTGTTTGATACCGTTCCACAGTGGTTCCTCCCATAGGCCAAAAATAAAAAGTCAAAGTTAAAATTTTGACTTTAAATGTATCAACACCTCTTCATAATTGGTCTAGCTATTAAACTGTATACTTGTTTTTGTTTTGTTCTTACTCTCCTCTTCAAGAATAGCATCAAAAGAGTCAGCATGATATTATTTTGACATTTGCAGCGTGAGCAACTTGCAAGTACAGCTCTCAATAAAAAAATTAAAAAAGCATTTAAATCAAAGTTATTGTGCGATGGAAGGGTTTAATATTATAAATAAAGGTATTAACTATATTTATACAACAAAAAGTATATGTACTTCCGGCTGTGTTTTGTGTAAATCGGTATTGTGTTAAGTACTTTATTGTGGACGTTCTGTGTTTGTCTTTGCTGTGTTTCGTTAGAGTTTTAGTAATGACCGTCACCTCACAACTCAATAAATCTTTTTGTATATGATTTATTAACATTTTAAGCTTATGATTATGTTTCATTCAAGTGCCGATAGGTGCCCAGGCTCTTGCTATATACAAAAAGGTAACCTAACCTCAACTTTAAAAAAGCGAATGACGCCGCCGAATATAGTATCCCGATTTTCACTAAGCTCCCCCAGGTTATATAAAGCAGAGCTGCAAACCGGTTTTGAACCGAACCGGTTCGAACCCGGAATTCCGACTTTCAGATTACTGTGAACCGAACCTTGAACCGAACCTCTTAAGGTATTAAAGCTGAACCTGAACCCGTTCTGAACCCAAAATTTCGGTTCGGTTCAACAACAATTATAGATATGAACTATTTCCCAGTGACTTCTTCTGTTATCCTGATGGAATTATCCACATTACTGTGGAAACACTTTTCGTAAGTGGACTACGAAATTGCATTTTAGTTTAGGGGCTGTATCCAGAACTTCGAAGTTTTTATTTCGTTACAATACTTTATATAAGTAGAAACACTTTGTCATTGCTTTGATGGTCATGAGCTGTATAAAAGTGTTTCTATTTATATAAAGTATTGTGAAATCCCATTTCAACCCAAAATCTAACTCTATAAACATGTACAGGGAAGCCCATATTCGACGGACCCATCTGGCAACGCCATAACTTTTGACAGAGATGTCAGATCGCTTAATGACATACCGCGTTTGAAGCGTCAGTCCAAGCATGGAACAATACACGCCACGCGAGCGCTCTGAAATAGTTGAAATTTACATTCAACAGAACAAGTCAATTGTGAAAACTCAACGTGCTTTTAAAAAATTAAAAAATGTGAAAAGTGCGCCTTCTAAGAACACCATTAAGCGTTTATACGAAAAATTTTCGACTGGTGAGGCTCTTTCCAATCCGATGAGGCCAAATAAAAGTCGACCAAGGCGATCGGCCGAGAATATCGCTGCCGTACGAGCCAGTGTTGAGAGGTCCCCAAGAACATCCCAAAAACGCCGTTCTCAGCAGTTGGGCATGGCTCGGTCCACTTTACAACAGATTATTCGCGTTGATTTGCATTTGTTCCCGTACAAAATTCAATTGACGCAAAGATTGTTGCCTGCGGACAAGCCTCGTCGATTGGAATGGGCCAAAAGAGTCATCGAAATGGCCGAAGATGACGAGCAATTTTGGAACAAAATTATCATGTCCGATGAAGCCCATTTCACATTGAATGGGACCGTAAATAAGCAAAATTGCCGTATTTACGCCACTGAAAATCCTCAGGAGATTCAAGAAGTGCCTCTTCATGACGAAAAAGTCACAGTTTGGTGCGGCGTTAGTGCGAAAACGGTCATTGGGCCGTTTTTCTTCCAAAATGAAAATGGCCATGCTGTTACCATCAACCAGGAGCGCTATCGCGACACGATGACCAATTTTGTGATGCCAATTATTCGTCGAAAGCGTATGAGGCAGTTCTGGTATCAACAAGACTGCGCTCCACCGCACACAAGTCGCATAACAATCGATTTTCTGAAGAAATTGTTTCCGGGCCGTTTGATGTCGAAAAGTGGTGATTTGGACTGGCCACCGCGTTCGCCCGATTTGACGCCGCCTGACTTCTTCTTGTGGGGATATTTGAAGTCAAAGGTTTACGTTAACAAGCCAAGGACCGTAGAAGAGCTCAAGGACAACATTCGTGAAGAAATAGCCGCTATTCCGGCCGAAATGTTGGCGAAAACGATGGAAAATGCTGCAAAAAGGGCACAATACGCCATCAACGCCAGAGGCGGCCATTTGAGAGATATCATATGAAGAATTATAAGGTTGCGTTGCAATATACTGGAAAACAAAAAAGTTTTCCATACAAACACTTGATTTCAGACCGATCGTTCATATGACAGCTATATGATATGGTGGTCCGATCCGGCTGATTTGTATACATCATCGTACTATAAATTTATAAAAAAATTTGTGTCAAGATTCAAGCCTCTAGCTTAACTAGAAGTATTTTTGGCCGCCCTCCCCATACAACAGGAACCAGTGTGCGTTCTAAGCAACTCTTTGAGAAGTTTTGATTGAAATGCATTGTTGCGCCGCAGAGTATGCAAATATTTTACTATCCTACAAAAAATAACTTAAGTGCCTACTAGTATGCAACATTTATCAGAGCTTGGCTCTTCAATATCGTACGATACAAAATTTATATTGCTGAAGAAATAAATTGCAACTTTATCTTAATAATGTTGCAAATTTTAGTTCTTCTATAGTTTTTAGTACGATCTTTCCCAAAACAGACCAGCTACATGAAACGGGGGCAGCAAGCTACAGTGCAAGCATAAGTCTACCTGAACTTGAAAATAGGTCAACCTGCTAGCCCTTGTGTTTTTTACCTGCTAATCAGTTTGGATACATCAATAATATCTGAATCTACCCATTTTCTGTAAACTCCATTGAGCAGAACGCCGCTGAATGTGTGCCGCCTAATCCACGCTCTGCTCTGTCAGCGTGTCAAGTGCTGAGTCCCCTCCCATTGACCGACCGCATTGAGCAGTTTTGCTATGTAGCTGTGTAAAGAATTCCATTTGCCGACCGGATTGTCCGCATTCCACAGATTCAATCGAACAGTACGTCTACACACACACACACACACCCCAACACACACACACACACTCACAAAGGCACACAAAAGACCAAATTAACAGCTATAGAGAAAAGTATCTACGAGTTTATCAATAAACAAACCGCAATCCAAAGGCGCAGCCCAATGCTCGGTGCAGCCGCCTAGACTTTAACTTCGCAACCAGTCTCAAGAACTGGGCAGACGGAGAGTCAATTCCGAATCTGGAAAATCACAAATAAAATATGAAGAAAGAAAAAAATGAGCACAAAATGCCGATGAGAGGCACTGGAAGCAAAACAACATCCACAAAGAGTCACCAACACCGATGGCCGGCTCAGTTCGAGCCAAGTTTTCGACATTTTGGAAGAAGACGTCGTCAACTTGCAGGTGTTTAGTGATTGTGAGCATATCATATGTTGCTTTTATTTGAAGTAAAATATTTTTGTTTCTATATGTTCACCGCTTGTGATGGGCGATGGACTGTTGTTATTTTTGGAAGCTCACCTATAAGTCACAAACGTGCAATTTTGTTTAATTTGTTATCTTTTATAGGTTTTTATCGACATAAAGTTGTAAGTTTTAAGCTTTTGAAAAGATATTCAGAGGCTTATGAGCTGTACTTAGGTAAGTATGATGAATAGTAAGTCCAAGTAATATGTTATTTTTATACCCTGTTCCCATTGAAAATGGGAAAAGGGGGATCATGAAGTTGTGCGAATGTATGTAACAGGGAGAAGGAAAATTTTCCGACCACATAAAGTATAAGTATATATATCTTGATCAGCATGAACAGCCGAGTCGATATAGCCATGTCCGTCTGTCCGTCTGTCCGTCTGTCCGTCCGTCCGTCTGTCCGTCTGTCTGTCTGTATGAACGCGTCGATCTCAGAGACTATAAGAGATAGAGCCACAAATTTGCACGAAGGTAGATTTATGCTGTACGCAGATCAAGTTTGTTTCAGATTTGGAAAATTCCCACCCGTCCCCCTTTTATCCCCAAAAAACCAAGACCTCCTCTAGAAATTCTAGACCTAAGCAACCGTCAGATCCACAATTTTCAAGTTAGAGCCTCGTGGTTTAGTATGCATCAAGCTAGGCCCAATATCTATCTATTCTGAAAAGTACAATCAGATCGGACAAAAAACACCGGAGTTATAAGCGAAACAGTTGAGCTGATAGTAGCATCCCCCCCAGTTGTTGGCCAGGAATACCAAAAGTGTTGCCTACATTTAGGATGACATTTTGTCACAAAGAAATAAATGAAAACAAATGAACAGGGTATTTTGTGGTCGGGAAAACTCGACTACAGCGCCCTTACTTGTTAACTCATGTTGTATCTACCCGGGGGCCATGATGTCAGATGTCATTTTTATACTCTGTACCGTAGGTACATAGAGTATTATAAGTTTGTGCAAAAGTACTGTAACATCCAGAAGTAAGCATCTCCGACCCCATAAAGTATATATATTCTTGATCAGCATCAACAGCCGAGTCGATATAGCCATGTCCTTCTGTCCGTCTGTCCGTCCGTCCGTCTGTCTGTCTGTCCGTATGAACGCACAGATCTCAGAGATGGTAAGAGATAGAGGTTTGACATGTATGGGACATATGCTTCTTATGTCTGCAGGCAGATCAAGTTTGTTTTCAATTTTGGCCACGCCCCCTCCAGCCCCCGCAATTTAGAAAAAAAGTCATATCTCCCACAGTTTTGAAGATAGATGGCTGGTTCCTTCTGGACATATTTAGTTATTAGGATAACTTATAGATCCGCCAAAGAAATGATGAAGATCGGATGAACGGTTTTCGAGTTATGATCAAAAGACAAATTTTCTTGGTACAGAGTATGTTATAGTCGGGCTTGACCGACTTTCTTTCTTGTTATTTTTAAAAATTTTAAGCTGCTCTTTTTTTTCGAAATTTACTGACTCGTCAGTCACTGCCAAGTGCATTCACAATCATTCAGTATGCATTTTTCTATATTTGACACCAACCTGCATTAATGCTTCTTTGGGCTTGTTCAGAAGTAGAACTGTGAGAGCATATTTTCTTTCATGTCGGGAACGATTCACAAAATAAAAATCTCCTTATGCACGATTTGCGCAGTTATTTTGTGAAGCGTTTTGCATCATTCTCGAACCATGCACGACGTGAGAACGCGTCATTCATGCTCCCGCACCATAAGCATTCATGTCCCTTAAAATAGAGTTAACAAAATTCAACGCAGCTATTCACATGCACACAACAGCCTGATATCGTTGGCAATAAATTGCAGCAGCTGCCTTAAGGCACTGTTATCCTGATCTTTTTCGTTCAAAGATTATGTTGTATATTTTTTTTTTTAATTTTGTTGGCCAAGCGCCATTTTTCTTGGTTCTTGCTAAATGCACCGGAGTCACAACGACCCATTAGCGCTTCACTGATTGGAACAAGACAATACATCTTTGAATGAATTCCAAATTGCAAAATGTTAAGCCTTGTCAACAATTTCGAGAGTTAAGAACTTTTACCAGGAAACCGGAAAAATATGTTTACATATCATTTGAATGTGCCAGTACAGTTTCGTTAGTCAAATATCATAATAATTATATATACAACAGTTAATGCTTTAAAAAAAAATTTGGTGAAATCTGCATAACTTATATTCACGATATTTGATCTTAGCTCAGTTACAAAACACTCACGGATATCGGAAGTTCACGCACGAAACTATGTGTGACTGTTTTTTGGAATTTAATTGTTATCTGTATTGTGCGTGTTTTGAACATACAATACAAAGCTTAAATTTATTTTAAGCTGCCTTAACAATTTAGGACCATTTAATCTTTTTTATTGAAATGATATGAAGATTGTCATTTAGCAAATTATCTTTGGCTCTTACGCTTTTCTCATTTCTGTCAAGCTCCTTCCTTTTTTTCAATTCGCAAACTATTGTCTTGGTTTATCAAATTTTTGGTGATCTAAATAAAAGCGATCGATTCCTACTGAGGAACTAAAGACAACTACACACAAAACAAAGTAGTCATCACTTCTACACTTTTTAGTCATTATTTTGATACTATTGAGATTTAAATTCTCTTTAATACTCCAAAGATCAAGTTGATATTTTCGAAAGTATTACAATGATATTTCGAAGAGATCAAATCGATCAGGCTGACACTGGTACTCATTTGTATACCCTTGCAGAGGGTATATTAATACTGTCCAGATGTTTGTAACGCATAGAGGGAAGCATTTCCGACCACATAAAGTGTATATATTCTTGATCAGCATGACGAGCTGAGTCGATATAGCCATGTCCATCTGTCCGTCCGTTTCAATGCTATCTCCTCCGTCTGTTTTAAAGCTATCGTTACCAAACTTTGCACGAAGTCTTCTGGTCCAAATACGCTGCACATTTGTCGGAGCCGGTCGGATCGGATGACTATAACATATAGCTGCCATAGGAACGATTGGTCGAAAAACTAGCTCTAGTGAGAAAAACTTTTTTGTTTTTAATGCAAACGTCTCCAATATCCGTATTTACTAGTTTTTAATGCTTCTTCATAATTCTGCCAAATTTGGTCGAAATCGGACATCTATATTGTATGGCAGTCATACAAAAGTAGAGTCATAAAAGTAGTCTTATTGGGAAAAACTTGTTTGTTTTCAGTGGATATGTCCTTCAAATAAGTTAGAAAACGTGCTGCAAGGGTATACAAACTTCGGCCGAGCCGAAGTTAATTTTCCTCTATTTTTATACTCTATACCGAAGGTACATAGAGTATTATAAGTTTGTGCAAAAGTATGTAACATCCTGAAGGAAGCATCTCCGACCCCATAAAGTATATATATTCTTGATCAGCATCAACAGCCGAGTCGATATAGCCATGTCCGTCCGTCCGTCTGTCCGTCTGTCCGTCCGTCTGTCTGTCCGTATGAACGCACAGATCTCAGAGATGGTAAGAGATAGAGGTTTGACGTGTATGGGACATATGCTTCTTATGTCTGCAGGCAGATCAAGTTTATTTTCAATTTTGGCCACGCCCCCTCCCGCCCCCGCAATTTAGAAAAAACGTCATATCTCCCACAGTTCTGAAGATAGATGGCTTGTTTCTTCTGGACATATTTAGTTATTAGAATAACTTATCGATCCGCCAAAGGAATGATGAAGATCGGATGAACGGCTTTCGAGCTATGATCAAAAGACAAAATTTCTTGGTACAGAGTATGTTATAGTCGGGCTTGACCGACTTTCTTTCTTGTTTAGTATCAATTTGATACTAGCAATTAGCGAATTTGGTATTTTAATTGCCAATCTTTTGATATTATTTCAATAATAGCTTTTCTCAACTTAATATTTTTTCTCATCAAGCTTGAAGTACCCATTTCAAATTAGTTCTCTGCTAATAGCCATTAAAATTAAAACATAAACATTTAGAAAGCGATTACTTTTAATTTGCAGTCTTACAAAATGTATTTTAAGACTATCAGAAAAATGGTTCTCTCATATTGCAACATGGATGTTATTCAAACAGAAGTCAACGTTAGGATGTATCTCATGCCATTCTAATCGAGTAAGCAGTACATAACTTTTACCTTAAGCGAAGTGCCAACGTAATTCCACCGAAATCAAAACACCAAATGTCAATCGTCAAGCATCTATTGAGCTGCCAGCTCGGCAGTCTTCGGTTCACATAAAAGCATGACATTTCGAGATTTTGAACTGTCATAAAAATGTGCCTGTTTCCAAATAATAATTTTGCCTACCAAATGAATATTCCAAGTATCAAATTAATAAACGAAATATAAATTTGTTACTTTGTAGGATATCCCATATTTAGGATTATATTGAAACCAAAAAAAAACGATACTAGTTTTAGTTTCAATTTGAGACAACGATTATTAAATTGATGTTAAATTCAACTTTTTTTGGTGTGTTAATCCAAATTGATTGGTAAAGATCGGATGAACAGTTGTCGACTTTTGAGCAAAAGAGTTCTTGATGCTGCAGCACAGTAGGAGCCGAAGCTGCACTACTTTATTCGACGTAGAAGTGGTGTCCAGGGTTCCACTTGACGGTAGAGGTGCAATATCAAAATAAAAATGAGACTGTTGATGATAAAAACAATTATGTATCCAGATGATTATTTCGAAGTCTCTGCTTTATATTGAACTTAACACAATCCGAAACCCCTTAGGTGCTAGAATACAGAATGTTTCCATATCAGCAAGATCTATACGCATTAAAATTCTTCACCTTTTCGATGTTAACGCAGTGTTTTGCTTTAGTGTTTAGGCCCCTCTCCGGCACCAAAAGGCCACCCCAGACTAGCTTAGCCGCGTTTGTAGGCAAATTGAAACGTGTTGCGTGGCATGTGTTTGGCAATTCGCCTGCTTGACCAGCTGCCCAAGTTGGATTTTTGGTTTCCAGTAAAACTGGAAATGGAAAACGATTTCTTGTTGCATTTTCTCGTTTTATAAAATGTGGAATTTCCATAAAGCCTGTGTGCCGCTGACACACAGAGATAGAGAGACAGCGAGAGAGACAGAAGGAGCTGGAGCTGGAGAGCAGGCGAACTTGCTTGCTCACGCCACAGGCGACTGCCACATCCATGTCCATAACTTCACTGAGCAGGCAGGCGTATGCGTTTATAATTGAAAATACATATGAACCACATGCGTGCATTACGCAATGCAGAAAACTGAAACTGCCAATTTTGATTTACGCATTTGGAAACCATAAATTTAGCACCTGTTGACAATTAGGTAATTCGGGCCTAACTGCCAACAGCAGAAGGAGGGGCCAAATGCCGCTGGTCTCTTGGCTTTCCAAAAGCAAAAACCTTCTCAATGCATTTTAAATTAACCTGCTGACCTGAATATCCCATAAATCTCAGAAAGTTAAAGTTGAAGTTCACCTGAAAATTGCGATTATCTTTAAGTTCCAAGTGAAACTGGAAGTGAAATCTTCAGCATACGGCGAAATTCTCGCCTGTTTCATCTCACATTCGCTAAGTTAATCTGTTCGCATTGTTGTCGAAACTCGAAAACTCACATGAAACTCTCTCGCCTGCTTTTGGGGTGTTGTTTTTGCTTGATCTGTTTGTCGGTATTGGTAGATGTAGATGGAGGGGGGCCCAGCCCAAGGTTTTCGTTTCAAAATATTCCATTACAATAATCTTCAGGTCGCAGCGGCATTCGTATGCAAATTGGTCGATGGCATGCGTGCGCGGTTACATTGCAGAGTGGATATTTGCATGCCAAGTGCATACTTACGTTAGACAAAAATACATACAACATTTTTTTAGAGCCAAGCGACATGCAAGTGCATACACAGAGAGAAAATGTTAAATATTTTGAGCTTTAGTAATTGTAGGTTTAGATGCCTAATAATTAAAAAACCGAGAAGAACCGGTGGAGAAAGACTATCAAATAAATAATGTTGAGAGGAAAAGAAATTCTGTCTACAACATCCATGGAAAGAATGAATGACTTATTTAAAAGCAAAGAGTCGGGAATAGCAAGAGTTGGTCAAAAGCAGGTGTTCAAACACTGGCAACGAAGAATAAGACTTTAGGAGGCAGTAAGACAAACTCTACAACCTCAGAACGACTCAGCAGACTCAGTGGAGCTTTCTGAAACGATTTGCTAACCGAACTGAACCGGTTCTTTCGCGGTTTTAGGTTCGGTTCGGCATTTTATCATTACGAAGCTCAAGGGCATGCGTCATCGACAAAAACAAAGAGAAGTCGAAAGGGTCATTGTCTAGGCTATAGGGCGGGTGGGGTAGGACTCACAATTCAGGGTTTCCAGGTATGTTTTCAGAGGCCTTGCTAAATGTGACCTAGAGTTGTCATGTTGAAAAAATTTCCTGGTAGTGCCTTTGCTTGTTTTCAATGCTCGACTCAAACAGATCAATTGAGTTCAGTAGAGTTGGCCTGTGATGGTTTCACCCGGTTGTAGCAGCTCTTAGTACACCATTTCTAAAAAACAAATACATTCATTATTTTTCCACCGAAAATATACGACCTTTGGGTCGATTTTGGCATTAATTTTACAGGGTTATTGTAATAAACTTATTTTTCATAATCAGTCTCAATAATATGGAAACATCCATCTGTCCCGCAAATTGTGTTTTTATTCGTGGCACACAAAAACTATGTTATTTACACCTCAGCGAAATGACACAAACTGAAAAGAAAGCCTAATAAATAGAAATTTCGAAATGAACTTGGTTCTTACATTTTCAACATACTTCAAGGCTTGTTTGTACAGTTTAAGTATACAAAACTTTTCTGTTTCCAATAAAAACTTCTTCACACTTCGTGGTTAAATGTATAAGTATTATAGTTGTCTATGCACTTGTTCGAAAGAAAGGTTTGACAAAATATTCTAGGTATGAACAATTTTTGGTTTTCAATTGAAACGTGTTGTTTTTATATACGGCGGCTAAATCTCTAAAAAATATAATCCAAATTGGATGACTTAGCTTATGATTGCCATAGGGTCGAACAGTAGATTAACTAGTTTTAGTGAGAAATTGCGAGTCGGCATTGCCCGATTTCGATACACCCTTTACTTAATAGATGAAATGCCAAATAGCCACCCTTTATGTTAATTAACAGATCATTAATTTTATGTTAACATATTAACATGATGATGTAATATGCGTTGACATTAAATATGTGACAAAACTATCCTCAAAAAATGCCAAAAAGTAGTCAACGTTTTTTATACTCTGTACCGTAGGTACAACAGCCGAGTCATATCCGTCTGTCTGTCCGTATGAACGCACAGATCTCAGAGATGGTAAGAGATAGAGGTTTGACATGTATTTGACATATGCTTCTTATGTCTGCAGGCAGATCAAGATTATTTTCAATTTTGGCCACGCCCCCTCCCGCCCCCGCAATTTAGAAAAAACGTCATTTCTCCCACAGTTTTGAAGATAGATGGCTTGTTCCATATTTAGTTATTAGGATAACTTATCGATTCGCCAAAGAAATGAAGAAGATCAGATGAACGGTTTTCGAGTTATGATCAAAAGACTGTTCGCTGCTACTGCAGCATCAAAATTTATGCTGAGCGTATAATTTTCTTGGTACAGAGTATGTTAAAGTCGGGCTTGACCGACTTTCTTTCTTGTTTTATATTAACCATTTCCATTTCCTAGCCCAAACCCAAAGATATAATAGAAACCGATATTATTATAGCTCAGTCATTTATTAAACGATTTTTCTTAATATTTCGGAGATTAAATTGAAATAAAAATCAGCTTAAAGTTTGTTCGATATCTTAAAATTTGTAGGAGTTTGTAAGAGGGCTCAGAAAAATTTTAAATAAGCTTGATCTGTTGGCAGAAATTATGGATCTTCATTAAACTTGGTTGTTCTTGCTCTTCTAGACTCTGAGATCTAGATGTTCCTTCTGGACATATTTAGTTATTAGGATAACTTATCGATCCGCCAAAGGAATGAAGAAGATCGGATAAACGGTTTCGAGTTATGATCAAAAGACAAATTTTCTTGGTACAGAGTATGTTATAGTAGGGCTTGACCGACTTTCTTTCTTGTTTCTAATTAAATCCGAAAGGAACAAAAAAAAATCATCTTATACTAAGAACGCATATTTTTCAATTTTTAGACCTACTGAGTGTAAGAAATATTCTGGACTCAAAAACTTTTGTAGTCATCACAATAACATTTGGGGTTCCTTTTATTGATTTCAGAATGTTTTGTACAAAAGTTTCAGTACTTCCAGGAACAGTTCTTCACTCACTTCAATTCGCCCCAATACGGTTATGTGTAAAGCTTCACACAGCTCGTTTGGCGCCACTCAGTTGTTTTCGGTATCTTTCTCTCTCTGTGTACTCTTCCGCGCATACCTACAAAGACTAGACAGCATTCTTGTGGCTAGCCCACGCTCCTTCAGCTCCACTCGCGGTGTCAATCATCAATCCAAACCGTCTGACGTGCCGTTAATAGACATGAAATTCTCTCTTGTGACATATGCCTGTGTGGAGAGATTCGTTAAAGGATACGCATGGAATATCTGTTAACATTTTATTTTGTTTATGGTACATATTGATTCAATTATATACGATTATGCATACATGTAGGGGTATTTCAACTAAGTGTAATATGGACAGAACGGAATGTTGTAGGTAACTCGCTCTTCGGCATATTTTACATATTTTTATTTGTGATCGTTCGGTCAGATAGCTCAGTTGTCGGGTGTTTTATATTATTCTACAATATAGTTATATATATATTGTCTTTCATTTGAATATTTTTCATAAAAAATATACTTAAAGTAACCTAATAAGGCACACATATTCATTGTCAAAAGATGATTTCAATTTCGGGACCTTTGGCTGGTCTGACCATTGCTTTCTCAAAGTCGCTTGAAGATTTGATTGATTCGATTCCTTTTCTAATTTGACCAGCATCGCTAAAACTTTGTGTAAATCTATGTATGGATCCAGATCCAGTGAAAGTCGTACGAATTCAACTTATCTGCGCGGTTTGCCGAAACTACTGGATGGTCCAATGGGACCATAGATGGCATGCGGATGTGGGGGATGCGCCAGCTGTGGATGTTGTCCAGGTCCGGGGCCATTCGCCAGGGCGTGCTGCTTGCGTTGAAGTGTACTTGGACCCATGGGCCGCTCGCCATCGTTGAGGTCAAGGCCGGCTACCATTTGAGCAATTTCGCGTTCTTTTTTCATGTCCGGCGGGTTGAATTGTAGGCTAGCCAGTGAACCATGACTGCGACTGCGATGCTCCTGGCGTATGGAGTAGCTAAAGGCGCGCTCGTTCAAGTGGCCTTTGCGCTGCAAATACGGAAGAAATGGTGGGACTAGGTGAAACAAGTGATGGGGTCTTCTATTAATTGGTGTACGTAAGGCTACAAATCAAATAAGATTTTGTTCAATGAAGCTCTATGAGATGACTTACCTTGTAAATACCAGTGCCGCCCGGCGACGGAGACTCGGCACCCGAATTACCCGAATCATCCAAGCCATTGCCCATGGAAGCCGCCATTTTGCGACTGGAAATGCTCAAGGGACGCGGCTCTCCAATCATGGATTGTGCCATTTGAGGCGACGGCATACCCATGGCCTGCTGCTGGTGATAGGCATAGATGGGCGGAACGATGGGCATACCCACTGGTACGCCGCCCAAACCATTCTTCTTGTCCTTCTTCTTCTTTTTGCTAGTCGACCGGGATGGCTGCAAGGTGGCATACTGCTGCGGCAGCATTACTGGTATCTGCAACGGCGGCATGCCACCCAGATGTTGATGTGGATGCGGAGCATGGTGCATCATATGGTGCTGGTGTGGATGCGGGGGCGGATGATGCGCCAGGTGATTGTGTGGCGGCGGTCCGGGCGGAAAGCCGCGATGACTGATTGTGTGATAGCGAGCTGCGTGCGGACCGTGTCCGGAGACGGGTCCGTAGATAACACTGCCAGGTCCCGCATGCCCTTGCATATTGGAGCGATGCATGGCCGCCGGGTGCATCGGCTTTGGTCTGATTAGAGTACCCGAGAGGCTTTGACTTCCACTAGACTTGGATGATTTTTTGTCCCGCTTCGTTTTGCGTTCCTCCTTCACCGGTGGCGGCGGCACCTCAATGGGTGTGCTTATTTGGCGAGCGCGAAGCGGTCTGCCTAAAGTAGAAGTGTTGCCCGCAAAAACCTCGTACGGGCTCTCAACGACTCCTATACTGTCCAGCTGATCATGTGAGCCACTCCATACCTTGTGGTTTTCATCGCCATTATAGAGGGAAGCCTCGCCATCGTCCACAGTGACATTGAGGTCGGCGCTGCTACCATAAACTACAAAAAGATAAAAGAGGGAAAGTGGAAACTTAGTCAAATAGGAATTCTAGTTTCAAGAATTAGACCAGATCCTAAAGATACCATCGTATATATCAAATAAAGCCTAAGCGTCAAACATTTCTGAATTTTTGTTGTCCAAAAGAAGTAATTGCCATTTTATAAGTGCTCAAAACCGCTTTAGAAATGAGAAACTTTCTTTTGCTCATAACTTGAATATCGTTTAACCCATCATAACCATTCCTCTAAAGAGATCGATCAAAAATGCTGATTAATAACTTTGTATGAACAATATATTTAGTCAGTTATCGCAGAATCAAACATAGTAGATTAGATATAAGTAGAGAAACACCTTTAAAAACAGCTTTGAAATCCGAATGCCGTGACAAAACATCATGATGTTTTTTCGTTTATAAGCAGCAATAGAGAGTTTTTGGGGAGATTCGATATAGCTACCTAGAACACCTAGATCTCAGAGACAACACGGGGTAGAGCAACCAACTTTGCCAGGCCAATATTAAATAACTCCTACAATTTGTAAGATATCAATCTAAAAATTAAATAGCTTTTATATACCCAATACCTTTAATAAATAATAGAGCTATAAGAAGGCAATACAAATAACCCTAGCCATAAGGTGACTGACGGTCGCACAGACTTATGGCAACGGGAAATTCCATTTTGAATCTTCGATTGCAAGTGTGTGCTGTGCGTGTGCGAAATCCATCAAACAAATTTTGAGCACAGACAGCATACAAAGGTAAAATCGAAGGTTCAAATGGCAAATTTCTCTTTAAATGTCACTAACATTCACTTTTATGTAACACAAAGTAATATAGTCTTCTGTTAATAACAAAAACGTTCCATATTTTTCGGTATTTAATTAAGAAACAAAACTTTGGTCTTATATTGGTTTTTTTTTGAGTTTATGTGTTAACATAAATATTTATTTGGGTTTTTGGCTACTTTTTTGATTTTCGTTAAAGTTGCTTTTGGCTCCTTAATTTTTGTCAAATATTAATATTTTCTTATTATTTCAAAACTAAAAATCTAATTTCGACCATAAAGTGAAAGGGTCAACATTTCGAAACTCCAAGAAACCTAACCAAATATTAAAGTAGGTTCTGCGGCGTGAAACCACAAGCTTGTCCGACGGTGGACTTCGATAAGACGCTCTTCCATTTGTATTAAGTGGAAAACGGGTCCTGAGTTCGATCCCAAGTCAAGGAGGGATGAAATAATATTTGTTCGATTCTCTAATATTATGTGTAAAACTAAGCAAAAAAGCACAGTAAGGTTTTTTGTTTTTAATGGTAGCATCCTGTAATTTTGTATTTGTTTGTTTCTCGGGCTTTTACACAATTCTACAAGTTTTTGTCAAAATCGGATGACTATGTATATCATATAGCTCCCATACGAACGATCGGTCGGAAAATGGGAAAAAAGTATTTTTTGAGTATATTTAAGCGAGCACTTGCAAGGGTATAAAATCTTCGGCACAGACGAAGTTGGCTTAGCTTTCTGGTTTTTTTTTTGTGTTCATTTCAAAATCCAGGCATTGTATTAAGGCGAATGTGGTCCATTCGAGTGTTGATTAGTGTTGTCAATAGCTTCCAATGCTGTACGCTTTTTTCGTATTGTTGATCTGAATCAAGCATCAAACTAAAACCTTAGTTTTTATAAACCAGCCTGAAAACCAAGCCTTAGACTTTCTATCGGGTTTGTACCCCCGGAACGAACTTTCTTCAGAACTATAGATGTGTTTGCTTGCAATATAAGAAACACAGTTCGAAATTAATTATCAATGCGTGTCAAATGACATCTTAATTACCAAAATAGACCTGATACTTCTATGGAAATTGATAGTATTTTGAAAATTTTGACTGATTTATGGAAAAATAGGTCTCTGAAAGAAAAACTTCAGTTCAGAAATAATAATAATAAAAAACAATTATAATTGTAGTATTAAATATAATATATTAGATTAAGGTCGAGCGGTTTCAATTTAATTCGATTTGTGGAAATTCATTGATAATAGAGCCAAAGAAGAAGAGTTCAGTTTTTAAGCCTTTGGTTCGATCAACTAAGGAACCGTTTTTCACAACGGGTTCGACATTTCCGACCAAACCATTTACACAAAATTTAGCCTTACCATAACCTTAATTTCAATGTTTTGTCTTAGAAATTCAAATATACATATATTCCTATCTTCAAAAAGAATAGCTTTTTTCCACTTTTTTTCGGACAGAAGAGAGTTTTTTCTATCCGCTGCCTTTTTTATCGTTTCAGAGACTGTTTCTTGTGCTTTCTACTCCCGAGAAGAAACTTTTTTCTTTCTTCCAAACAATATCTGACAGAAGTATCGCAGATGGGCACACTACTTCCCAAAGGGAAGCGAGATTGCGATAAAAATCGACTAAAAATCGAATTCTTATATTTTTTCGCCTAATGGGTGCTTATGGTCAATGATGTTTACCCTCAGAGTTGACATAAGAAAAAGTCCTAAATAAGAGTCTTATCTGCATTAATTTATAAAGCTATTTTCAGTTTTTTCATGTTATAAGTATAAAACGGAAGCCCACCAAAAATGTAGTTCATTTTTATATCGCTTCCATAGCAGACGAAGCTGATCTTGGATGATAAGTGAAAGGTAAAGAGCTTCTTTGTAAATCAGCCAGATGGTTTTGTATTTGTTAATTAATGTACAGCTGACTGATGCTTGTTCATTTTCTTTATTCAAACATTTTTGTAATTTGTATTTTAGTTAAGCCGATATTTCCGATTTTAATGGTAATCGGTATATCGCTTTGAGTGCAGCTAATTTTGGGGCACAGCAGGAATCTTTGATAATTATACTTGCACATCCCGTGGCTATATTCCTCGAGTCAATGTCCACGGTTGTTATTCGAATCAAACTGAGTTTTGGGAGAGAGTCACCTAATTGACCTATTGCTAATATTATTTTGTTTTTGATTCCAGATTTCTTTTTTTTTCAACATAAATGGACCAACTTCGACTACTCAAAGTGTAAATTGATAGCACTTATGGTTGAAAACATTGAACACAAGTTAGCTAGCTGCTTGGCAAGCTTTCCATTGACCTTCATGGCTAAATGGATGCTGCTGCCAGCTGTCTAACTATTGTATTGATATCCATTGTGAGGGGTGGAACAAGGGCGGTTAGACCTTGAGCGCACTTGTCTCACCTTTCGAAGCGCTGATTCACGAGCGAATTGTAACTGGACAAGGCAAATGGCATATAAATTAAACCAAAATGCTGAAAATTAGTCGAGCGCGTCTAATCCGAACCAACAAAAAATATATAAAAAACAGGCCAAGACCGTGGCCCAGCGACAACAGACGCATTCAAATGAACCAGTGTGTTCGATTTCCTAAGCATTCCGCTGGTTGGGCAACAGCAGCAATGTTGTCGCGATTCTTTGGCGCATTTGGGCCATGGCGGGCCAACGGTTTTGTAATAAATAACGGTAATTTAATAACCTGAGCATGGCTACACCTGCAGTTGCTGTCATACCCCTGCTACGCTGTCCAGACCCAGACTCGAACCTGATCGTCTGGTCTCCAAAGCCCCACCCAGAGCCCAGCTCAGTTCGGCAGACGACCAAACGACGAGTCAGTTTTTTTTCTTTTCTTTTGGTCTGTCTTCTTCTTCTTCGTCCGCTTTTGTATCTCTACTTCTTTGCCATGCCATAATTTTGTTTGCGTCCAACGTTTTTGCTATTCTGCCGCTTTTGGCTTTTGTTGCGCCATGAGAAGAAACGCTCGCTCGCGGGTCTATTGACCCCCTCTAGTCGCGTCCAAAGCGGTTGAACTGACTAATGTTGAAAATGAGAGCGAAGTTTTTGGGGCAGCGGGAAAGCGGTCTGCCCCCTCTGCAAAAATGTTAATTTATGAGTGGCAGAGGCAATCAACATTTTGTGGGAACGGCAACAGCTCCTTTCACGTGTGGTACCTAATTAGCCAAGGCAACTTAAGTCTTTTCACATGACCAAATGTCAACTGGCCGGAAAGTCAGTTCTTCTATGTTGGTTGATTGTTCAAAAAGTTTATAGTACTTGAACTTGAGTTCCTTTTTATATCGATGCGGCTTAAGTTAAGAAATTGTTGGTTCTCTTTTACAAAGTATGGCGATTCAACGAACTGGGTTGTGCTTTTAAATACCAAAGTGCAACAGACAGTCTGATTCGTGCTTAACTCGAAAAGTCATTGATTTGAATTCTTGACTGTTCAAATCCAGATCTTTTATAAAGGCGATAAAATATTCATACACAGAGCATAAAAAATGTCTATATCAATTTGATCTGGGCTGGTTAATTTGATATTTTGCGAAATATCATTTTTTTTCATATCCTTTCGAAACTATAACATGTCATTCTGACGAAATATTTAAGTAGCGCGTCCGAGTACGATAAGACGCCATTACATTCGTCATAAGAGCAAAAGGGCAAAAGAGGTGAGGTAAAGAAATAATTTGGTTTTCTGATTCTTTAAAATTATTTATAACATCGATCCAAAAAGCAGAGTGAAGTGCAAGCTGTATAAAAAGATCATCCAGCAATTTCCAATAAATTTTCATTTCCGGCACAATACACTATATATATTCTGGAATCTAGATCAGGGTGACGAGCTGAGTCGATTGAGCTTATCCGCCCTTCTGTCCGGATGCACCTCTTTTTCTACGCAAACTTGTCTGTCATTTTTGAAGCCATCGAGCTGAAATTTTGCACAGAGTCTTCTTTTTGCTGCACGCTAGTAATTTGTCGGAATACTAAATTGTCTAAGTCAACATTCTTCTGCATTCTTTACCGTGATTTGTAGCACCGTCACACGGAGACGCTGAAACCGTTAGATAACTTCACACTCTGTGTGATAAAGACAAACTTTGGGAGATACAGAGTATGCAATAGTCTGGCTGGACCCACTTTCTCGGTTGTTATAACTTATAAGTCCGCTTAGGGGTATTCCTGCAAGTGATTTTGATTTTGATACTGATTTTAATTTCGGTGTGAATTTGATTTGATTTGTCTGTCTGCCTGCTTTCATGAAAATAAACTAGCACTTCCTGGCCAACCAACCAAATGACGAATTATTTTATTTCGGTCACATGTTGCTTGTAGCTTTAGGCTATATTGATGCTTTCGTGAGAAATATACCTCAGGATCTTGCAATGGCTTTCAGCAAGCTTTATTTCAGTGCCATCCACATAGCCAATGCATTCAGGCAATTCATTAAGTGACGCTTCTGCAAGGGCTTTACGCTCAGCACGCACGCCATTAAAAACTTCAGCATTTTGAATTAAGCTGAAGATAACGTTGAAACTTTTCCTGTTTACCCTTATGAAGTGTTTAAAACGGTCCTCGTCCACATTTGGCAGCACATCGGATATAAACTGCTTACACTTAGGGACAGAATGCTTTATGTTGGGGAAATATCGGTAAAGTTCTCCTTGAATACCGTACATTAACAGTTCGTTAACAATTTCATCCTGTCTTCTCCTCGAACGATCTGCAGTTTTATATAAATCGAAAAATCAATTAAAAAACCATAGAAAAGTAAGATTACAACGTCCCTTTTGAAAGCTGCGAAAACTCCAAAGTTATACTATATACTCCGCGAGTAAGCTATTTTTGATTTTTTGAAACAAAGCTGTATACAAGTATTTTAGGTCGTTCCGGCAAAGTGATTTGATTTTGTTTTATTTCACAGTTTTTTCTGCATTTTCTCCAGTTTATCTGGTCACACCGAAATTAAAATCAGAATCAAAATCAAAATCACTTGCAGGAATACCCCTATTGTTTGTCAAAAAAAGAACTTAAACGTAGAAAGACACCACTGCCAAAATAAAATAAAATCTTCTAATACATATCATCACTGTTTAAAGGATATGAAAAATAATGACCCTTGGGATGATTTTTTAGCTCCGTTGGATGATTAAAAGGATATTTCAGACATATCCCTCCCAAATGGATACTTTCTTGGATCTTTTTTTTCTGTGCAGTGACTCTCAGCGCCGTCTTGTCTCGGTTTCCAAACTTTAGTCTTAACTTAAGATTTGATCTTTTTTCTCGGTGTTTGTATTGAGAAGCGCCTTTAAAACAGAAGTTGTGAAATCTAAGTTTCGATTCTTGGCTTGAAATTGCTCAACTCATATCGAGATATCGAAATTGACTGAAACCTTTCAAAAGCACTGAAAAGCTTTTAAAGGACATCTACTCAATAACATTATACAGATAAAACAAGTAAGGGCGCTGCAGTCGAGTTTCATTTGTTTTCATTTATTTGTTTTTGAATTTTGAAGATGAATGTAACCGGTCTTTGTATCAAAATTTTATCCTAAATGTAGGCAACACTTTTGGTAGTCCTGACCAACAACTGGGGGAGTACTCTTATCAGCTCGACTTTTCAGAATAGATAGATATTGGGCCTAGCTTGATGCATACTAAACCACGAGGCTCCAACTTGAAAATTGTGGATCTGAAGGCTTTTTAGGTCTAGGATTTCTAGAGTAGGTCTAGGTTTTTGGCGATAAAAGGTGGACGGGTGGGAATTTTCCAAATCTGAAACAAACTTGATCTGCGTACAGCATAAATCTACCTTCGTGCAAAAATTTGTGGCTCTATCTCTTATAGTCTCTGAGATCGACGCGTTCATACAGACAGACGGACAGACGGACATGGCTATATCGACTCGGCTGTTCATGCTGATAAAGAATATATATTCTTTATACTTTACTATATACTTTATGGGGTCGGAAAATTTTCCTTCTCCCTGTTACATACATTCGCACAACATCATGATCCCCCTTTTCCTATTTTCAATGGGAACAGGATATAAAAATCAAAAATACACATTTGATTTTTCCGGCATCCGTTTGGTATGGACTATTTTTCGATATAAAAGGTATTTGATTTTGATGAACGCGCAGAAGGACGAAATTTTTTAAGGGCATTGCTGTTAACAGTAGAAATGGGTGTGTGCAGGACATATATGCAGCAAGGAACTTCACAGAGAGCTCTATGCGCTTTATGACACGGCCAAAACTCGAAGATAAAGTAGACTTGTTTACGAATTCGGTGTCGGGGTTTCTTAGCTTAGGTTGTATACTATATAGCTGGAAGTGGTTTATATCTAACCCCCTGAAATAATGGATATAGCATTATGCATCTGTCAAAAGCTTTTACAAATGAAATTCTAATGCTGGTCACTTATAAAAACCCGGCTCGTGATGTTAGGCAAATTTAGAATCTTCAAGTTTGATCATCAGAAGGCCCAGAAATCTCTGCAATGGTAGGTCTGGGCTGGTGTTTTATCCAGGGTTAGTGTTAAGTGTCACATAAGCTTAAAATCAGCACTAATTGCTGTACCGGGGAATGGACTTATTTATCACCAAATTTCAAGGGAAGCCGAGCACTTTATCTTTAACAACTTTCATTTTGTCTGACCAACATTAATCTGCGGCTTAAAAGTGAATTTGGAGGTTTTATGTGGCAAAAGATCATTATTCTGTTCTATGGCTCTACCACGTCGTTTATTCAACACAATCCCCAGGTAAACAAAGTAAGTAAGTGTACATTTGCAACGATTTCACTTGACTGTTAAGTGAGTGTTCCGTTACTTTAAATCTACGTAATCTACGTAAACGCTGGCGGAAGTTAATCGAATTCCTGAATACTGTATTGGTCGAACAGCGGATTGGCTCCGATTTTAAATGCCAAGCAAAACGGCAAAAATTAATTACACTTCCAGTTGTAGTTTAAGATAATTTTGCCCGAGCATGAAGTCGATTTTTAATTGTTTCGCATTTTCCTTGCCTTTGCCATAATTTCGCGAAAATGTTTCAACGAGCTAGCGCCTTGTCCGCTCTGCGCCCCCCCTGCAATCTCTTATGTCATAAGCAAACGTAAGCTTAACGCTCACGAAAAGTAAAATTGATACTCTCACTTCTGGAGAAGGTGAGCGGGGTGTAAAAGAGATCGGAAGATGCAGCAAGTGGCTTTTGGGCATGCGTGCGTGAAAATTGTATTTCCACGTTGTAGTGGCGAGGGGCAAGTGGTGTGGGGAGGGTTTGGTCGCTCCGTTAGTAAGCCACTCAGGCGAACAACATTTAAGTTGAATCGATGGAAATTTTTGTGGCTAGCGAGCCTCCAGTTGAAATATCACGTATCTAAAGTTGGCCAAAGCATACCGTTGGCATTTAGTTAGTTGTTTCACTTCTTCACCGAGCCCGAATCAATTTCCAAACAGGCAAAATTCCTCACCACTCGGGCGGAAGGGGAGTGTCAGAAACAGAAACCTAAACTGCGCCTTGGATTGTTGCCTGAATGCAAAAACAACAACAGACAACAGCATAACAATACGACAATGCGGCTTGGAAATTTCTTGCAGTTTATTTTGGCATTGTTGCCATTGCCTTTTCGATTTCAGCATGCGCAGCTGCCAAACTTAATCTAGGCCGACAACGACGCCAACGTGAAGCGCTGGAATGCCAGACGAATGAGTAATGAAGGCACCACAGATCTATTGCAGGCTGCAAAGAATAACTTAGAATTGAATAGGAATTTGGCGAGAGCCCTGGGGTGAACTTTACGATATTTTTATGGGCAATTTATCAAAAAAAAATCATTTGCATAGTTTAATAAAAATCAAATTAATTACTCCGACTGGTAGAGAAAGTCTGAAAATGAAACTTCCTGTGAATAAAAATGCATCGCTTGCATGACGTCTTGAAGAAAAAAGAATTTTTTACAAAAACTTTCATTGGAAAGAGGAGATTTGGTTTGGATTTGAAAGGAAACCTGGCTCGAGACAGTTCTCAGAAAATCGGTTTCGCAGCCTTGGTTGGGTAAATTTTGAAAAGCAAGCATTTAAACATGAAAATAAAACAAAGTTTTGGTCAATTGTGTACATAACCCTTCTAGCTAAAGAAGGGGAACCAATTTGTTTCATTGTCTTGGGTTACGCAATAGAACTATCAATCATTTTTCATATATTCAAATCCACAAAATGAAATATAAAATTTTGAAAAAATTTCAAGCATCACACACAACCACACTTTTTGACCCCTCACGGTGTGTTTCGTACAATGTGGCAACTCCAAAAATGCTCAGGAAGGTTTGACATTTTACCATGAATGGACTAACTAACCATGATACAACAAGAGAGGTAAGGTGGCATCAGTGTGAGTTCTCTGCAAAGTACCTTCACGTTCAGTGATGCGCGCACTTTTGTAGCGTAAGCTTTTGGCAAAAGTACGCATTACACTGACACCGCCCCAACTGTATTGTTGCATCATGTAACTAACGAACAGTGTGTTTCGCATATTACGTGCTTTTTATGGTCGTCATAATCGATCCACCGAAAAAGCTTTTTAAGCTATTCGTGGGTGTTCTGCAAATCTCTAGAGATTTCGTCATCGGTTTGTTTGCAAATAGCTAAATGCACCGGTGTCACAAAACTTTGAAAGATTCAATTTTGTAAGTGGGAAATTTGTATATCCAACAAATCTGATAATTATAGTATAAGTATTATGAACTACAATTCAAATCAAACCCATCTTACCCAAAATTACAATGCAAAAATTTAAAAATAGTTCAGCTCCAATCAAGAAACAAAACTTAGGAACCCTATGTCCGTTTTTTTTTTGTCAAATTTTCCATATGGCGCTGGTAGTGCCAACAGAGGCAGAGTGGCAAGTCGATTTTTAGTTGATTTGGCAGTTGGTTTTGCAAAAAATTATTAAAAAGCAAAATTCAATATAAAATCAAATTAATTATGATATTTAAAATATGGTTGTTAACATATCAAAATTAATTTTGCTTATTTCAATAGTTTTTGGGGTGAATTTAACTAAATTTCTTCCTAAAACACGAGAGATTTGAAACCAATTTTGGGTTGGTATTTGGTTGGAAGAGATTTCTGTGATCCCACCGCGTCGTGTTAGATTATTGCGCCGATGCACACATACATATGTTGATTTGCATAAAGGGCAACTTATACTCTCGGTGCTGTGATTAAGTTTAGTTGAATTAAGCTCATTTCAAGAATATTTGGAGTATTTGTTCTCAAAAATTTCAGTGAACATTCTGTTTTTATTTTGAGTTGAAGAAATCTTAATTTCTGAACAAATTTTTTCACTCTGTGCAAGCATTCATGTATCTCTCCAATATTCCAATTTTTTAGCATTAAAAAACAAACGCCTCAAGAAACACACTTTAGTTTTAAAAGATCCCTTAAAAACCGCTTCGATTCAAGTTTTTGCCTGCCGAAAGTGAGCCTCTGCTTAATACTAGTTCGGTCCAAAGAAGCAATTTAGTCAGATTTTTATCTCTCCAATATTCAAATTTTTTAGCATTAAAAAACAAACGTCTCAAGAAACACACTTCGATTCAAGTTTTTGCCTGCCGAAAGTGAGCCTCTGCTTAAAACTAGTTCGGTCCAAAGAAGCAATTTAGTCAGATTTTTAAAAATCTGAAAAACGATCACAATTAAAAAATCCAAACTTGGTATACTGACATTAGTCAAGCAAATGCATAGGATTCAAAATTCTCAAAATATTTTAACTATCCTAGTGTCCTAAGTGACAACAATAATTTTGGCTTCAAAATTATAGGGGATTATAAATCTGCTTGGCCTTGAGCGATCTGTTTCGAAACTCTCTACTATTTATCTATCTATTTTCATATCATTACGAAACAATTACATTTCATTTTTACCATATAGAGAAAGGGAAGTACAGAATACGTGAAGATGGAAAGAGACAAATACAGGGCTGCCCATATTCGACGGACCCATGTTTTTTTTAAAAAAATCAAAGAAAAAAATAAAAATTTGGCGGTTGGCAATCTTAATCATTTAATTTGTTCCAAGTAGATATGTTTACATCAATTTTTGAATATGATATCTCTCAAATGGCCGCCTCTGGCGTTGATGGCGTATTGTGCCCTTTTGCAAGCTTTTTCCATCGTTTTCGCCAACATTTCGGCCGGAATAGCGGCTATTTCTTCACGAATGTTGTCCTTGAGCTCTTCTACGGTCCTTGGCTTGTTAACGTAAACCTTTGACTTCAAATATCCCCACAAGAAGAAGTCAGGCGGCGTCAAATCGGGCGAACGCGGTGGCCAGTCCAAATCACCACTTTTCGACATCAAACGGCCCGGAAACAATTTCTTCAGAAAATCGATTGTTATGCGACTTGTGTGCGGTGGAGCGCCGTCTTGTTGAAACCAGAACTGCCTCATACGCTTTCGACGAATAATTGGCATCACAAAATTGGTCATCATGTCGCGATAACGCTCCTGGTTGATGGTAACAGCATGGCCATTTTCATTTTGGAAGAAAAACGGCCCAATGACCGTTTTCGCACTAACGCCGCACCAAACTGTGACTTTTTCGTCATGAAGAGGCACTTCTTGAATCTCCTGAGGATTTTCAGTGGCGTAAATACGGCAATTTTGCTTATTTACGGTCCCATTCAATGTGAAATGGGCTTCATCGGACATGATAATGAGTTTTCACAATGGACTTGTTCTGTTGAATGTAAATTTCAACTATTTCAGAGCGCTCGCGTGGCGTGTATTGTTCCATGGTAAAAATCTGCTTGGACTGACGCTTCAAACGCGGTATGTCATTAAGCGATCTGACATCTCTGTCAAAAGTTATGGCGTTGCCAGATGGGTCCGTCGAATATGGACAACCCTGTAGTGATACATTTCGAAAATTCAAGCAACTTAAGGACAAATATTTAAGTAGGCTCTGCGGCGTGTAACCACATGTGTGAGGATAAAACGCCATTCGTGTTAACTGCAAGAGGTCCTGAATTCGATCCCTATTCAAGGAAAGGTATTGTAAATAGAATAATGAAAACAATTATTTTTATGTTTTTTGATTCTCTAAAATAAAGCAGAGTGAAGTGCATGTGGTAAAGAATGATTAATCTACCATTTTTAATCTAATATACATTATAAAATATCAATTTGATCTTAAAATATTGATTTTATATGCTCGAAAATATCAGTTTGAATATTTCGAACAGGTCTTTTTGAAGTAGCTTTTTATTGTTAGGAGAAAATAAAATATTGAGCCTCAAATCATATCATTATTTTTTTCTGTGTTCATTTCAAAGTCCAGGCATTGTATACCTACTATGAAAGTGGTATATTCAAGTGTTGACAAGTGTTATTAATAGCTTCCTATACTGGATTCCCTGAATCAAGCATCAATCTTAAACCTTACTTAAAACTTTCTATCGGGTTTGAACACCCGGAACTTTCTTTCTTTACAATTTTAGAGGGGTTTGCTCTCTACATAAGGAACACAGTGCAAAATTAATTTTGAAAACGTGTCAAATCACAACTAAATGTACTAAATGTACCTGATACTTCCATGGGAATTGGTCATTTTCTGAAAATTTCGAAAAAATCTCTAGTATCCATTTTTTTGCAACGTAATGTTAACATTGAAATGATTCTTTCCAATATTGAAAGTAATAACGATATTGATATTCTTTAAATATCCGGCAACCCTGGTACCAAAATTACCAATGCATATATCAGTTACGGATCGGATCACAGCTCAAGATCCCCAACTAAATTTTACAAAATCAAAACATCTTCGCTTTTCTCATAAGAATAAGACGGCTTTATACATTTACTTAATAACATTTATCAACCCGAAATCTATTCAAAATGTTTGGTAGTATTTTTTAAGCCACATTCTGGGAGGCGGTTTTTTTGTTTATTTCGCCAATCTTTGCACTTCACTAGCTCCAACTACAGATTGCAACAACAAAAAAGTGAAGTGCGGATGAAGGAAATGCGAAGTAGGTCAACTTGTGTGTTATACTTATGTATGTTTAACTCAGCGATTTATCTGATGGCTGCTGTTACCACAATAATCAAAATCAAATTTTTTTTTTGTATTCGAGTTACGTTCAATCAAATGTTCGCAGATCAACAACAAAATGTTGCAAATCAACAAGAAATTTTTACCGAGTGGTTGCTGCATGCAACCTAGTCATTCAACTGCAACTGGATTTCGGGTAACGTGTCCGATGCAATGGAAACCCGTCGCCGTCTCTCTTTCTCTCTTCGTATCTTTGCATAATAATAATGCAACCTCCATTGAGATCTTTTGGATGCAAAACGATGATCGTAATTGTGGCAAAACGAAAAAATGTTGCAGCAATGCAAACTGGTGGACAGGAAACTAAATCTGGTTTCGCTTCCACTATTGTTCGATATTTTTGTCATGGTCAAGTGGCCAGCAAGTTGTGGTCCTAGTTGCTGGTAATTTGGATACGAAAACTAGCTGGGCAAATACTGCTACTTAAGCTACGAGGACAGTTTTTCAATATATACAGATTTCTGAGGTTTTTTAGCCCTTGAATTTCAACGAAAAGCCATTAATGTCAAAGAGCTTCAAAGCTCCCAATCAAAAATACTTTCAACACTTTGCTTGGCATTAAGGCTCTCTATTTTCTGGGTCTGTACTTCAACTAAAACCCGTATACCAACCATAAAAAACTAGAAAAGTTTTTGTTTTTGTTGACTTATTGCATTGTGACCGCAAAATCTTTCGTCAAAGCCACCTGCAAATTGCTTAGATCAACTACGAGGCAACTGTGAGACAACTTTAGAGTTGGACCCAAATCGTAACTGGATCGTTTGGATAAATACCGAATGCACTTAGCACGCTTTCTTGCCATTACACTCAATTGAAATTAGTTTTGCTTAATTAATATGTTGCTTTAATGGCAAGCAAAACGCCGACTCTCTAACCTTAATCTTGAATGCTAAATTAAAAATGTTAATGAATAGAAAATCTCACGTCGTTGTTCCATTAAAAGATTTTGATCATTTCTAAAACAAAGTTTCACTCGTCCACTCACACAACGAAGCGTTCTGCCTGTTTCGCTCATTTTGTCGCGCTGATTTCACACTTCACAACGTAGGTACCTTCCCAACGCTCCAAGCGAATGGAATGGCACATGAAAGTGGCCAGACCAGTCATATGTGTATAAAAAAAATAAAAAAACTAAACCCTAACCGAAAATTTTCTCACGCGTTCATCTCGATTTACGTACTCGCTGAGCGCACTTGTGCATGTGCCTAATACTTCCCCCCAAACGACATGTAAATATATATATATACATACATACACCTCAGCGTTGGCGGCACCAATCTGCACGCGACCACAGTTCCCAACCAACCCATCCATCCCAGCCACTTTGAAGCGGCGGCGCGTTCATCAAGTTATTCAACCTGCCGCACCAACAATACATCGGGTTAAAGTTAAAACCATCCACAGGTACTGGATCGAGTCGGAGAAAGGCCAAGAATGACCAAGAGAGGCTGTGAGAACCTTGGAAAACAAATATTAACATAATAAATGGCTGGCAGTAGGCAAAACACTGAGGCTTGATTAATTAGCGGACCGTTTACTGCAAGTCACTTGATTTGGTTTTGATGAAGAAGGGAGGAGAGAATAGTCATTGGTTAGCGGCTTAGATGTTTGTTGAATATCTAGTGATCAAAACTGAAATTAATGTGGAGAAGCTCCTAATTTTTTTAAGTTTATAGCGATTAAAATGCTTGATACTAGACATGGGAAGAAGCGACTAACGAAAATTAGTAAAACCTTGAAAAAATACTGTTAAGCTGTAATTTCATGTCAAGTTACACTACTAAGCAGCACGTCCAAGTGATAAAATTGTTCAAATTTCAGACTTAAGCTGAAAAATGCATCCATAAGCTATGTGAACGGGCTTAATTTCCGTTTTGATCCGTACTTTTTTCAACATGAAGGGTTTTTTTTTAGAATGCTTAACGAAACGTGGTTCGAACTGCTAAATTTCACATGAGAAATGTAGAAAACAGAAAAAATTAAACGATACAAAATATGATATAAATTTGGGTATTCTCAAATAACTTCTACATTTTTCATTCAGCAATCTGAATACCACACACAAATTTGGGTTTTCTACATCAACGTTTACACTTGCGGAAATTCTACGCGAAAATTGTAGCTGAAAGTCAGTACAGAATAGCAATATGTTTCATTTAGAAAGTTATTATTCACACGCAACATGTAGGATTTTATACCATTAAAATTGTTCAGATGTTTGTAACGCATAGAAGGAAGCATCTTCGACCACATAAAGTATATATATTCTTGATCAGCATGACGAGCTGAGTCGAAATAGCCATGCCCGTTTGTCCGTCCGTCTGATTCTATGCGATTTCCTCCGTCAGTTTGAACAAACTTTGCACGAAGTCTTGTAGTACAATTACGCTGCATAAGTATCAGAACCGGCCAGATCGGTTGACTATAACATAAAGCTGCCATATGAATGATCGATCGAAAAACTAGTTTTAGTGAGAAAAACTTTTTGTTTTCGAAAAAAACGCGTCCAAACTTTGTTCATAGTTTGCTTTGCTTTCCCATGATTCCACTAAGTTTGGTGGTAATCGGACATCCACATAGTATAGCTGTCATAGAAAAGTAGTCTCAGTGAGAAAAACTTGTTTGTTTTCAGTGAAAATGATCTTCAAATTAGTAAGAAAAACGTGCTGCAAGGATTAATATGTTTTGCGGCAACGCCGTGCTTGGTAGTCGTGTGAGCTGAGATGCCGGCATTTGTGTTTCAACTTTAGTTTTTGAAAGATCTTAGCACCCCACCTTAAAGTTTTGGTCTCAGAACAGCACTACTGCAAGGTAAGGGTATAGGAATCGAAGAATTAAAACATTTCTAGCTTTTTGTTTCTTATCTGTATTGTACCAAAGAAGGATTGAAATATCTTAGCTCTACGAATTAACCAAAGACCAAAGACTGACTTCTAAAATGGGCAGGAAAGTGAAATAAAAAATCTGGAAAATTGTTTAGAAATACTTATAAAATCCCCTCCCATAATAGCCAATGATTTTTTAACTCCTCGCCTTTAAAGCTTTTAAAATAGTTCTCAAATCCATCTTTCATTACATTGGTAATATTTTTCTACGAAAGCTACTTCCTTAACAGTAAATTATATAATGAATATTCCCATGAGTGCTACTAACCGATTCCGACCCAAAAACCATGCGATTCCCTTGGAATTTGTGTAATTTTCAGGTAGATTGCGACTTTTAGAACACAAAAATGATTAATATTGTATAAAGCAAGGACTAAACCAAGGTTCGAGCCAAAACCTGCTTCCAACAACCTCAAACCTTAAATTTCTGAACCTTAACCATGGTTAATTTTGGTTCGAACCAGCGAACCGTAGATCCGAATATTTTGTTTTGGCTTGCAGCCCTGGTTAGAACCAGCTGTGAACTTTAAGAACAGATTTGCAAATTTTATGTAATTTTAGCTTTAAGATTTTTGTAAGACAGCTATCTGGCAGTCTGTTCAGACTAAGTAAAATATGCACATAAATGGCGTCAGTCTCTGACAGGTGTTGGCAGCAAACTATGTCAGCCTACCAGTGTATATGGACGCGCCCATACCAAATATTCTGAATGTTGTAGTGAAATTAATCAAAATAAACGAACGTTTTTCAATTTGGAATACCTATTCTCTATTCTATACTATACTATTCTCTATTCCTATGCAAATTTTTGACCCTTGATTCAAATAATTCATTTTTATTTATTTTATTATTACCTAAATTTTATATTAAACGTGAAATGTAGCTTGAGTATCCAAAGTAAAATATGAATTTCCTACGTAATGACCCCAAGTGGTACTTGATTAAACTACAGTACACTTGATTTGGTTTAATGACCAGGGTGTGGACTTATAGCTTGAGGCTCAAATCGAAAGCGGAATTCGGCTAATGTAGAGATCGCATTTTTTTGTTTGCGTTTCGCTGCCAAACCCGAGATGTTAGAAAACGCCAAACGCGGCTGCTTTCCTCAGCTTTAGCTATTTACATGGCAATTATCATAACTTTGCTATAACCGAACCGACTCGACCTGGAGAAACAACAACAGAGTCATAAAACAGTGAATTTTGTACTTCTGCTTCTGTCCCAGCGTTGAAATTTAAATGAGTGGAAAGTGTTTGGAACGCAGCGAAACAGCGGATAAGTGTTTCTCTCTGTCTTCACTGTCCACCGTCCATAGCGTTCGTGTTTGGCACTTAACAGACGGCGACGACGACGACGACTGTTGGCTGGCATAAAATTGTCAATAATAAAATACCTGAACTGCACCCATTGGGAGCGAGCAACAGCAGCATTTTCCATTTTACAACGAAGTGTCCGAGGCGTGTCTCAAGGTGAGGCTGGTTTTCCATGGCTATTAATCTTAGGCATCTCATTAGAAACTAACTGTACCCAGCTCATCTGCTAACTGTAGACGCGGTGACAAATGACGCAAGTAAAGTGGTTGAATTCTTCCTTCAGAAAACAAAAGACTCAAGCAACGAACTTGACAAATTACTTACAGTTCTTGACGGACGTATAACCCTCAGCCGCACTGCCCGTACTGCCTCCGCCGCCTCCATTCATGCCCGAACCATTGTTTACATGATGACCATTCGAAGTGCGTCCCAAACTGTTCAGGGTGGTGGTACTCCCCGCACGGGATCGCCAGCCACTTTGGGCCGACAGTGCCAGATGATGACTGCCATTTCCATTGGCCAGACCCACCGAGGTTAGATCACCATTCGACTTGCTGCCAGCGGCACTTTTCAGTGTACCATAGACGCTACTCCCACCGCCCGCCGTACTGCCGCCCGTCTCCAACTGACGCGCATACGAATTATCGGCATAGGCATGGAAACAGCAACGGACTAGAGCATTGGCGGCCGCCTCCCGCTTGCAAATGAACACGTGGCACTCCAGCACCTTGATGCCCGTGGTTCTACGCAAAATGGCTGCAAATATGGGCGGATGCTGGGCACGCGGCATGCGGGCAAACGGTGAGTCCAGTGGCAGAAACTTGGGCTCCGGATGGGCATTGCCACGCTCGGGTATCAGCACTTGACGCACGGCGGCACAATAATGCAACGATTCTATGGGAAAGAATCGGGTGATCTGCTTGAGATTCTCGTCCACATTCTCCAGTAGAATGCCATTGGACCAGACGCTGAGCCAGCTGTCAATGCCCTTGGCACCGACGGCTCCCTCCGAGGGGTAGAGGCTGCGCAGGGGCTCCTGGATGCCCTGTAGACCATCCTTGCTTTGGCGCGGCACAGCGCTGCCCAGGTAGAGTACGCGACAGCGACAAATGGGCGTGGAGTCACCCATTCTCGAGCGATGCAAAGCGTTACGTTACGTAGCAGTCGGATGGGAGCACACCGCGGTGGTGACGACGACGTAGGCGCGGAACGAGACACCGAACAATGTGGATTTTCTGGTTTGGCTTTGTGTGTTAGCCAAGTCTGTGTGTGTGTGTGTTGTTCTTAAGTCGTTGCGAGAGAATTTTTTTCGCTTAGGTAAGCGGATATTTCTTGCCCGCGCACACTGAGGCAATCGCACTCACAGACACTGACACTGACACATGCACGTACAGGTTTCACACCAACAAGGGCACACACACACTCGTCCATAGCGACATAGAAATGGTTCTCCTTAAAATTTTCCCAAAATGAACAATCTTTTTTTTTGGGACACTTGTGCTAATTCAACCCGGTTGCCACTACTTCCGCCTGGCATCAAATTCCGCTTATTCTGCCTATTTACTAATGCACACTCACACACACGATCACACACACACTAAAACGAAAAACAAATATGGCGTCATGGAATTCTAGATTTTCAGTTTCCGTTGTGCATATTTCACTTGGTCACTTTTAGATATGAGCGAACGCTGTGTTCAACAAAGTTGTTTGATATTATTGGCCACTTTTTGGCCAGTGTCGACGATAGCGATAGCTGAATCTAGCGTTGGCTGGTGGGAGTCCGCTCGAGACGTGTTCACGCGACGGTGTCTCACTGTGGAATGAATTGAGCGCCAACAACTTGGGTTTCATTAACGTCTTGACGTCGTCTTGCAGTCGCGCTCGCGCTCACTTACTTAGGTGGCCCGCGCAGCGAGTACCTGTTGCCTCTCTTTACCTGAAAGGTGCATGTCAGGTAAGGGACTGGGTAAGAGAGTGTGGATGGTGTACGCTCACTCGCGTTCGTTGGTTCCACTCAAATGTGGAAGACGAGATTGTGATCTGAGTGAAAGAAACAAACGGCTTGTCGAGCTTGTTTAACTTACGCTCTCGTTTATAATAGATTACAATTTTTAAAAATACCGGCCGATAAAATTATTGAAATGATAACAAACGTTCTTGAATCAAGAACTTACAGAAAGCCGATAAATACAAGAAAATCGCTTTGTTAATTCAAGTACAAATCATACTTACAATGTAAGCTTCAAAAAGAATGCCTCAGAAAATATAAGTTTTTTAAGTGATTTTGTTCTTAAAATTCCGACATATCGCTCACTGTGAACAGAACCTTAAGCCTAAGTATATAATAATTGCTGAACTTGAACCTGTTCCAAACCCTCGATTTTGATTCAAAACAAAACGCGAAAAAAGAGATTCGTTGGGTGCGCATGAGGGCTTTAAGCGCAATAAAACCCGTTGTCCGAGAACTATTGGTTCACAGGAACTGCCAAGAAAGGAATTCATTGTGACCCCTGCAAACACTTACCATCAGCTATTCGTCTTTTAGCACTTTGCATAAATTGCATCGCAAGTTTCTGGTATTATATGGGAGATGCTTGCTCCAGACATCCTGGATTCAAATGGCAACTCCTAAGTATCTTAGCGTTACCGCTAGTCTTTCGCCAGGTGAAATAGGGGCCGAACCGTTGACACCAGCATGTCAAATGTTTTGGCGCTCATTCTCAAAAAGTTTTTAAATTTGGCTGGGATGCTTCTGGGCTCACCATTTAATTTCGCGAACATTCCCTCTTGAGGGCGAGTTAAGATCAGCTGGTATTCGGCTCGTCCTCGTCTTCGTCAACAGCAATAAAACCTATATTAACGCTGACAATTGCCGCTACCAGCTAGCCCTGAACTTCAGACTCCATTTTTATATCTACACAGAGAAAAAAAATTAGCTACACGCCACGTGTAGAAACGACAATCCTAAACGAATCGTAGTTCACCCTGCTAAACTTCACACGAAAAATTTTGAAATCAGAAATTTACACGAGGCATGTAGAAAAAACTACATAAACGTGTAGCAATAAAAAAAACTACACGTGGCATGCAGAAAAGTTAAATGCTGCGTGGACATGACAAGAGAAAATTTGCGTTTTTCCAAAGTATTTCTACACTTTTCATTCAACAATCTGACTTCCACACGGAAATGTAGATTTTCTTCATTAACGCTTAGATACGGAAAACCTACAAGCGCGTGTGGAAATTGTAGCTCAAAATCAGTGCAGAATTCTCATATTTTTCAGTTAGAAAAATGCTTTCCACACGATACATGTAGGTTTTCTAAATAAACGTTAAGGATTTCAAATGCTGAATGCTACGTATAGAAAATCTACACGAAACGTGTTGTTGATCCATTAGCTCATCGTCGCTTGTCACTTCCCTTTATTACTTTGATTTGCGGCAATGCCGCGCGAGTGCTTGGTAGTCGTGTGGGCTGAGATGCCGGCATTTCTGTTTGAATTGCAGAGAGAAGGTATGTGATTTATGAGTTCGAACCCCAGACAAGGTGAGTAAATAAAAAAAAAACTAATGTCTTAGTCTTTTCAGAAAGAAGACTTTCCCCTACCGAGCCCCTTCCTGCCCTCCCCTCCTCACCACACTCCCTTGTGAAAATATTGTGGGGATAACAGCTAAATTTAAAAGAAAATTGTTTTGTTCGGGCTGGGCCCACATCGTGGCATGTAGGAAAGCTACATGCCGCATGTAGAAATGAGAAAGCTAAACGTGGCATGTAGAAAAGCTACATAAACGTAGTGGGTGTAAAATCCCTGTAAAACGTGTAAAAAAAAAACTACATTTTCGTGTAGTATTTACATATTTTTTTTCTCTGTGTAGACGAATCAATGAAAACTAAAAACACAATTTTTTTCACAGGTTCACAGCTTGATCTGGTGACTTGATTCGATCCACCCAATTTTTGAGAACATTTTCAATTGTTTCGGCACGTATGTCAGCAATAGCAACTCGAATCTCGTTCTTCAACTCATACATTTTTTCAGGATTGTTTACATAACCTTTGTCCTTGACCGCTGCCCAAAGATAATAGTCTTGCGGTGTCAGATCACAACTTTTTGGCGGCCAATTCACATCTCCATATTTGCTGATTATTCGATTTTCGAAGATAGGGCGCAGAAGATCGACTGTGGCGTGCGCTGTGTGGCACTTTGCGCCGTCTTGTTGGAACCAAATATCGTCCAAAGAGAAGAACCAATCACTTAACATTGAGCGGTAGCGCTCACCATTCACGGTCATGGTGGCTCCTTCTTCATTTTCGAAGAAAAATGGCCCAATGATGCCTAGAGACCAAAATCCGCACCAAACAGTGACACGTGGTGGGTGCATTGGCTTCTCGATGACGATATGCGGATTTTCTGAGCCCCAGAAATGATGTTTATTAACATAACCACAGAGGTGGAAATGAGCTTCATCCGAAAAGATGATTTTTCGGTCAAATTCACCATCTTCGGCCAAACGATCTTACGCCCAATTTGTGAACTGTAGACGATTCGGATGGTCAATTGGCTTTAACTGCTGCACCAATGGAACTTTGTATGGCTTTATGGGAGATGGTGTGGCTCATGTGGTATGACGACCAGGCTATCACCTATATATAGTATTTAAGTTGCTTTATGTCAATTGAAACAACTGCGTTAAATCTTATCGATTAAACTTTATTGAATGTTAAATAATGATGGCGCGTCGTTCGCGTGGTATGTACAGCTTCACTCTATACGGCTTAGTGTTACCGTTCTTGATTAAGTTGGAAAAGTTACAGAGTGTAGGCCATTTTAGCGCTGCCAGAAGCTTGTAGCAAGGTTGCCACAGTACTCCCTCCTAGACTTCATGTTGCAAATCGAACAGGGAGTCTAGTGCGGCGAGGCCTGCTAGTTTGATGATCTGCAGGCGTCTCTGTGGTGGTTCTGGCTGCGTTGTCCATTTGACTTGATGGCTGTTTCGGTGTATCAGTAGCGATGCTGGTTGGAGAAGGCGGGTGAGCTTCTATAAGGGCGGGCTTAAGGCGGTCTATTGATACCTTGGTATCCCGACCATTTACTGATATGGTGAAATATTTAGCTTGTTTTGATTTTACTTCAAATGATCCATCGTAGGGTGACTGAAGTGAACCGCGAACCGTGTCATTGCGCAAAAAAACATGGTTTGCAGCGTCCAATTGCTTGAAAACGAAAGGCTTGGAGGTGTCATGGTGAGCGGTTTGATTTGGTCGAATTTCGGACATCATCTCAGCTAAATCCTTGATGAATTCGGTTTGGGGTTGAAATTTACTACTTCCATGTAATAATTCCCCAGGCAGGCGAAGTGTTGTACCGTAAACCAGTTGTGCTGCTGTTGTTTTAAGATCTGGCTTATATGCTGAGCGTAGTCCAAGTAGAATTATTGGCAGTTTCTGAGGCCAACCAATCCTATTTTTGCACATGATGGCTGCCTTTAAGGCCCTATGCCAGCGTTCAATAATCCCATTAGCTTGAGGATGATATGATGTAGTACGAAAATGATCGATGCCTAGGAGTCGGGACAGCTCGGTAAATAGCCTGGATTCGAACTGTCTACCTTGGTCCGTTGTGATGCGGGCAGGGACTCCAAAGCGGGAAATCCATGTGTTTACCAGAGCGGCTGCAACTGTGTCTGCCTGAATATCTTCAATGGCGACAGCTTCTGGCCACCGGGTATAGCGATCGATGATAGTCAAGCAATATCTGAACTGTCCAGATTGAGGTAGTGGTCCGATGAGATCCAAGTTGAAGTGTTAGAATCTTTGTGTTGGCAGTTGATATTGCTGAAGTGGAGACTGAACGTGACGAGTGATCTTCGATCTCTGGCAAGGGATGCAGTGCTTGACGAAGTCAGTTATTTCTTTATGCATAAAAGGCCATACGAATCGTTCCTTGATAAGTTTGATTGTTGAGCCAACTCCTCCATGGGCAATGTTGTGAAGTTTGTTGATGATTTTTCTTCTGAGGGGTTGCGGAATGAATGGTCGCACGCTGGAAGTAGAAAAATCACATAAGATTGGATTTGTCGTATTTGGAATGTTGATTGTTTTGAGTTGCAGGGTGGTTGCGTCATCGCAAAGTAATTGTTTAAGCTCAGGACAATTTAATTGAGCTATAGCGATTTGATTGTAGTCGATGATGTTAGCTTCCACAGTGGCGATGCGAGATAGGGTATCGGCTGTTGTATTTTCAATGCCAGCTACATGCAGTATTGATGTTGTGAATTGACCAATAAAGTCCAGCTGTCGAAGTTGACAGAAGTCTCGGAAGTTTAACCGGCTCAGATTGCTGAGAGTTTCCTTTGCATGTTACAGGTTTTTTTAAGATTTTTGATTACCTGATCATTCAGAACAAGTAGACTGTAGAAATAAAGTCTGGTTCCATGTTCATTATATACTTAAATACGGCAGTTGAAGCAACTGTTTTCTAGCGCGCAAAATTGATTGTTACATTTTCTAGCCCCAACCGAAAGATGTCGACTAAGCGGGAACTAGGAGCGACACAAGCTCCATCGGACACAGATGAGACCAGAAGTAAACAGAAAGTCATTACAACAGACACCACAATGGATCACGAACCGAACACATTGCACAGTGAATCTGAGCCAACCTTATTATCTGATGATCTGTCAGTGCACTCGGAGGATTCTACTTCAGAGCTGGCCCAATCGATCACTGATCTGGTTCGCCACGAAATTGCCGGAATTATAATGTCACCAGGCTTTAAGCGCGATATTGCAAATGAAATACTGCTAATAGAGGAAGCCGAAGCAAAGCCAAGCCAGGACAGCGAGTATGTGAAAGTGGATGAACTAAAGGACATAGTCGATAGGCTCATTTCGCGTAATGCCATACAGTCTGCGTTGGAAAACAATACAAAACAGTTTACTGAGACTGTGCAGCGTTTGGAGGAGCAGCTGCAAGCGTTCGAGGCAAAGTTCCAGGGACTCAGTGCACGCTTGTGCCTGCTGGAGGAGTTGTTGCATGAAAAGGAGAAGGCTTTCATTCGCGAGGAAGTGCAGCGCCAGCTAAAAGAGTTGGACACGACGTCGCCAAAGACCAGCACTGATGAGACTATCCCCGACATCAACCAAGTGCCATCAACAGCAAAATTGTCACTGCCAGAGACAGAGGAGTCATCAACTACCAGTGCGGAAAAGCTCAGCGTCTATGATAAACTCATAGAGAAATACGATCGTAAGATGTCCGTGAGGATCACAGCTAGTGGCAAGATCAAGTACTCTCGAATGTCAAAAAGCGCTTCCAAATTAGCGGCCCAAGCAAGAGCAGCAGCTCCACAAACTTTGCCATCCATATCACAGGCCTCGGTGGCTGCCTCTCAGGTTCAATCTTCACGCAGCTCCCGGATTAAGGATGAAATCGCACAGCGAGCGGCTGAGCGGCGTCTGTTTGAGACCAATATGCTGGCATACAAGAAATCGCCGTTTACGCTTCACTTGAACAGTCTCAAGGACCCATTTCCAAGTGTCTTGCGGGAGGAACAGCAGAGCATGTACATGAACGCACCGAGACAAACGCACGGACCACACTGGCCACCTGGTACTGCGGTAAATCAAAGAATGGCCATACCTGTCCCTTTTAAAAGTCATGAGGCACCACCTACAGTGTGGAAATATAAAGATTGATAATTTGTTTAACATGTAGTATTCACATTTTTGGCTAAATTTTAATAAAATTTATACTGTTTGCGATCAGAAAGAGTCCAGAGGTGTAAGGTGTATCCATATGTGAGGTGCTAGATCCAAGGAGTCGCACTACAGCAGCTTTCCCTGGTCTTTTCTCTTTTCTAAACCATTAACGACTTTGTTCCAATGGTTTTCTCTTCCAGTAACAGCTGGTTCATGGAATATGCCCTTCTGCGGCGATTGCTGTAAGCAAGAAAAGCTGTATCGCCTGCCTAATTGGCGATTAAGGTACGATGAGATACGATGGATCACAAACCTCTGTGGGGGCTGCTTCTTTAAATGGCGAGTGCATTTCCAGAGTGAGAAGTCTTCAGCCGTAATATCAAAGAGGAGCTTTCTACGCCTGGAACCTAGTCAGCTGCATAATCTCTACAAAGCGCTCAGGACAAGACAGTTGGGTAACTTTTTCGCGCATAGAGATTGTAAAATTGGTTATTTTTTTGAATTGAATTGGTATTGAAAACCAAAACTGTTCGCTTTTAATCTATATAATTAAATAACAATTACGTGGCCGCAATATACTTGGAAGAGGTCTTGTACATCTCATAGGCAAACTCTTCTTGATGACTTGGATCGTATTCCAGGCCAACATAATCAATTTCTAAACCAAATGGTCCGTCCATACCCTTCTTGGCCGCCACCGAGAAACCAAAATGAGTGACCCTGTTCAGTTGTACTGGTCCCTGGCGATCTTGTACTCGCCCCTTGGACGACAGAAAGAATTTGGAGAAAGGTATTTTGGCAATTTGCCAATGAGGACCGCCGCGTGTATATAACACATAATGATAGATATCGTTCCACATCAAATCAAAGTAGCCCTCGGTGTGCAAGTTAATCAAATAACTACGTCCATCGCCTCGCACCTTCATGATGAGCATGTTGTATTGCGTCCAGTCGTAGGTGGCTTCGCGTTTGAAGGATTTCTGCAAAATATGAATCTAGTTTAGGCACAAAACAGGCGTAAATTCGAATATCTTTACTGACCCGCACTCTCTTGGTGCGTATATTTGCATATCCGGTTCGCTTAATGATGCCATCTTTTGTATGCTCCGAGTTGACCTGACCATGAAACAGTCCTGCGCCGGCAGCACTTAGTTCCAGGTTGGCGCTGCTCTTGCCCTCGCCGTGATCCGCATCGGTGGTCACTGTCCACTTGTCCAGCACATCGGGGGACTTGAAATCGAATACGACATCCGTTTCACCGGGTCGAAACACCAATATGGGATCACTTTCCAGCTGTTCTTTGACTTCCTGTTGCCACAGCTTGATCTCCTCTTTGAGGTCGCGTAGGCCATCCAAGATTAATTGTTTTTTCGAGGGCTCCGGCAGTTTGGTTTTGTAACCCGATTTCTTTTCACGTTCCCAAAATGTACTCTGTACGGCTGTGGTGTGAATTAGCTGGACAGCCGGCAGGGCACAGCAGCCTACACGTTGTCCTTGTCGCAGGAGTTGAAGCATTGATCGAATTATTTGCCTTATTATTAAAATAACATTTCAACAACGTAACAATTGTCAGCTGTGCATTTTTAGCCATTCACAGCAACACGGAGCCGGTTTAGAGGTGGGCCAAAGTCGGCAGTGACTGGTTCACCACTATGGCACCATGAATCAAAAAAGAAAGTAAGGCGCACATAATTTTATTAATGTACTTAGTTTTTGTGAGACGAACCTCACGCTTTAAGAGTACGCGAAACACTAAAAGTTGTAGGTACTGTTCTGAGGGCACACACTGCGAGCTCCCTACCTTGATTGATGTATCATTCAATTTCGTAATATAAAAAATCCAATAAGCAAATAGACTCCGAACTGTAACTAGTAAATGGTTATTTGGAACTAAACTAATTTGGACTCAAAAAAAAAACATGCACAATCGATTCCAGAACGGCTTGCAGACCTGATTTTATGCATTTTTGCAGTCTAAAATTATTGAAACTTTTTTTTATCTTTCAATTTTTTGGATTTTTGTCTCAAAACAGTATGAGTGATATGATCTATCTATTTTTATTAGTTTTATTTCTTAAATTTAACGACTTTTAGCAGCACTGTCCGGTCAAGTCTGGAACCAGTTCAGTACAAACAGACCTTCTCTGTGAATGGCAGCGCAAAGAAGAAGCAGAGTGAATCGTAAATGTTTTTGTTATTATTTCCAACTCCCCCTTATTATTTACAATACAATACAAACTAAAATCCTTTTAGTGGCTGTATTCTCCATATCAGACAATCCTATTGGAAACTTCTCCATTTGCAAACGATTTGCAAACCACCAACTGCCAGCTCCACATAGGCAACAATAACAACAACGATGTTCAAAAAGTCCAAGCCACAAATAGAACCCCCTCCAAGTGCTCCCACCGTAGATGAAATGTTAGCCGATATGGAAACATTTGAAATCTCTCAGCCAGCTGTGGCCAGCAGCGACAATGCAGATCTGGAGCATGCTCTGCTCACGGAACCAGAGAACTTGTCGCTGCAAACCTGGTGGCAGGTGTTTGATGAATATGACCAGAAAGTAAAGAAGTTGGCTGAGATGGAGGATTCGTTGGTGGCACAAAAGGAACAGTTGCAGACGCGACAGGCCAAGTTGGAGAAGAAGGCGCAGAAGTTGCGCGAGGGCATACAGAAACAACAAACCTTAATTAAGGAAGTTCTGAGATGTTAGAATATAACTACAAATGGAAATTAATAAAATCTAATGTCGTTTAACTTCGATTTTAATTAAATTAAGAAAAATTAAAAACAATAAGTTTGGTGTGACCGCAGATTGCCCACTTTATGATACCCCGGTAATACGGGCACACTTATATCTCACTGCGAAAATAACGACTTACGGAAAAAACTGTCATCACTAGTTATATTTCGCAAGGCTGGTCGCACTGTTTATTTTCCCAGAACCAAAAAAAAAACGAAAAATTATTGCCAATAAATCCGTTAAAATGCCAGTGCTAGAGTAAAGCAATAAGCGTATGTGTACTAAAATCAAAAGCTTATGCCAAGTAATTCTGAGCATTGCCTAAAAAAAGAATTTTAGTGTTAAATTTGTGCGTTGTAAATTAACCAGAACTGGTTTTAGGCCCTGGCAACAAAAAAAACTTGGGGTTGGCTTATACCAGTGGCAGTGGCAAAGCGGAGGTCGATTGTTTTCTCTGTGTGTGTGTGCGATTGCAAGTGTGTGCGTGCGTGAGTGTGCTTGTTGTTTAAAAAATTTTCAAATTTCGCAAATCCAATTAAAATGTGGCAAAAACTAAACTTAAACTCGGGACCCTAATTGCATTTTACGCTGTAAAAATATTTTGGTCATAAGCTGCTACCAAATGCAACAACAACAACGAGCAGCGAGTAACAAGCAGCGTTTTTGGCCCAAAGCTCAGGTAGCCAGAATACACACAAACACATACAAACAAAGTGTTGGTTCGCAAACTGATTATCCAATTAAACGATTGTCAATAAGTGGAAAAAAGAAATGCATTTAATTTGGACTCGCCAATGGGAAATGTGCTACAAACCAACCATAAAACGGACAACTAACAGTATTTTTCACGGGCACTCAACACAACCGTATTTGTGTATATGCATGTATGTGCCAGCGTGTGTGTGTTTTGTTTATGTCTCTATCCACCAGACAAAAATTGTGAAGAACTAATAACTTCGACAGGAAAAACCATGGAAATATGTACTTATTATTTTCTATCTAAAATGCAACAATTTATTAATCGCATTAGAATCAAGAATTATAACTGTTTATTTTTAATTTTTTTCTCAGCTTTGCCAAGATATATCTCCTAAGCTAGGTCGAGTTTTGGGAAATGTTGCACAGTGCAAAAGAAATAATCTGTTAGTAATTCCTATAGCTGGGAATAAAAAATTGTTAAAAAAAAGAATCATATAGCAGGACCTTTTATTCAGTTTTTCAAGATGTCGGCCAAACTTTGTCTATATCAGTTTTCCTCCTCTGCTCAACTTTCGGTTTGGATTTTTAGTTAAATTACTAAATGTATTCATATGACGAATTATCCTCTTAGGAATTTCAATATTTTTCAAACCGCTTTTATGCATTCCAATGTTACTTGATTATGCTTTGAATAATAAGAAATCGACAAAACAGACTGCGCTCTCAGAATCTAAGTAAAATGTATTCTTCAACATAGTTCCCTCGGACTGCATTACCTGCAGTATCACATTTTTCGAGCATATCCTTTTCTTTGTGGTTCGATGTTTTCTCTTGCTCCATGCAAGCGATTCAATCTTCATTTGAACAATATCTCGATCCTTGAAGGCTTTTTTAGTGCTGAGAACAGCCCATAAGCTCTGGCTTAAATCAGGCGAAGGGATGTGATATAAATATGTAAGGGTTTTGTTTTTTAACGTTTGATTTCTGAAGATATAAAATAAAAAACAGAAATTTGCAATACTGAAATATTTGTTTGGCGCTTTACATCAATGTCTGCATGTCCTTCAGCGTGTCCTCAGCCAGATGAACCTCGCAATAAATTCAGGTACTGAAATCTCAGTATTGAGATCTGAAAATGTTGTTTGGAACTCCTTACCTGGTAGCTGTGCTTTGATTCAGTATCGACTCAGAAGCGAAAAGAAAAACCACAAATCCAGAGATACTGACTCTAAAACGTTGTTCTTTTTTAAACTAATTTGTAACTTTAGCACCTTAAAGGGAAATTTTTTTAGATTTTAATTGGCTTTTAGCAGGACTCAAACAAGTTCTGAACCGAACCAAACCAAACTGGAACGAACAGCTCATTCGTAATTGTGCACACATATATTTTAATGAAAGCTTATACTAGTATCCGATAAAACTTTAAGGTTTTAGGATTTTGTGTTTGAAAGATATATTTTCATCCAAGTAAGCCAAAGTAAATGTGCACAACACTATATGATGGGCTGACTTTTTACGTTAATAAAATTCCAAAAATTCTGCACTCAATCCCAAGATGACATAAATAATTATTTAATAAATTGGAAGGTCAGCAAAAGACAAATTGATGTGAAAAATTTGTTTAATACACATTTTTCCGAGTCTACTGGGATTAAAATCGGTTTAAAAATATGCAAAATCCGCTGCCTAGATATAACAAAAATTATGAAAATATCTTTGTCCAAATAATTGCGCCATGTAATACAGACATTACCTAAAAAAATGTCATAATTCTTGCCCCAAACCAATTTTGTGTTTATTGTCGGGTGGCTCTCGTATGCGAAGTGCTAATGAGATGCTGTGTGCTGCTTCTTCCCCTTCATCATTGCCGTTTGTTGCTTTTGCCATTTATGCATAAAAGACGCAAAAATTTCAAACAAAAGATTTGTATTTATTTTATTGTTGCTCTGCAAAAGGTGAAAGCAACTTTTCTGCTCGATGATTTGTAGCAGGCAATATGAGTCTTTTCATGCATACAAACATTCATACATATGTATGTATGTATGTATACGCGTGCAGTGCAATTTCTTTGTGCACAAAATAACCGTTGAATGCAATCAACTCTCGATTATAACCAATTTTCAAATTCTCATTCTTCTCCAGCAGCTACGCCTGAGATGTTGTCAAAGATCTGAGCAGTTTGCCTCCTAGCGCGCGCTCTTTCCCTCTCTCTCTCTTTGGCTTAGAGGCTTGCAGAGAATCTCAACAACAACAACAACTATAATGTAAGACACGGGGGGTCAGTGGACAAAGGTCAATCTCTGTGCAAACGCAACCTAGAACTAGTTAGGTTTCCACACACAGACACTCACACAGACTCACACACTGCTTAGCAAGATGAGCTGGCTGCTGGGACTCCTGGCCTTACTAGCCACGGATATACTGGCCGTACCCACACCACTTAAGCTGCCAGGTGAGTCAAATTACTTCCCCCCATCCTTGTCGGAGGGGATTAATGTTTTTCAATCTCTCATTAGGCTACACCCACAAACTGACGCCATACATCAAACACTGGGAGGCGGCGAACTTCGATCGCGCCATACTGCAGGCGGCGCAGCTTAGACACTTGGAGCAGGCGCACTCCCGTCGCAAGCGTCAAGTGGAGCCCACCATGTCAAAGTCATCGTCTTCGAGTGGATTGGCGCACACAATCCGATTGAATTTCTCGGCCCATGACAGGTAAGAGGGTATGAGGCGGTGTGAGATTGCGTGGGTGCAACGCACACAGCGCAGTGGGATTAAAATTGGGAAATTTCAGTTAAATTTGAAATTCAAATTATTATGCGAAATATAATACGCTGGAAGTTTACAGCTTATTTCATCAAAACTTTTCATTGTCTTCACTTTAACTTCCGTAGAAGTTTTTTGACTTGCTCGCACAACCGGTCTTAAATCACGAAGCTGAAAGTCACACCTTCCCTGTATTCTTTACAAAATCTTTGCAATTACTAAACCAGCAGCATTGCGAGAGCGAAGAAAAAGAGAAAGTTACTTCCAGTTGATATAGCTGTCATAGGAACGGTCGGTGAAAAAACTAGTTCTAGTGAGAATAACTTTTTTTTAGCATAGATAACTAATAAATACAAATTTTGTAGTCGATTTCATCGAAAACAAGAAAGTTTTTTTGGCTAAAACTAGTTTTACGACCGATCGTTCCTTTGGAAGCTATGTGATACAGTGGTACTGATCCAATTTAAAAAAAATATTCTTATCAAAGTTTCGATATTATTCTTTAAATTCACGCTTGCTATAAGTTCGAATTGTTCGGAGACTGGAGAAAGACTCGAATGTAATCATAAGATGTTTGCTAGGTTAAAGAAGTATCGAAAATGACTCATACATAAGCGCAACCCAAAAAGACTTTCAAATGTTTGGAAATGGGACTCGCAAGTGAGGTAAACTGATCAGAAAATCGGGTTAAAACTGAGACTTCTTTATGGTACCATTTTCTGCCGCTAAAAGAATAATTTAAAAATAAAAAACGAGCGCATTTATGTCTGGTTTAATTTAAACCAAGGACTAGAAGAAGACTCCAATGTGAACAAAAGTTTCATAAAGTGCTATCTCGGATATAGTTGATTCCCACCCAAAATTTGAAAGATTATTTTAACAAAATCACCTTTTTAAAACAGGGATGCAAACCAATCTAATATAATTACTGGTTCGGTTCAGTGGTTCAGACAGTTTCTGAACCGCCGGTTCGGTTAATTACACGGTTTTTGGAACTGACTGAACCGCGGTTCCGGTTCGGTTCAGTGGTTTACAAAGGTACATTATGATTTCTATTGTCATGTGACTTTTGCACACTTTCAAATTGAATTCCTATAATCCATTTGAATATCTTTAAAACCCTTAAAAGAATGTCGCAAGTGTATTGTGCCAGATTCAAAAGATTCGTCTATAAGATTCTAGAGGAATGATCTTTGAAAACAGAGAATGTCGGCCAGAACAGATTAGAATAGAAAAGTATAAAAACTCTCCTGGTTAGCATTGAATTAAGGTGAATGTATTACAGAAAATTCCAAATATTGTCCACTATAGGAAGGAATGTACATTGATGGTACGTATAGTAAGAGATCGGAGGGCAAATGCAGAAGACTTTCAGAATTACTCGTTCTAAAAATTTTCGTTAGGTCATCCTTAAAAGTTCCGGCATAGGTAAGAATGTAGAGAGTCGAACGATATGTAGAACAATTGTCTTGGGGAAACGATTCAAATTCCCAAAATAATAAGTATCATTGGCTAGAGGAAAGCGACTCCCGTCTTAACCCTTTACATGGTGTTGATGCAGATCTGCATCATACCGAATTAATACAATTATTTTCCAGTGTGGATTATAAAATTGTCAAACATGAATTTGATGCAGTTCAGCAACATTCCTTTTTTATATTAACAGTGTTGGTAACCCTAAATTATGTCGAAAACTCAACAGCTGATCACTTTTCCCGCCAATTTTGTGAATGTGGTAAACTCAATTGGTTGCGCAGTTTCTCATTAATCTACATTTTAATCATTTTTATGAAATCCATTGGTTTGATTTGCAAAAAACAAAATTGTGCTAGTTCAGAATAGTTAAAAAAATATATAAAAAGCTACTTTACGAGAAAAAATTGATTAGCTGAATTTCAGGAATTTTAGAAAGGTTTTTAAGAATCGTTTTCGTAAGGACGATCTAGGATTCGGGGATCTTTGAAATTCATATCAGTTAACCACTAAAAATATGAAGTGAAATATTTTTTAGGTCCACCCATTTTAACTTGGGGTTTAAAGGGTTAAAACTCGTCAGAGAGCTGAACCGAACCGACCCGTTTTTATTTGTGGTTTCGGGTTCGGTTCAGAACCGGTTTAAATTTTAAAAGAAGATTCGAAAATGACTTATGCACATGCTCAAAATGTGACTTATTGAAATACGAATTTAAAAAGTCGCACAAATTACTCGAATATAATCAGAACTTTTGCGGTTAGGCTACCATTTTCTCTGGACAAAACTATCATTTAGGATTACATAAAATGTTTGCTGGTTTTTCTTGAGTCTGTTAAAAAAGCAATTTAGGTGGCGCCAAGCCCGTTAAGAGGCCTTCGATGAGCGACTATAATGTTTAATAATATAAAATATCCCAATGAATTGTAACACTTTAATAATTCCTCCTCTTTCACTTTTCTTTAATCATACAGAGATTTTCGTCTGGTGCTGCGTCAACAGCCACAATCTGTGTTCGCCCACGATGTGGAAATTGAGAACACACTGGGACCCATTGACTATGACGTCTCACGCATTTACACTGGCAGCCTGGAGGACGATGAGGCTGCTCATGTGCAGGCCATATTAACCAGTGATAATCTGCTGGATGGCACAATTGAGACGCAAGCGGAGCACTATTATATAGAGCCCGCCCAGCGTTATTCGCAACAGCTGGCGGAGAGTGGGGTCCACAGCATAGTGTATAAGTTGAGTGATGTAAATATGAAAAAGCAGGGATTTGGCGAAGGTGGCATCATGTCGAAGGAGAAACCGCACTGCGCCAGCGAGAAACTAAGGAAAAAACGCTGGCTGCCCGAAGAGGTGAACTTATCGCATTTCCAAATTTGCAAGAAATCTTCTCAATTTTTGTTACCATTTTATATAGCTGGCCATGGCGGATAGTCCGACTCCCACCTACAATCGCAATCCGCCCCTGCCGCTGGATCTGGAGGTGCCCTATAATGATGATTTTCGTGTATTGGCCTCCGAGGAGGATCGGCGCGATGAGGGCGGCTCTTGGAAATCTCCGACCACGACCACAACCAGATCCACAGTGCGCAGCACAGAAAGTTTTCTGGCCACCTTGACCAAGCCCACTTCGAATCGCAATATACTTGTAAATAACTATAATCCCTCCAATGCGGGCGATGGCAGTCGCAGTTACAACAGCAATAGCAATAGCAATAGCAACTCCAATGCCAACAGCAACAACAATGTGCGTAAATTGTATACCAAACACAAAAACATCATTGTCAGCACCTACAATCGTCCCATCGAACCGGAGTTTGGTACACCCTACGAGGAGCCGAACAGCAACAACAACGGCAGTCTGCCCACGAATTTCTTCAATGCCAACTGGACCACCCTGTTCCTAGGCAACGGCAATGACAATGCCAACGATCGACCCAGCCATAAGACACACGTGGAAATTATCACCAAAAACGGAGCCACCAAGAAACCCAACATAATTGTGAACAACTACAATCCGGAGATTATTTTCGCCCCAAATCCACACAATCCCAGTTTCAACAGCATGCTCATGACCAACCTGTTGAGCGGTCGGGGCGAGGATATACATAATTCGCCTCGCTTACTCTACGACCGCAAGACTACCTGCATGCTGTATCTACAGGCGGATCATACATTCTTTCAGAAAATGGGTTCCGATGAGGCCTCCATTGAGGCGATCACTAGGCATGTGCAGCGTGCGAATTCCATTTATAGAAATACGGACTTCAATAATGATGGCAAGCCGGATAATATAACGTTTATGATAAAACGCATCAAGGTGCACAATATGAATGCATTGAAGGATCCCAGCTATCGTTTTCCGGGCAACTATGGAGTGGAGAAGTTCTTGGAATTGTTTTCGGGTAAGATAATGGATAATGGCAAATATGTTGAGGTTGAGGTCAAGGTTAAGGATAAGAGGTTAAGATGAAGGTTAATAGGTTAAGCTGAAGGCTAAGAGGTTAGGGTTGAGGTTGGGGTTGGGGTTAAAGTTGGGGCTTCAGTTAAGGTTAAGGTTAAAGAGGCTGAGGTTGAGTCTGAGGTTGGGGTTGAGGTTGTGGTTAATGTTGGGGTTAAAATAGGGGTTTAATTTAAGGTTAAGCTTAAGGAGGCTGGGGATGAGTCTGAGGTAGGGGTTAATTTTGGGGTTAAAGTTGGGATTTAAGATAAGGTTAAAGAGGCTGAAGTTGAGTCTGTGGTTGGGGTTGAGGTTGGAGTTAAAGTTGGGGTTATAGTTGGGGCTTAAGTTAAGGTTAAGATTAAGGAGGCTGAGGTTGAGTCTGAGGTTGGGGTTAAAGTTGGGGCTTAAGTTAAGGTTAAGGAGGCTGAGGTTGAGGCTGAAGTTAAGGTTGATTTTTAAGTTAAGGTCAAGGTTAAGGAGGCTGAGGTGGAGGCTTAAGTTGAGGTTAAGGTTAGTGCTGCATAGCTTATCAAAAATCGTCAGTCGGTGTTGCGAATAGTAAACATTTTGCGACTTTTTATACTTCTACTGATGCAGTTTAAACACTAATTTTAAGTATCGATTGAATGCAAAGCGGAGCACACTTTCTTTAGCATGTTTCACATCAAATTCACAGCTTTCCATCTTTATTCAATCTATTCCACAGAGGAGGACTACGATGCCTTCTGTTTGGCTTATATGTTCACCTATCGCGACTTTGAGATGGGCACTTTGGGACTGGCTTGGACGGGCGATTTGAAAAATGCTGGCGGTGTATGTGAAAAGAACGGACACTATCGAGGCTCACTGAAGTCGCTGAATACCGGAATTGTGACATTGTTGAACTATGGCAAGCATGTGCCACCAGCGGTCTCCCATGTAACACTGGCCCATGAAATAGGTCACAATTTTGGCTCGCCGGTAAGAGGGAGTGCTTGTTGGTCCCAACAGATTTTCAAACTATTGTTTCCTTAATTCACAGCACGATCCCGAGCAGTGCACACCCGGCGGTGAGGATGGTAACTTCATCATGTTCGCTCGAGCCACGTCGGGCGACAAGAAAAATAACAATAAATTTAGCTCGTGCTCTTTGAAATCCATTGAGCCAGTGCTAAATGCCAAGGCACGCTCCATGAAGGGTTGCTTTACGGAGCCGCAGTCTTCGATCTGTGGCAATGGCGTGGTGGAGCCGGGCGAGCAATGTGACTGTGGTTGGGAGGAAGACTGCAAGGACTCCTGTTGCTTTCCCATGTCACGTCAGCCGCGCATAGATGAGACACCCTGCACATTGACGCCGCATGCCCGTTGCAGTCCCTCGCAGGGTCCTTGCTGCACCACGGACTGCAAGCTGAAATTCGGAGACAAGTGTCGAGATGACAATGGCTGTCGGGATCCCTCGTTCTGCGATGGTCGGGTGCCCCAATGCCCGCCCTCGGTGAATAAGCCCAACAAGACGATCTGTAACAAAGAGTTCGTTTGCTATATGGGCGACTGCACGGGCAGCATTTGTCTGGCCTATGGCCTGGAGTCGTGTCAGTGCATACCGGGACCGCAGGATGACCGCATCAAGTCGTGCGAGCTGTGCTGTAAATTGGCAGGCGAGAATCCCTGCCGCAGTTCCTTTGAGTGGAACGAGGCGCCATTCGATGTGCCCGATATGTACTCAAAACCGGGCACACCCTGCAATGACTATAATGGGTAAGAAAATGGCAATGGTGTGGAAATTGGAGTTGACTAATCTGGGTTTCTCCTCTGACAGCTACTGTGATGTGTTTCAAAAGTGCCGCGAGGTGGACCCCTCGGGTCCTCTGGCCACTCTGAGAAAACTGCTGCTCTCCGAGGAGAGCATAGCCAGCTTCAAAAAGTGGATGCAGCACAATTGGTACACGGTGGCTTTGGCGGCCATTGGAGTTATACTGCTATTGGTAAGTGCATGGCTAGTCCAGCTACTATTATAGATTTCTTTATGATTTACTAAACTGTTTAATGGAAAGTTGATGCGTCTGGTCACGCAAATGCTAAGGGATCAGCATGAGGCCAAAGCGCAGGCCTTGGGTGAGCAGTCAGTGAATGATCCTTGGTAGAATTGCTCAGTTTTCATTTAAAAGTTGTCCCCGGAGGAACTAAACCTAGGCTTGGGTAGTCATTTCATTAGCCCATTATTTTTGTTTTCCCTCGAATTTCCCAATCTTATTCATTCTGTTTGCTCTTCCCCTAGATACTGAGCACAAAGTTGCTGGCGAAACGCTCGAATCTGAAGCTTAAGTCCGTGACCATAATACACAGCAGCGCCACCACGGAGACCGTACGTCTGCCGGATAACAACAATGGTGTTATAGTGCACACGGCGGTGCGCACCAAAGTGCCCTTCAAGAAGAAAGTGCGTGGTGAGCGTAGCAAGAAAACGGTGGCAGGCGCAGTCGGAGGAGTACGTGCAACCAAATCAACGGCCAATGCTGAGCCAAAGAAGACCAGCCGAAGTCAGGTGCCTAGCAAAAAGAAGTCCCTAACGATTACCAACGAGGAGGAGTCGAAGACGAAACCCACTAAAAAGCAGGGAAAACAAATCATTGACTACTCCCATGCGGATGATGCCTCAAATTTGTCCACCAGCCAAAATCATACCAACACCTTTGGTAAAGTGCAAAAATGGCTACTGGAATCCCCCATTGTGGCCCAGCCGCTGTCCCAAATGGAGCACAACTCGCGGGTGCGCAAGGTAATGAGCAAATCCCAATCCACTCCGGAAAGATTGGTGCAGAAGATACCACAAAAGACCAAATCGATGGGTAATCTGTCCAATGAGAAGGTGAAACTGCAGGTGGTATACAAGCCGCCGTTTAAATTCTCGCTGCGTCTGTCCAAGAAGCCCAAAGTGAAGACGCATGTGGTGGGCGGTGGCCTAGCGGGGCGTACCAAGCGGGGGCAGAAGAGCAGCGGTAGATCTGCTGGACAAGCGGCCTCCAAAGACATCTCCGCCAGGGGCAAACGTGCGGCCTTGCTGCTGTGCAATGAGGCCGAGGATGATAATCAAATCCTTACATTAAATGAGCCCAACTATGAGACGCTCAAGCCGCCAGTAGCTGCCGCACGGGCCACCGAGCACTGCTATGAGAATGTGGAACTGGCAGCCGAGACCAAGCCCAGCAGTAGCAGTAAGGTGGCTCCCAGCTCGAGTAGAGCCAGCCTAGAGCCAGGTCCAGTTCCTGCCCAGCGTAGCTCCTATCGTCGCTCCAATTCGCTGTCCACACACAATCCCTTTGCCGCCGCGGGACAGCGTCGCAGCAGCAGCAGCAAAGTCAAAACCGAAAACCCACAACCCGCCGGTGGTTCGGTAAATCTTACACGCAACTTTGGCAGCACCCAGAACCTTATCAATCTTAGCCAAAATCTGGCCAAGACCAAAAAGCGCAGCAGTCTCAACCTAAAAGCCGCCAAAAATGGCAAGGAGCAACCAGTACCTGGTACGCCCCAGAGACGTTCCTCCTCCAATGCCAACCTGCGTAGGGATAGCAGCGCCTCCAATGCCACAGCCAAGGCGGCACCAGTGCCGCCCACGCGTCATGCGCGCAACAGCTTCAGCAACATTCCCAGGGCCAGTTTGGGAGCAACGACAGCGGCCCCGCCAGCTGTCTTCACACGTCAATCTTCCAGCAGCACCACAACCAGCAACTCCTCCAGTGGTGCGTTGTCACTGCAACAATCCGCCTCGACCAGCGTCATGCCACGTCATCCTCCGCAGCCTGCCCAGCCCATGCGGCGAAGTCTGCATAATTTTAATAGACGCCCCCAGGCGGCTGTCACAACAGCTGCCTCGCCAGCAGCTACAGCCACCGAGAACAACGAGCTGCCCTCGGATCTGGAGGTGGCTGTGTCCGATATTGAGAATCTGGTTAGCTAAGGCTCGCATTCTCGTACCCAAAACCAACCCAAGTGAAAGTGATAAGTCTTAATGTTAGTTATACAAATTGTCGCATAGGTTTACATACATATATATCCGCAGACATACATATATGTCTGTACTTTACACTGCCTTAAACTTGCCGTTTCTGCTGAATATGTGAATGCCAAAACCACACACAACGCCCACACATTCCACACCAAACCAAACCAAACCCAGCCCACCCACTTCGCTCATTCGCTCACCCAATTCTCTTAAAAGCCACCGCGCCTCGACCAGCCGCACTCACCGCACTTTGTACCTTTTAACTGTTGTATTGTGTAAATGTAACTATGTAAACTGTACTTTTGCCTCTCTCTCTCTATACATATATATCTATTACGTTTTTATAGATATCTGATTTATTTAGGAGCACTTGATCGGAAGTACGATTAGGCGGCTACTAATAAACTAGATGTGACAGGGATGAGAGTTATTAGCATTTCGATTGTTGTGGTATTTCGTATTATCAAACCATTTAGAAAGTAGCTCAAATTTAAGCACAGAGGCAAAATATGTTCAGAGATATCTGAGAGAGATCTTTCTTCTCCTTTTCTTTCGTGGTCTCTGATGGCGTTTATTTCTACCCAAAAGAGGAGATAGTTCTTGATGATCCTCTGTATGATTTTTCGGTTTTCATTTGGACCACACTTTTTGGGATACATTGGATCTTTCGATCAAAAATTGAATTTATTTCGAAAATAATGTTAAATATCGAATATTGAACTGTTAAAAAATAGCGTATTTTCATATATTTATGAATCAAAACTAAGAGAATAGTTGGAACCAGTAGTTAGGCAGCACCGGTGCTGTATTAACGAATCCCCTAACTCTTCGTATTGAGCACCTGCCACCAGCCAAGTATTTGCATAACGAATTTTGTATGAGAATGTCTGCACTACCTACACTTTCGTAGGTGTGGTGATGGGTGCACACGAGAGCTGTAATACATTACCTGTCGTAAACGAAGAACTTACGCTCAGTGAGGCAACAGGTAGCTAGGCTAGGCAGTGATTTGACACCAGCAGAACTACAGGGAACGGAAAAAGCTCAGTGTGCTTTGCTCTTTCGTTCTCGTCAATCAAATTACCTGCAATCTTCAATAGCATTAAAAGAACCATAACGAAAATACCTTATTCGTTGAAAGTGTCTGGTCACACTACTGCTGCAAGTGGAATTTATTGATATCGGGTTAAACTGTTGTTGAATAAGCCAAATGACTTAAACGCTGGTCATCATCATCTCGATCAACAAATTTCGCCGGTGGTTAGCTAACCGGAACTTTTGAGAAACTGCGCCTAAATGATGATGTTAGCTGTTGAATTAACTTTATCAACATTCAAACCAAGCGAACGAAAGCCAATTTTACATAATAAAAAAGAATGTTCATAATTGAATGACATGTCCCAAAACGAACGGACAACGATAGTTCGCGAAATGTACAATAAACGTCACTTAAACGATGACAAATATTTATCGAATCTTTAATTTTGTTTTGTTTTGCAAATATTTATCGATAATTTGAACGAAACGGTATTGCTTGAGCTTTTTTTTGTGGTTTTCATATTTCGGGTCAAAGAACAAGAAGTAAATGTTTATTTCTTATGTACGTCACAGATATTTATAACATTTTCAAAAAATTATGATGATAACTCTAAATTTTGAAAAATTTGATCCCGAAATGAGTGAAACTGGCCGAAAAAGATTTGCTTCTTAATATTGTGCTCTGAATTTTGTTCAATGAACTGAAAGCGGCAGTCCCCAGTACTCAAAATTCATGCGCCGCAAAATAGCTTGGAAATCAAACCTGCTATACTTTTTTTTTATCAAATTTGGTAATAGCTAGACAGAGCTTAGATATTTTAACGAATTGATTATTAACAGTATCGAAAAAATTATAAAATTTTTTTTGCAAAAAAAATATAAAAATCAAAGACCAGACAATCGAAATGAAGTATAGCTTGATCCCCCTAACTTGTTAAGTTATTGACCCAGATTTTGGGCAACCATTGACATTAATTTATCTACATTAAGTTGCTTTATCTTCAACTTTCGAACAACGATCTTAACTCATCTAAACTTCGACACACACACAGAACAATACAAGGTGCTATTTTAGTAACAAACTAAAAAGAAAACAAAAATGAAGAAACTTTCGCAAAAACCTTTGATTACTTTTTCAAGATCAAAACTAAAGAGATTTGTAGAAGATTTGTATTTGAAGGAATAACCAACGATAACTGTCAGTAAAACAATAAATCAAAAGCGAAATGCATCGAAAATAGTGTTTTTTAAATTAAATGCATTCTCAAAGAATATGATTAAAAGAATGTTAGAAAAGTTATTAGCAGTTGAAAGCAGTCCACTCCCCCAGCACCCCAAGCACTACTCATCCCAGGCCTGATCCATTATGTGTACTTAGCTTAGTAGTGTAAATAAGAAAAAGCAAATAGTTTTTATATGCAATAACAAGTTAGAGCAATGAACAACAAAACAATAAGAAATCACACCTAACGATATATATATATATATATACACACACACACACACATTAGTCAGTCACAAACCTTAAAGCATCACCAGGCAAACGGCTTACGAATTAAAACACTAATAAAACTAATCATAGCAATCTGTAGCTACTTAAAAATAAATGTGTAGGGTATATTTTTTGGGAATATACAAAAAACAGAAAGCTCAGCTCAAGAAACCGACCCAGTTAACGCGTAGAGGCAAGTAAAGAAACGGGCAAAACAGATTACGCGACAATCGCTTTGAAATGCTTACAACAAAAACAAAACTCGAATTGAAATTTTAGTCTTAAGGGTCAAACAATTATCATTTAACTTTTATCGAAATTTTGCAAAGAACAAAAAGCCCCCTGTACATAATTAAATGATCTAAGAATGAGAAAAGTATTTTGAGGGCAAACAAAAACGAAAGAAAGACTATTTAAGCGCGTGTAATTTGTACATAAAAGAACTTGATTGATTTTTAACTTTATTGTATGTATAATTGTAAAACTACAAAACGATTTATAAATCTATATGTGTAATGTGTACCTCAATTGTAATTAATTTTCTAATATTTCACACGTGATTAATTGCTATTTGTATAATTTAGCTAAATACACTCAACATTCCACCACACAGACGACTTACTGGATAGAACAATATTCGTCTCTAAAAATAAAATAGAAAAGAGAAGATTTTAACGATCCAAGCATGTAAAACAGTTGAACTTACCTAAATTGAATCAAATTAAGGCAAACAGCTAGGTGCCTTCGTTGGGCGCCAGATGGGGAAATTCCTACAGATGTTTGAAACTAGCTGTTCGGTTCGCAACATTTGGGTTTGTGCGGGCTCAGCTTGTGATTTGCTTAATTTTGCTGTAACTTTTCCCATTCTACATATATTTCAACTGAAACTTACTTTGTGTGCATTTACAAAATGAACACAAACAGCGAACTGTTTACTTTTAAGGTTTTCTTTTCAGTTCGGAATTTATGTAAAATAATTGTTACGGTTCGCGGTTATCTCTAAGATTGCGGTACAGATCCAAACTCAAACTCCTTAGAACAGTTTAGGCTCAGATTTACAGGTCACTTGAAACTCATGAAAAAAAGATTAAATATTTCTGCTAACCAAAGAAAAAAGATTGAAGAAAACTGGAAACTGAATTCATCTTATACAATTTTTAGAATAATATAATAAGGCTTATCCTTTTTCTTATGCAATATGATACATGTTTCAAGTGGCTGCAAATCGATATGACGACTTGAACTCGTCCAAACTGGTTCAGTTATCACTTATAAATTGGGTTAGTTATACAGTATAGTATATCCAACCCATACACCAAATTTCCAGTTCAAGGCTTAAAATGTTTCTGAGATATGGATATGAATCCCTATTGAACCGTTTCTGAGCCATTAAAATATCCAGCTCCATATTACTTAACTGAAATAACTTCAATATAGATTTGTCTCTTAATCACTTTTGTGCTGGCTATTAACCGTTTCAATATCAAACTACACAGTACCAATGTAAAGACCAAACGTCAAGTTCGAACCCGGTTCTGAACCAGTAAAATATCGAACTTCATATTACCAACCTACATACCAAATTTCAAGTTGATAGCTTTTACAATTTTAAACCTTCTGAAGTCTTATGACCAGCTCCATATAACCAACCCACATATCAAATTGAAAGTTTGTAGCTTAAATAAGTTTTTTGGATATTGCTCTAAATTACTTTTTGAAACCGTTCCTCATTTGAACCGGTTCTGAACCACTGAAATATCCAACACCATATTATCAACCCAGAGACCAACTTCTGAAATATGGCTCTGAACCACTTTTTTAACCGTTTTTAATCGCTTTCGAACCGGTTCACAGACATAACATAAACATTTCTTGCTAATCGGCTCACCGGTTTATGATTATGATTTTTTAAAATTAAATTTTAAGTCACGATGTTACCAATTATTTATGTCATGCGAATTGAAAACTCAAAATTAATATATTTTGCAGTATTTCAAACCTACGAAATCTTTAAACGTCTATATCTCCCTAAAATGATGAGATATGGACTTAAAAATAGCCTTAAAAAATCAGTATTTTATCTGCTGAACGAACCTATTTATATTTTTTGGCAAAAAAAATGGAATAAATATATTTTTCAGTATTTTAAACCTGCCAAATCTTTATTACTCCATATCTCCTTCAATGAAGAGATATGAAACCTATTCCTATTTTTGGCAAAAAGAATAGAATAACTATATTATGCAGTATTTTAAACCTGGCAAATCTTAAAAAAAAAACTCAAAAATACCCGGAACGGCTGCCTAATGGAAGGGTCACACTGATTTGCCGGTCCCTTGTATTCAAAATGCGATTATTAAATTCATCTTCTCAGCTTTCCACGTCGCATGAAATACTATCACAAAAACGTGCGTGCCCTAGTGAACTCTGCAGCTAGAACTGATTCTTGACAGATACTCAAAATAAGAACAACAACAGTTAAATTTAAATAAGTTAATATTTTATAAACCAATTCCATTTTACTTTTTGTACTTTTATGTTTAGACTCTCTTTTGCTTCCCACTTTCTTCGTTGTTGCCCGAGCAAATGTACCGCAAGTTATTGATTACCAATTTTGTTTTACCAAGTCCACACAAACCATCGATGTGGCAACGCTACGCATATTTATGTTCTCTTCTGGAAATCAAGAAAATAAATGAGACCAATTAAATTGCTCATCTGCTGTTCGCAGCTGTTTTTATTTATGAGAAGTTCGACATAATAATTTATTTTTGTGAGTTCTGCCTTTATAACTTCAAAAGATTTCTCAAAAGAACTGTGGAGAATCGGAAATGGTTAAACTTCGGTAGATACTTCCATATATTTCAACAAAAGATGAACTCATCTGTAAAGTATTTCTAAACCATGGTCAAAACTATCGTGTAACTACGATTGATTAAGAGGATCACTTTAACTTTTTAAGTTTTTTAAGTCTTATTCCCCGAAACAATGGATCTCGACTGATTGTGACGAGTTCCCAGTGAAACTTTCTCTTGCAATGACCGTGAACAAGTCACAAGAAGTTTCGCTTTTAGCGTGAAACATAAATCTGGAATTGTCATTCTGTAAGGGCCATGTTCCCGAGTTGGTTAATCGTGCAGGCTTACATTGAATACCATTATTACTTTGTTTTGTTTTTTTTTGATATGCGTCATCTATTAACATTAGTTTGCAGAGAAAATTATGAAGATTTGATAGCTGGCTGATGTAGGCGGTTAAATAGGAGGTGGGTTTCAGCTGGTGTTATAGTAAAAAGAAAGTATTAAATTAACATAGCTTCTGAAAAACAGCGATGATATTAGAAGACACCATTAACAGGTTTAAACCGCCCTATTTCTCAATTGTCAGAAATTTTATTTAAGGGAGTTTGTCAGACTCTTTCAAGTCTTTTCTGGTGCAAGAGTTTGCAGCTATTTATCAAAAAAACAATTTTTCATACAGTTATGGAAAACTTATAAATAATGCCTTCACATTTGGTTCAAATTAGGCAAGTTCCACTGTTGTACTAACACATTTTTGTCAATTAAACAAAGTGAAAAACTGCAACTGCAATTAAAATGTTAGCCAACTAAACAATGAAAGGTTCTTCAACCCGAACAAAAATCGGATGTGTGACATTCAAGTTGAATTTAATTTAACACACAATTATTACATTTATTTCTATTTATTAATCTTAATTTAAGACACTCACACATCCAAACACACTCAATACATATAATGCAATACTTTATGATTTCCTCATTTTAAGCAAAATTCAATTAACAATAAAAAGAAAACAAACGAAAATGGAAACTAATAACTAAGCTGCTTTTTTATCGGCCTTTGCCAGTTTAAGGGCTCTTTTGGCCATAATCCAGAAGTACACTGTGGGACACAGATGACGCAAATAGTAGGCTATTTTAGCCTGCAAGTCGCTGACTATGCAGTCGGGCTCTTTGCGTAAGATGCACTGTAAAATGCGTTCGGCCAATTTGTCCGGTGACATGCCCTTGGCCGTGGTTTCATCCATTTTGCCATAGCTGGTGCCTGCTCCTGTCAAGGCATTCAGGGAGAGCTGTGTGCGTATATAGCCAGGACTGACGCAGGACACATAAACATTGGCGCTAGCCACCTCGGCACGCAGCGAATCGGCAAAGGCTTGCAGTGCGTGTTTGGAGGCGCAATATGCGGCTCGTTGGGGTATGGCAAATTTGCCCTGTACCGAGCTGATGAAACAAATATGACCGTTCTGACGCGCCACCATGGAAGGCAAAAGAGCTGTCATAGATTGGAATCGTTTAAGTATACTTTAAATCTGCTTGATAGCATTCCTCACCTTTGGTCAGAGCCACGGTTCCGAAATAATTAACCACCATCACCTTAAGATCCACATCCACAGCCGTGGAGGCCACATCTGCCCTGACGCTGATGCCACCATTGTTGATGAGTATATCCACTTGGTTGTACACGGCCAAGACGCGGCTTACAAAATCTGGTATGGCGTTGAGCTCAGAAAGATCCAAGGCCATTACGGTGGGTGGATAGGCGGGTTCCTGCAAGGAAGTACATTTAGAAAGGGACTTTTATGCAAAAAGAACCAGAGTTCTTACCACATCCAGAGCCAGCAGTTCCTGCTTGACACGTTCCAGCTCCTGCAGACGACGTGCAGCCAATATTACCTTACAACCTGCACGATAGAACACATGAGCCAGGGATTCACCCAGGCCCGAGCTGGCACCTGTTATGAGCACCACCTAAGTTTTTATATGGTTTAATGCTTGGTTTAAAGTGCACTGGGTACTATATTTACCTTTCCCGGCAACTGATTACGATAAGTTTTGGCTCTCCAGCGTTGCCAAATGTTGATCAGTGCCAGCGGCAAGGCTACTGGCATTAACATGGTGCCCAATACCCAGTAAAGCACATTCCAATTGCTGGAGGGCGCACACTTTTCCAAGTCCTGGGCCTTCATTGCTTTCAAATTGCAAATCGTAGAACTTTGAACTCTTGCAAACACCAAACTGATTTGCAACAATAACAAGCAGCTGTGTCAACGCTGCACTGTGAATGGTTGATATTAAACAACTGTTTTTCAATTTAGAGATGAACGTTATTGTGATGTGACAATTACTGTGACTTCAATGAACCACAGTTACACTACAGCCCAGGCCTTGTTGTGCTCCGCCTGTTTGATTTTAGGTTGCCAACCAATTTTCGATTGTTTGTAGTAGGCGCTTACATTTTCTTCTGCAATTTGAACTGCTCACCACTGGGCGCCACATAGCTCTCATTGGGAAGAGACTCCAGGGGATTCTTGACTAGAGCTTCAACTAATTTCTGCTTAGCCGTCGCACTTAGTTCGTCTCTGTGCTTCATTTTGAATGATTTACTGAGGTAAACTAATGAAAGTAGAAAAATGAATAGCGTGTCTTAAGCCGAAGAGCGGTAAAACTGCAGCCCTCGTGATAAGGTGCCTTTTGAACTAGCTCAGCTAAGCGGAATTAGTTAATTGCCACAACCAACACCCCCTGTGGATTTTTAATGGTACTCCTGAAAGATATTTGCTTTGGATATAATAGGCAAATAAAACACAAAAAAATCCTCTAGTGTTCCACACTCCATCATCCCAGTTCGACGCTATTTTGACGGACAAACAAAATGCCATCGACAGGCATTCTAAATTCCACTTGGCAGTCCTAATCAGCAATATAATAATATCAATATTGATTAACATGAACCTGCTGCTGATGTGTAGCTTAAGCCAGGTTTCGAACGGCTATTTCGCAACTGCAGGCCGAATTGTGAACGGACCAGGAACGGAATTCAGGAGCAGGTGGTACAGTTCTATAAGCAGTCCATCTTCGATCAGATCTTTCAATGGAGATTCGCGGATGAGTGCCAGCACAGCTGTATATGGCGCACGGTTGTTGCATTCCTAGAACGAGGCTGGCCCATTCCCCGTTCTTGAGACTAATGAGCGTGCAGGAGCCAGCCTCGGTGCTAATCTCTGCATTGAATTTCATGATGCATTTGCGTATGCTGAGGACGTAAAGTCCGCACGGATAGCCCCTGCTACATGCTGGCTCACAAATTCCCCGTGGTAAGCACTTCAGAATGGAAGAAGAACCCCGTTTAACTAACTGCTGTTTCTTTCAGACTTTCCTCAATGGCTGGGAGTGGTCGTCCGTTTAAGTGTTAACATCTTGACGGTCGTTTGTCCACCGTAAGCTGGTTTATCTGGTGTCATCGTGGACGTCCCAGACGTTGTGGGATTTTCCGCCCATTCTCTGGATACTGGATGCACACGCCTTGTGACATTTGACCACAATGCCGCTGTACTACGACTTCATGATCGAGGATCGCCGAACCCTGCGCAACGAGAAGTCTTTGGCTGGTGACTATGCCTATGCCTACAACAAGTATATAAAAAAAAACAATACACCTTTAAATTCAACTACATTTGTCCACACTGAGAGATGGTCACCGGCAGTTTTGGTTTATTATTGGGGCCCGTGGGCACATTTTCGATTTTTCTCATGATCAACAATCCATCCAAGACGCGACCAAAGACCACATGTTTGCCATCCAGGAAATTACATTTGGCGCAGGTGATGAAGAACTGACAGCCATTCGTGTCCTTGCCACTGTTGGCCATGGCCAGCAGACCGGGCGAATCGTGTTTCAGCGTGAAGTTCTCATCGGCGAAGGTGTTGCCATAGATGCTGGTCACTCCGGTGCCATCGCCTAGAAGTACAGTTAGATTACCATTTATCCATAATTATATTTAAAAATTTACCTTGAACAAAATCGCCTCCTTGGATCATAAAGTCCTTGATGACACGATGAAAACTGGCTCCTTTGTAGCCAATGGGCACGCTGTCGGGACGATATTCGCCGGTACAGAACTGGCGAAAATTCTCAGCTGTGCGGGGCACCGTATCGGCGAATAGCTCGAAGATCATGCGGCCAATCTCCTATGGAAATTTGGTATTATTAATAATGTTTACATTTTGTTGTTGCCGGCTAACTTAAACCTACAGTAGTGCCCACAGCTATGTCGAAAAACACCACTGGATTGTTGGAGCTGCGCAGTTGGGACTGTATTTGATTCCAGTTGGGCATGTTTGATTGTAAATTAGGTAAACGTTTAATTGATAATTAAATGCTAAATCAAAACAATACCACCAATTCCAATTACTGCGACCTGGTGGTGGATGTGCGTCAAGATAGCGTCGGCGATTTAGTGCCGAACTGGAACGGTGAATTGTGGCACAAACACAGTTATTTGTTTTAAACAAACTATTGTTTCAATTGTGGTTTGGGTGAATTTGAGCACTGCAGGTACTGCAAATATGACACTAAAGAATCGGCTCGCCCTACTTTAGGCTATATCTTAATCTCAGATAACGACTTATTCTGGGCACACTCCACATTTTGTATGGGGAACAGGGTGTTTGTTGTGGCATTCAACTAGTTCCGCTTAGCTGAGCTAGTTCAAAGGGCTACCTTATCACGAGGGCTGCAGTTTTACCGCTCTTCGGCTTTAGACACGCTATTCATTTTTCTTCTTTCATTTGTTTACCTCAGCAAAGCATTCAAAATGACGCACAGAGACGAACTAAGTGCAACGGCTAAGCAGAAATTAGTTGAAGCCGCCGCTCGAGTAAAGAATCCCCTAGAACAAAAACAATAGAATAATAAGATGAGTAACGCCATACAAAATTTCTGCACACACTTTTTTTCGTGCTGGCTTTTCAAACTGGCTTTTCGCTCTCTTTATTTAAAAGCCAGTAGGAGAGCGCTCAAGAGCCAGCGCTCTCTCTCTCTCTCTCATACGCATACAGCGACATTGCCGACTGTTTGTGTGCACACGTATTCTTCATGCTTCGCAACCGCAAGCATGTGTTCGTTTCAAATGCATCATTTGTGTTTACGCACACAAGCAAGCGCATTCTATTTTTAGATTTTTACGCTCTCGTTTTTGTGAGAGCGGAGAGAGTGCGATTGTCGTTGCCACTGAAAATTCAACTTCATATGCAAGACGATTGTATGGGCGTTACTCATCTTATTATTCTATTGTTTTTGCCTAGAATCTCTACCCTATGAGAGCTATGTGGCGCCCAGTGGTGAGCAGTTCAAATTGTTGTGCCGCGCCAAGAACGATCTGGATGCCAAGTATCTGAAATGGGCATTTAAATTAGCAGAAGAAAATGTAAGCCCGTACTACAAAAAATCGAAAATTGGTTGGCAACCCAAAATCAAACAGGCGGAGCACAACAAGGCCTGGGCCCGCTTCCTGGTGGCGCAGAATCAAAAGAAGGAAAACGTCGCATATGCGCTGTTCCGTTTTGACATGGATCAGGGGGATTGTGTGCTGTACTGGTGGGTTAATGATGAAACATAACACAGAATTCGATTTGACTGTTTGTTTGTATTAGCTATGAGATGCAAGTGGCTGCCAGCTACCAACGCAAGGGCCTGGGAAGATTCATTATGCAAACACTCGAGGATTGCGCACGGCATTGGAAACTGGAGAAGCTGATGCTGACGGTGCTCAACAATAATGAGAACTCGGTGCTGTTCTTCAAAGCACTGGGCTATGGCAAGGATGAGACCTCGCCCGATGTGTTGGAAGAGGCGGATTATCAGATTTTAAGCAAGTCCACCTTGGGTTGATGCGTATTTATTGATGATTACATTTATTTCAACAACAAATTGGCCTGTGTCTCCAAGTAATTGGCCATGCGTATGTCCTGGGAACTGAGACCGCCCACGTCATGGGTGGAGAGCGTGACGTCCACCTTGTTGTAGCAATTGAACCACTCCGGATGATGGTTTATCTTCTCAGCCAACAGGGCAACGCCGGTCATGAAGCTGAAAGCCTGATTGAAGTCCTTCAAAACAAATTGCTTAAAAATGGCGTCGCGTCCTTCGACCAAAGTCCACCCAGCCTCGATGAGGGGCTGCAGCTTTTCGCCACGCTCTTGCTCGTTCAGTTTCTTCTGGAAAGATGTATGTGGGGGGTCAGCGCAGCAGACGATAAGCCAGTTTGTGCCAACTAACTTACCACCATTTTGGGTTTTATTTTCGTTGCTGCTGCTGTTGTTGTACTGTGGAATCTCCAATGGCCACCAGTTGCACTTGTCGCTGCTGCTCTCGTTGCTGGCGTATACAGAACTGAGCTTGATGTTGCTTGCCCGCTGCTGCGCGTAAATCAAAGCTCAATCTCCGCCCCCCTCTTATCATTGCTTCAAACTCAACAAGCTACTCACCGCCATCGCTCACCCCTCTCTTTGCCCTGAATGGCCAGCAAGTTGCCAAGTAGATTTGCAGCTTTTTGAAAGTTTAACACAGAACGTGAATTTAGGTATTTATTTGTTAATAACATTTTGTTTTAATGAGATTGAAAGGCGAAACTGGTTACTGAGGCAATTGTTGTTATTTTGTTGTTGTCGGCCTAACAGCTGCTTGGGTTAGGCATGCCAACTTGTTTTCTTTTTTAGACAAAGGCCGACTGTTTTTGGCGCGAATTTCAAATTGCTTTTTGAATTGCTCAAGTCTTCAGATGGCACATTGCACACTGGTTCCGCTTGTGTGGGAAGTGTGGCCAAAAATACTTCTATTATATATATTATTTATATAGTACATAAAAATAACTTTGTTTTCTAAAGATTTCAATTTGAGTTTCTGTCTGCATTTTTTTTAAAATCAATTTTGAGTTTTGGAAATCATATTGTCTGCCGACTCGCCATTGCCATAGTAATCATAGTCCGCACTAGCAGTGGAGGTAGCCACCACTACAACCGCTGGCTTGGGATGTTCTGTTGAGGTGACCATTAGATTCTGCGTGGGTTCAGTAGTGCGACGCCAGCGTAGACTGTAGCGACTGCGTATGAAAGGAGGTTTGGTCATCACAATGGCATTGCCAAAGGCTAAGAAGATGAATTAAAGCAATAAGTAATTGGAAACACAACTTTTCGAGCGATGCTTACCCAAGCCCAGCAGGCAACAGCCTAGAAGAATCAATAGCAAAGTAAACTTCATACTTCAAAATGCAAACTGTGACTCTTTCTGTTCTAGCTGACTGTATTTATAGGTTGAGCAAATAGCAGATAAACCCACAAGAAATCCCTGGGGTCAATAAAAAATAAACAGATCTGCATATCCCCGGAGTCCAACTGCCAGTAAGTTCATTCACCGCTTTTACAGTAATATACCCTGTACCCAATGGGTAAATTGGGTGTGACATAGATGTGAAACTGTTTGTAGATGTATATTTTCTCTCAGCATCAACCACCTGACAGACCGACAAAATCACGCAATGAGAGCTCAACGTTCAGAGCAACAGAATAATAAGATAAGGGACTCGTTAAGGAAGCACGGCGTGGACATTCCTCCAAGCTACAAAAACACAACTGCTGCCAAAAAAGAGGCAGTTCCTGTCCCTGTGGAAGTCAGGATTAAATGGACCACACAGCGAGGACGCATTGTGCAATGTCCACCCGAGTCGGAATTGGAAGCATTGCCAGAAAATCTGACCCTATTCTGCAAGTGGGGCTGCGATAGATCAACGGGACAAAGTGCTTACAAGCAAGTGAATAGTTCCGATGGAGGCCCAGTGAGGGATGCGGCCATGTTCATTGCCTCACTTGTCCCATTGCGGCTGAAAAATGGAGATGTGGATCACTGAAAAAATCTTCGGCCTTCATCTGTACATTACTACCGGCCAATAATGTTCAAGTATGCGTAGGAATCGTCCGAACTAACTAAAAGCACTGTTAACAGTATAAAGGCGGAAATATCTGTTACTTCGAAGCGACAGGAGGAAATATCAATGATTTTTGACTATGGTTGATGGAAAAGTATCGGACGACATTACAAACACCAAATCAACTCTGACATATGGTATATTCAAGAGAAAGCAAAAAGTAGTTCGAGACATCGGAAGCGGACGAGCATAATTACGAATACCGAATTTCTCCACTGCATGCGAGGATCAGATGTCAGATCCCAATTCATGCTCAAACTGGCATACTTGTACTCTTTTATGAAAACGAGACGACTCTGTTGAGCTCGGGCTACGAGTCGACTGCCCGAAGCTGGACAATGGAAAAACGAATGATGGAAATGCATCCCGGAGATTCTTTAACAAAGATGCGACAACTGCTCAGGTAACAGGAATTCATCTGGATGTCATCAAACGGCTTAAGATTATTCTCAGATATAGAAAATATGCGAAGGAGACAAGAGATCTTTTATGTGCAAAGTATCCAGAGTACCTCCTTTTATACGCAGGGCTACTACCAGTACCTACCTTTTCAATTTTGAGAAAAAGTCGGTTAAGATAAGTAAGTATAATACAGACTAGAACTAATCCATAACTCCTAGTTTCATCCATCTACGGACACATTTGACGATTGACACATTTGAAATGGGCTATCGATTGTATATGGTACTCCCTCTTTAGCCTACGAGCTTAGAGATCTCAGAGATGTTAAAAGAAACAGCGTCGATGGGTCATAATTTACACAGTTCGTGTGGCACCATATCGGCAACAGGTAGTACTTCCCACAGTACCAGTGGCGCCACAGCGCCGATGGGTAGAACATTAATAAGTTCGTGTGGCACCACATCTTCATCCAATTCAATTGGAGCCACATAATCGAGAGATAGGTAGTTCACATAGTTCATCAGGCGCCACAGAGTTGATGGGTTGCACTTCCCACAGTTCTCCAGGCACCACAGAGTTGATGGGTTGCACTTCACACAGTTTGTGCTTCAAATTGATCTGTTACATGCAACATTTGGCCCCTAATGAGTATATTTCAGTCGTGTCACTTTCCTTCTTGTTTTTAATTGATTTTATTTGTTATCTGTGATGGAACGCTTAAGTACTTAACTTACGGGTTAAACGAGAATTGTACAATACAAAAATGGTAATAAATACGTGGTGTGAATAACCGGAGCCTCAATTATCCGTAGGTTTGGGACGTTTTGGCCCCGAGGGTATTGGTGGCGGTGGTACATCCGGTACATTTATGTTTTTGCTCTCCGAACCATTTTTGATATCCTCAAAACTGGGTGTGGCATCATCCTGCAGCGTGTCCAAAGCCAAGGGTTGTATCTCCTGTTCAGGTGGTGGCGTGGGTGCGGCTGGAACTGGCAGTGGCTCTGCATTGCGCGTTGGATAACCCTGGCTGGGATAGTAATCGTAGGGCGGCAAATAGTTTTGACGTATATAACCCGCCTGATCATAGATCACCGGATACTGGCTATACGGAAAGGGTGGTAGATGTGTGGGTTGGCCCGTATACTGCGAAGGCAGTGGTATAAGCACTGGAGGCAATCCCTGTTCGTTGAGCGGCAGTGGCATTTGTTCTTTGGGCATTTCCTTGGACTCCGTGGCACTGGGAGCAGCCGCTTGAGGTGGTGCTGTAGGCGGCTCGTAGGTAGCAAAACCAGCGGGCAGGGGATAAGGTAGCTTTGGAAATAATTCGAATTATTACTTTAGCTGAATATAATACCATCAAATGATGTGGACTTACCCGCTCGTTGGGAGATAAGCCCGGTACCAAGGGTTGACCAAATCTCACCACAGGTGGACTGTAATAGCCATATGGATTGTAGGGACCAAAGGGTGCATAGCCGGGCTCATGTATGGTGGGCTGAATAACCGGATAGGCGCGACTTGAGGTGAGATTTTCGTCGGTGGTGATGAGTGCATTATAGACTTTGGGTTTCTTGCGCAGACGACGTGCTGCTTGGGTGGAGCCGACAAAGCAGAGTATCAAAGCCAGGAACCACAATAAACGTAAGCGCTGCGAATGGAAAATGGTTTAGAACTAATAAAGGAAGTGTTTATATACCCGAAGAGTAAAAAGGGGACACTGGAAAAAGACATCAATCCGAAACGGGATTGAAAACAGGGTAATCCCGGATAGTCTTGATACGATTGATACACTCACAATTTTTTTTTTAATCCCATAAAACAGGATCATGTTTTGCCTGCTACCGGATTATCCTGTTTTCAAGCAGAAGGAAGCATCTCCGACCCCATAAAGCATATACAGGGTGCGCCATATAAAGTGTCGGTATGGCAACACTGAATAAATATAAAAACATACAACCGATTGCTATATGTTGATCTTGTTCCTTTAATTTGGTCCTGTACAATTTATTTCGACTACTTTTTGAACACAACATCAATCAAGTGGCCGCCTTTATTGGCCACAACAAAATGTGCCCTTTTTGCGGCATTTTCCATCACTTTTTCGAGCGTCTCAGTCGATAAAGCTGGCGAGTCGGCACGAATGTTGGCCTTAAGCTCTTCAATGGTCTGTGGATCGCTGGCGTAAACCTTGCTTTTTAAATAGCCCCACAAAAAGAAGTCTGGGGCGGTTAAATCTGGAGATGAGATCTGGGTGGCCAGTCAATATCGCCTCTTTTTGATACCGGCCCAAACAGTCACTTTTTGGTCGTGTAAAGGTATTTCATGGATGCGGTGTGGATTTTCCGTGCCCCATATGCGACAATTTTGCTTATTAACACCACCAGAAAGCGTGAAATGGGCCTCATCGGTCATCAAAATTTGTTAGCACAATTGAACGATTATTTTCGATGAACAGCGTCACTATTTCGGCACGTTGTTTTGGTGTGAAGCGTTCCATGGTCAAAATTGTACTAGATTGATGTTTCCAAAACATGTCTAACAAAAGCAATCGGTTGGTAAATGTCAAAGTAATTCAGTGTTGCCATACCGACACTTTGAATGGCGCACCCTGTATATTCTTGATAAGCATCAATAGTCGAGTCGATATAGCCATGTCCGTCTGTCTGTATGAACACCTAGATCTTAGAGACTAGAAGAGCTAGAGCCACCAAATTTGAAATGTAGACTGGTATTGTCTGCACGCAGATCAAGTTTGTTTGAAATTTTCGCCATGCCCCTTCCCGCCCCCGCAACAATAAAAGTTGGATATCTCCTATATTTCTTTAGATATCGAGCTCAGATTTTGCAGTGTAGTGTATATGCCCAATATCTACAATCTTACAAGTTTTTATAAAGATCGGATAATAAATGGCAGAGTTAAAAAAACGTTGCATACTTATCTGAGCTGCATGAGGTTGTTCAACACTAAGTGCCCTGAGTAACAGTTATTTCGCAGTCGGACAGGGCCGACTTTAACCTACGCTCTCGTTCATACTAAAAGTGTGCTAGGCCTCACGAAGCATGAGCTTCAGTGCACGGCTATTCTAAAAACTGTCAAAAGTTTAAAAAGAAGCCATCCATAAATTCATTAATTTTAAATCTACGGTTTTGATAGGGTGCCGAAACAATTAAAACCGGTTAAAAATTTGTTTAGATGCATGGAACATAAATTAATTCTCAAACATTTGATGTCTGAGTTGATGATTTTCAGTTAGACTATATCCCGGTTTGATCAAATTAAGCATTTTAAATCAGTGACTAAGTCAGTAGCCAAAACAGTGACCAAAACAATGACCGAAGCAGTAAGCAAATCAGTGACCACAACAGTCTCTAAAACAATGGCTACAACAATAAACGAAACGCTGATTGAAGCAGTGACTAAAACATTGTCTAAAACAGTGACCAAAACAATGAACGAAACGGTGATCGAAGCAGTGACCAAAACAGTGATCAAATCACTGACCAAAACATTGTCTAAAACATTTACCAAACAGTGACCAAAATAGTGTCTAAGAACAGTGGCCAAAACAATGGCTAAAACAATAAACGAAACGGTGATCGAAGCAGCTACCAAAACAGTGACTAAAAGGGACCAAAACAGTGACCAAACAGTGACCTAATAGCCTTTTCACACTGAGCACATCTAACATCCAGGTGTCTAAGACAGTGGCCAGCTAACTTCGTCTGTGCCGAAGTATTTATACTCTTGCAAGTGCTCGCTTAAATATTTTCAAAAAATACTCTTTTTCCCATTTTCCGACCGATCGTTCGTATGGGAGCTATATGATATAGTCATCCGACTTGGACAAAAATTTGTAAAAATATGTGAAAGCACGTGAAACAAACAAATATAAAATTGTAGGATGCTACCATTAAAAACAAAAAAATTGTTCTAACTAAGAGTGTTTTACAGACCTTTCTTTTGTATAGCAGCTATACCATACAGTTGTCCGATTTTAATAAAACTTGGTAGAATTTTAAAAAAACATAGAAAACCTAGGATTACAAAGTTTGGAGACGTTTCCATTGAAAAGAAAAAAGTTTTTCATACTAAAACTAGTTTTCCGACCGATTGTACCTATGGGAGCTATGAGATATAGTCATCCAATCCGGTCAGTTCCGACATATTAGTAGCGTGCAGCAAAAAGAAGACTCTGTGCAAAATTTCAGCTCGATAGCTTCAAAACTGAGAGACTAGTTCGCGTAGAAACAGACAGACAGACGGACTGACAGAGCTCAATCGACTCAGCTTGTCACCCTGATCAAGAATATATATAGTTTATTGGGTCGGTAATGCATATTTCTATGCATTGCAAACTTCTGGGCTAAGTTCTAATACCCTTTGCAAGGGTATAATAAGAGCTTCACATTACTTTGGTAATATTTTTCATAAGTAGACTACGAAATGGAATTTTGGGTAAGAGTTTTTATGTTTCTTTTCTATGACGATTACCTTGAAAACTTGTTTAAAGCAAAACCTTCGCACAAAAACCTTGAATCTCAAATTGCAATGGTGGATTTTGGTTCGAACCCATGAATCGGAGCTTCCAAAAATTTTATTGTACTTTGCAGACTTGATTTTTATGCTATTTGGTTTATCAGTGAACGTTTTTTGACATCTCAAGCGTGATTTGTTACAAGTGGTAATGTCAAAATGCTCAGTAAGCTTTGCCATTTCTCCATGAATAGACTAAGAATTGCTAATCGCAATTTCTCCGCTAAAAGGATAGATTTACTATCGCTATGTTATCGAAAAGTAAACTGCCAACAATTACAACAGCTGATCAATAGCATATCCAAAAGATGCGGGCTCAGGGAACTGATGTTTAAGTTTATAACACCTATTTTTATATTCTCCTTTTATTGAGTTAAGTAATAAAATAGAACTGTCCGCTTCGAATGGGTTCTGAGGGTTAATTTTCAAAGACCGGTTTGACCAAACAAACGTTTTTTTACTAGCTCATTGATCCGAAAATATGTAAAAACACTTTTCGTTTGCCCCATTGCCAAGTCCCTGGCTTGTCATTTAACGCTTTTGGACGCCACCATTGAATCAACTATAGATCTGCTTAATTAATTGCCATATCGATGATCAATCAATGAATTGTTTGGACTACGCACAATCGGGTGTTTGACGGAAGTTGGGAGACTACTAGGAAGCCCATGGCTTGCTTCCCCCTGCCCTCCTCTAAACCCCGCCAGCCAGCTGCTCTTGACTTTCAATTTGCCTCCACTGCATTGAAAACGTGCTCCAAATGGGTCCAGCACACAGTAACAATCAACACATGTCGGACCATTGTTATGAATTAACTACACTTCATTAGTTTTCAATTGAAATGTAGATTGCTCCTTTAATTGGATTACGATCGAAACGAATCGAAACGGAACGGGTCGGAATTCTTGAGGCTTTCCTTAGGTCCGGTTAAACTAGTTGCCCACTTGGGCGTGATGGAAATGCACCGAAGCAGCGACTGCCAATTGAGCTAAGCTCAGTTCAGATTACCATGGCCTAGACACTTATGCTGGGCCCGCCCGGCCACGATCTCTGGTGGCAATTTGCTTTGCTTTCCATGCATTTCACTTTGACTTTCCTTTGGCGCAAGCATTCTCCACCCACGCAGCTTTCAAAATTGGAAACAAAAAAATATAAGTCACAGAGCAATTTTCAACGCTTTTCCTTTTCGTTTCGTGGCCTCAGTGAAATGAATCGAATCGGACAAGACAATAATCGGTAATAATCAAATTTTGGAGTGGAGTGCACCACTTCAGTGCATAAAATTTGGGCCACATTGAGTGCCAAAAACCAAAACAAAAACACACACTCCAAGTGTGTAATAAAAGTGATAGTTGAAAATGCGGGTTGTCTTTGAAGATTAGGCGCTTGGCCGTGGGTGTAAGTTAATGCATAGGCCTTAAGGTTGTGAGATGAAGATGAAACTTGAAGCTGGGTGGGTGGTCGTCATGTGAGAGACCATGAAAGTAGTTGGGATTTGAAATTGTTTCCAATCAACATTCAGAATGCAATAACAAGTAGCGCCTGGGTGAGTTTCTACTGTGGACACTAAGAGACAGCCATTACCCTTCGGTTTTATTAATAAAGTTGATAGTCTCAATTTTTAAGTTTGGCAGAACCAAGTGAAATATTAATTAATTATTTGTACGCTTTAAAATTAATTAGATGATTTGATTTGTTATTTGATTTCACGATATCGGTACGTCACATGTCTAAGCTGGTAGATCAATTGCCCATTTATACGTTTCGATCATTTGGATGTTTAGTTGGGAGTGAAATGGTTTAGTACAATTTTCAAAGTTATAATTTTTCAGCTACATCATCCTACTGGTTGTTTTGAATCCAATCCCTAAAGGTTTATACATTGGGTATATTTAAATTGGCTTTAGTTAAAGTTTAGTTTTTGTTTTCTTCCTTTCTTCTAGGGTTTTTCTTTCTTTTGTTCTATCTTTTTTTGTATTTATATTCTTTATTTTTCTCTCAATTTAGTTCCTTTCTTCTTTCTATCTTCTTACTTCTCTCTTTTATTCCTCATATTTCTTTCGTCTTTCCCATTTCTTTCATCATCTTTCTTTCTCCTTTCCTTCTCTCTTCTTACTTTTTTCTTCTTCTTTCTTTCTTCTCTTCTTTCCATGTCTCTTCTTTCTTCTAACGCTTTTCTTACTTCTTTCTTTGTTACTTCTTTCGTTCATCCTTCTCCGTCTTTCTTTTTTCTTTCCTTCTTCTTTCTTTCATGTTTGTTTGTTTCTTTCTTCTTTTTTTTAAAGTTCATTATAGGTCCTTGCTTTCTCTATTCTTTTAAATATTTGCTTTTATTGTGTTTTTTGTTACTCCTTACTTTTTCTGCTCCATTCACTTTCTTTGATACTATTCTGCTTACTATGCTTCCTTTCTTATTATCTACCTCTTTCCTCTCATTATTATTGTTAATTCTTCCATTTTAATTCCCTCGAAAGGAACACTTTTATCAACAGTATTTCCACTTTCAGATTTAGTCTTAAAGTTACATTTTTGGTAAAGAGAAAATGGGAGCTCGGAGCAACCCGATGTCAACATAATAATTGGTTCAAAATTCCAACAGTTTATAAAAAAATAAGATGTTCATTTCAACCTGGAACTTGTACCTTTTTGAACTTAAAGAAAAAATACCTACAAAATATCGTACCTTCAGCAGAACCGGAACTTAATTTTAATTTTAAGAACACCCACTATTGGAAGCACTGAAAAGGTCGGTATCCTTAGGTTTGACAAGTTCATTCGAATCAAAGACTTCATAAGGCATTCAAACACCCGAAGCCAACCTCTTTGTAGCCTTGCCTACAATGCAAACTCCAAAAAGAATACAACGGATAATTTATGAATAACTAAAAAACAAATCTATTCTTAAAATTCCCAACTGGCTTAAGCATTTCAAAAAAGATAATGGCAGGTTTCTGTACAATGGAATTTGACTCTTATTGAACCTCGTTTCAAAAATAAACTGTGTACAGTTTTAGAATCTTATGATTCATCTATGAACATAGTTTGTTTTAATTTAGTATTGGGATTCATTAGACTCAACGAAGAATATTTTTTTTACTTTTTTATTAATTAAACTAGAGTTCATCGGGTTTGACTAAAGCTCTTTCGAAAAGTTAGATCAACATGATTTTTGGGTAAATAGAGTAGAAATTCTACAAAAGCAAGGTATTCAAAGTAAAATGAACAAATTGTAGAATTGGTATCTAAAATATTTTGAAAATTGGAACCACTGAACCGAGCTTGAACTTTAAATAGTAAATTTAAAAAAACATTTAGTTTAAACCAAAATAGACTGGATACTCCATCGGTTTGCGAAATGTTGGTTATTCCTGCTATTTTTTTTTAACTATACGAAGCTAAAGATGCAGTTCTAAGTTCAATAACTAAACACAATTGAATAAAAGAAGGTGAGCTGATCTTTTCTGCTAACTAAAAAAAAAATTTATAGATCTGCCAAGTGCTACAAATTTGCACTTAGTTGTTTACCATTAACATATGCCAGTAGTTAATTCATTCACTTGTAACTATTTTAATTTAAACAAATAAGATTCAGTTCTCACTCTCGTTCGCCAAGCTCGCCGTCTTAGCTTGCTAGACGCTGACTCAGAGCTAATAAAGCCATAGACCAGAGTCATGGTTAAGACCAGTTCAAAGGCAAAAAAAATGTAAAAAAAAAACAGACCACATAAAATGGTCAGCCGTAACCTTAAATTGAAAGTGAAAGTGTGGGAGCTAATTAAATTCCAATGAAGACATCCAACAAAATTTACCTTATCCATTTGCATTTTGGGATTGTGATTTTTGTATGCAGAATTGAAGTCAGGAAACACCAAGTTCCAATGTGGGGGTGGGGGGGACTTAGCCTTGTTGCTTGCAGTCGAACGAATTGTTTTTTAAAATGCACAAATTGTTTTTTTTTCGCGACGACGCCGACACGTAACGACTTTGAAAACAAGTTGCCCACAAATAATAATAATAATATTGCTCGTAATAATGCAGCACATGCAAAACCAAAGTGCAACTGGAGCTTGGAGGAGGCGGAGCACAAGTTGACGCGAAGGCTGCTGACGTTCGACTGACGATGGCGGCGGCTGCGCACGCGCGTTTCTTAGTGGATTTTGAGCGAGTGCTGGGCGCACTTCTACCTTTTATACCTTCGCCCGGTCTAATGCTTTTTTGGTTTTTGGTTGAAGACAGCAGGAACTTCTGGCAGTTATGGCCTAGTTTGGTTACATTTTCAGGGGCTCTCCAATAATTTTCTTAGCTCTCAGCCCAACTTTGATTCTCGGACCGATCTAAATGAGCTTGGCCGGTTTTTACTTTCATTACAAAAGCTGAGAGCTGTTGTTGTTGTTGTAAATGTTGTTTACTTGTTGTTTCGAGTTGTCGGGCCCCCCTCTTCATTGTGCCCTACCTCGGCTAGATCATTTGTGTTTGGGTTTGCAGCAGTCACGACGTTCACTGGACGAGGTGGTAAGTATCTCACCCACTCGATTCGTGCACATGCACGGGGTCAATACACAATTTGAAGATTTCATGGTTGTAGGCGGACCTCCTGCCGTTGTTTCTTCTCTTTGCTTTTGCTGAACTTTCGCTTTCCCTTGTTTTGTTGGCCTAATGAGTCTATGAACTTTTTCCCCATTGACCGGCTGACCCCTCAGGTAGTTCATTAGTGAGAAATGACAGTGGCCACTTACCGCACTAATATCGGGTTGGAATCCTCTATGTACTTAGAGCTAGTACTGAAGGAACGAAGTGAGGGAGTTAGTAATGACCACGGAAATTAAATAGCATTACAGTTTCTCAGGGGTAATAAATAAAGCTAAAGATCAGTCTTAATGTGAAAGTTTATTATTGATTTGGAAGAAATTTTGCACACAAATAGTTATTACCTGAAATATAATATAAGTTGATTAACTTTCTTTCCATGGTAAAAACTTTGTAACGTAAAGAAAAATGTTAATTTCTCAACATTTCTCAACAGAAGAATGCAATTGGTTAGCCTAGCGAATCGGAGAGCTAACGAAAGGTCAGAACAGGCGAGCAATCAGCTAAAGCAGTTTGCTGAGCACATTGCATTTCGGCGTACTTCTAACACTCCGGTCAGGTTAAGATCTGCAGAATCGCAAGAGCAGGAGAGCAATCGACGGCAGCAGATTTGGTAGTCACATCGCCACCCAGAGAGCTGCTTAAGTATATTCAAAGCCCATTTCGAGATTTTCAATAATGATGATGAAGATCGGGTGAACGGTTGTCGAGTTATGATCAAAAGACAGTTCGCTGCAGCAGGGCAGTAGCTGCTGCAGCATCAAATTTTTTGCTGAGTGTATAATTTCGTTGGTACAGAGTATGTTATTGTCGGACTTGACCGACTTTCTTTTTTATTTGAATTCAGAACTTGTAGAAATTCGAATCGATCACCTCCAAAATAGCTAGGAAATGGCCAGAATTTTTTTACAAATAGCTGGAATAGCAAGTTTCTATTTACAAACAAGAAAGAAAGTCGGTCAAGCCCGACTATAACATATTCAGTACCAAGAAAATTTGTCTTTTGATCATAACTCGAAAACCGTTCATCCGATCTTCTTCATTTCTTTGGCGGATCGATAAGTTATCCTAATAACTAAATATGTCCAGAAGGAACAAGCCATCTATCTTCAAAACTGTGGGAGATATGACGTTTTCTAAATTGCGGGGGCGGGAGGGGGCTTGGCAGAAATTGAAAATAAACTTGATCTGCCTGCAGACATAAGAAGCATATGTCCCATACATGTCAAACCTCTATCTCTTACCATCTCTGAGATCTGTGCGTTCATACGGACAGACCGACAGACAGACGGACAGACGGACAGACGGACGGACGGACGGACTGACGGACAGACGGACATGGCTATATCGACTCGGCTGTTGATGCTGATCAAGAATATATATACTTTATGGGGTCGGAGATGTTTCCTTCTGGATGTTACATACTTTTGCACAAACTTATAATACTCTATGTACCTTCGGTTCAGAGTATAACGAGAGCGTAGTTAAAGTCGGCCCTGCCCGACTTCGAAATACCCGTTACTCAGCTCAGCTCGGATAAGTATGCAACATTTTTTTAACTCGGCCATTTATTACCCGATCCTTTTGTGAGATTGTAGATATTGGCCACATAGACTACACTGCAAAATTTGAGCTGGATATCTTAAAAATTGTGGGAGCTATTCAATATTTTTTATTGCGGGGGCGGGAGGGGGCGTGGCCAAAATTTGAAACAAACTTGATCTGCCTACAGACAATACTAGCTTACGTATACAATTTGGTTGCTTTAGCTCTTCTAGTCTCTTAGATCTAGGTGTTCATACAGACGGACGGACGGACGGACGGTATATATATACTTTATGATATCGGAGATGCTTCCTTCTGCCTGTTACATACATTTGCACGACTTTAGTATACCCTTTTTACTCTACAAGTAACGGGTATAAAAATAGATCACGTGGAAAAATAGATAATTAACCAAACTGCTGGCCAGCAATTAAATTCACCACTTACTTATACATACCATTTCAATTGTTATACCCTTGCGGAGGGTACATTGAAATTGTCCAGATGTTTGTAACTCACAAGGAAGCATTTCCGACCACTTAAAGTATATATATTATTGATCAGCATGACTAGCTGAGTTGATTAAGACTTGTCCGTCTGTTTCTATGCTATCTCCTCCGTCAGTTTTAAAGCTATCGCGACCAAACTTTGCAAAAAGTCTTCTGGTATAAATACGCTGCACATTTGTGGGAACCGGCCGGATCCGATGACTGTAACATATAGCAGCCAAAGCAACGATCGGTCGTAAAACTATTTCTAGTAAAAAAAACTTTTTTGTTTTCAATACAAACGTCATCAATCTCCGTATTTATTAATTTTTAATGCTTCTCCATGATCCTGCTAAGATTGGTTCACATAGGACATCTACTATATATAGAATAGCTGCCATAGAAAAGCAAGGTTAGAAATTTTTTTTAGTTTTCAATGCAAACCTTTATAAAACAGTGTGATCGGTCGTAAAACTAGTTTTAGTGGGAAAAACTATTTTGTTTTTAAAGAAAACGCATCCAAACGTTGTATTTCTTAGTTCGCTATGCTTTCCCATGATTCAACTAAGTTTGGTTTAAACCGGGCATCTAAATAGTATAGCTGTCATAGAAAACAAGAGTCAGAAAAGTAGTCTTAGTAAGAAAAACTTGTTTGTTTTCAGGGGAAATGTCCTTCAAATTAGTTAGAAAAAGGTGCTGCAAGGGTATATAAAATTCGGCCGCGCCGTAGTTAACTTTCCTCAATTTTGTATACCCTTACAGAGGGTATTATAATTTTGATCTCATAGCTCCCATGGGAACAATTGGTCGGAAATCTAATTTTAGGGAGAAAAACTTTTTTCTTTTCAATGGAAAAGTTTTCAAACTTTGTATCCATAGGTTTTCTATGCTTTTTCAAAATTTTGTCAAGTTTGATGAAAGTCGGATAAAGCTGCCATACAAAAGATATATCTAAATAACAGTCTTAGTTAAAAAACTTGTTTGTTTTTAATGGTAGCATCCTTTAATTTTGTATTTGTCCAAGTCGGATGACTATTTCATTTAGCTCCTATACGAACGATCGGTAAGAAAATATTTAGGCGAGCACTTGCAAGGGTATAAAAACTTACGCACAGACGAAGTTAGCTTAGTTAGCTTCTCGTTTCAAACTTAAACGCAATTACAGAACTCGACTAGCACTTGGTTTGTGAAAAACTCAAATCAGATGCAAGCCAAATTTTAAAGTGTCATAACTAAGGTAAATTTCATGCAAACTTTCGAAGTTCGACAAATGTATTTGCAATTTAATAAGTCGTGTGTGTCACAAAATCAAATAAATACATGGGTTTCGCGGCTTAAAAAAATTGTTTTTTTTTTATTGTCTTATTAAATTCTACAACATCTCTAGAATATTGTCCTAAAATTTCAAATCGATCCGAGTAATAGTTTTGGAGATACACTCTAAAGAAGTTGCGCGCGCCAGGGTATGAAGGAGCAGCTGCTCGTCTAGTTAGCTAATGAGTTCAAATCAGGGACTGTAATCCTTGAGTTCTGTTATAAAAATCGAAATTTAATGATAATTTGTGATTTTTATTCCATTATTTAAAAAAAGAAAATGATTAAATTTATTTAAAAAGAAAGATAAGCAATTAATCATTCTAAATATTACATAAACGCCGATAACGTGTTGCGCATAAGAAATTGTGGCAAGTTTGATGCATATCCTTAGTAAGTGACTTAATTCGAGCCAATGAAGGAATATGCCCGAGAAGTTAACGAAACAGTATCTGCGCCGCCGATATAAAACCTTCAAGTGAGACTCGTGAAGCTAGGATTCGTCATAGATAGGAACAAAAGGATGCCCTGGACATTGCAGCTGCAGCAGGTTCTTTATAGGAATCGGTGACTCCATTTAAGTTAGAAAAAAAATTCTAACCCGGTTTTATTGTTACTCAAAACTTTAAACGCCTTTTTCTCAAAACTGTGTTTTGAAAGTCGGTTGACAAGATTTCTCGAGAACTACTCAACCGATCTTGATGAAATTTTACACAGGTCTTCGAGATACAATTTGCCATGACTTGGACGAAGGATTTTTTTTTGTTCAAGTACACCTATTTCCCCAAAAAAAAATACACCGAAATTTTAGTCAACTTTTCGTTTTTTTCGTTAAAACCTCTGCCAAAAATCCAATTTTCACTTTATTGTTTTTTCCTTCGTCCAAGTTCTAGTTTAAAGTCTTAAGTAAAGACGTATATTTTGTATTTGCACTTCAGATGATCCTCCTAGAAGTTATGCCTTCAACGCGAATGCACCTTTTTCCCGAAGGCTCGCCGGAAATGACGTCACAATGGCAGAGCTTTTGATATTTTGATTCAAAAATTTCAGTGATTCCTTATTAAATGTGTATCCTTAGGACAATAAAAAGTTTGAACCAAATAATTCAGATTTTATACTAAAAAAAAATTATTGAAAATATGCCGTTTTTTCCCCTACGAAACCCATGTAACCCCTTAAGTAGGTAAATCTTCTCCGATAATAAAGAAATTCTGAATATTATTTTGTGCATCTTACAAATTAATTAACTTTCTTTAAAAATTGGGAAATCTGTAAGGCTTGAACCAAAACCTTAACTCAAAAATATTAATCCTTAAAATTTTGTACATTAAATATTGGTAAATTTTGTTTCAAACAGTAAAAACCATTTCATGAGCGAACACTCAAACTGTCACTGTAATCAAATTGGAGCAAGTTGAAATTTTCACGTTTTGAATTTGTTCAGATTTTTGCAAATTCAGACTGTTATCTACGCGGATATCTACAAGAAATGTAAGTTTCACGCATGTCGAATTCATACCCAAAAGTAGGCTATCTAATTGTTGTGCTTGGGCAAACTTTGCCAATAGATGGCGCCAACTGTAACTTAAGTGCATAAAAAGAAATAGCAAAGTGTGTTGGCAATTGCAAGTGCTTTTTACAGCTTATGCTATTTTTGGGTTAAAGAAATGAGTTTCGATTAATAAGAAAATGTCTCAATTTTAGTAAGCTCAAATTAATTAGTCGCGGCTTGATAAGGTTGGGGCTCATTGAACTTCGCAAAATGCATTTACCTTTAGCTCATTGATAGCATAATCAGAGATTCACCTCTAAAGGTTACAATTGTTAGATAGACCAGATGTCTTACATGTTCTTGCTATAAATACAAATGCTTAGCGCAGCAAAAAGTGCAGTTGCAATCAGGAATCAAACTCACAATGAAAATTATTCTGTTAATATTGAGCTTGACTTTGGTCTGTGCTGCTGATCAACACGAGCATCATCATACCGACTATGTTGTAAAGACTCATGACGACTTGGTTAGATATCGCGCGGCATGCGCGGAGAAAGTGCAAGCTGATCCCGAAGCGGTAGCCAAGTACCAAAAATGGGAATATCCGGACGATGAGAAGACACGCTGCTATTTGCGGTGCGTGTTCGAACATTTTGGACTGTTTGATGATGTGCACGGTTTTGATGTGCACAAGGTACATGTACAGTTGGCCGGAGGCAGCGGACAGGTGGACCACTCGGATGAAACGCATCAGAAAATTGCCGCTTGTGCTGATAATAATGCCCAAGGCAGCGATGTCTGCACCTGGGCCTATCGTGGTGGTATGTGCTTCATGCGCTCACATCTGCAACTGGTGCAGCATAGCGTTAAGGCCTAAGCCAAAGTTAGCAGTTCAATGATTGTAATTGAACCTAATTGATCTTACACAATATTACTGTTCCATAATAATAAAAATAAAAAAACTTGGTTAAAGTACGTGAAACTTAAAGCCGCTTTAAATTCTATAGCTCGATATATATTTCATAGAAAACTGAATGAACACATAACATTTTTTGCAAATAACGTACTTGACATTTGTCTTGTCGACTGGACAAAGTTGAGGGCCCTATTCTCATTATACAACATAATTACTTGCAGAGAAGCAATTTACCTGTATAAAAAGCTTCTCTTTGCCATATTCTCCAGAACAAATATATGCCCCAAAGAGTTCTTTGTATATACCGGTTCTGAGCCGAACCGAACCGTTTATTCCAGCTGGTGAACCGAGCCGCAAACCGAACCGGATTTCTTTTAGAAATTCTAAACCGAACCGAAAACCACAAAAAAAAGAAACGATTCGGTTCGGTTCAGTTCTCTGAACATCTGAAACTTATTAATTTGGGACATTTAGCGATGCCGAATCAATATAACCTTTAAGGATGACCTGTCACAAATAAGACAACATGTTATTCTGCAAGTCTTTTCTGCATTTTCATTTTTCTGTAGCACTTCTTTACCCTAATGCAATCTTAGCTAGGAGAGCTTTTTAGCTTATGTAAGATGCATGGTACGTATTCTATTGTAGCCGACATTTCCCGTTTTTCGAAGGGCATTCCTCTGGGAACTCATTGACGAATCCGGTAAATCCGACATATATTAAATATATATAAATTTTGAAGATTTTTCTAAGTATTTTAAAGATAATTTAATGGTTTATAAGAATTCAATTTTCAAGGTGTGCGCAAATTCACCTTACAATAGAAATCATAATATTACATAATGAACCAAAATCCATGTAATGAACCAAACCGACGGTTCCGAAACTGTGTGAACCACAGAACCGAACCAGTACGTATTTTCAAGTGGCTTGCATCCCTGAACTATAACCCTTTTTCTTGTGTGATTAATGTTTATAATAATATCACAGTGCTACAAATTTCACAAAAGTTCAAGAACCTGGGAAATGACCTAGCGTACGCTGTAGAGCATGTCGCTTATAGCACTTCCTCATACTCGGTTTTCCTCGGGGACCCCCAAAATTTTAAGATATGCCCCAAAAACCATTTAGTGCTCATTTTGCAAATGATGATTCGAGTCCACACCATCCTTTTCTTAAGCATTAGAGCCCTGAACTAACAAAGCTAATGAGAAAGAAAGGCTCTACAATATAGCCGCACTCGAGCAGTCCATCATGGTAAACCATTTAATACGTAAAAATTTATGTGATTAAATGAAAACCAAATTTAAATTTACACCCAAACATTAACAAAGTATACTTTTGGGGGCATTAATGTTAACTTTAAAGTTATTCTGTAAACACACAAAAAAAGAATACTAGATAGCCGATGTGTGCTCAGAAACTCGCGAAAAACTTCGTCAAACGGTAACCAAACTTATTTAAACAACATTTGACTAACGAAAAATTAAATGTTCTACAACAATAAATTCTAAATAAAAATAGCTTGGAGGAAAATTGTTAAGCCAGTGGTGGTTAAAGTAGAAATTTCCAAAAAAATGTTTGAATTACTAGATCTGTATCTCGCATTTATCAGCCATCGCGTTACATAAATGAAAGCATTGATTAATATACACTAGAATCTTCTCGTCGCTATCGGAACTAACAAGATTATATAAAATCAGATGGTTCATTCTCGAGTTTTTTCAAGTTAAGTGAGCAAAATGAACACTAAACGGTTTTTGGGCCATCTTTAGATTTTGGGGGTCCCCGAGGAAAACCGAGTATGAGGAAGTTCTATAAGCGACATGCTCTACAGCGTACGCTTGATCATTTCCCAGGTTTTTTCCCACTGTAGCACGGTGTATTTATTTGTTAGTCAAAACATTGTTAATCTTACCTTTATATATAAGCATAACAACTGAAATGATTGGAACACGTTTTCGTGGATAGTGCAATAATTAAAAAAAATTGTTTGATTGAAACTTAACCATTTTGTTGATTGTAGATTTTATTCCAACTAAGGTGTGAAAAAGTATGAGTGTCCTGTAGAAGGTATACTGGTGATGTAAGCTTAGAATTGGAAAAAATCGCAGCATTGGGCAAACTTACGTATCAAATTTTAAAAAGTGGATCTTTTTTAAACGCAATAAACTGACAGGCTTAGAACTTTACTTTCACAAACTTGGCAAAATTGAAACTTAATCCCTTTCTTTCGTCGTTTTAAAAAGCTTTACTTGTCGTTCGGTAGAACAATCGATAATTTAGATAGGTGTTTAGATACACCTCGAGTAAAGTTTCATTAAGTACACAGAAAAAAATCAGAAATCAGGATTGAAAACAGGGTAATCCTGGAGCAGGGATTCAAGTGATCCTGTTTTAAGGGATTAAAAGAAAAGTGGGAGTGAATAAATCTTTTCCGGGGTCGGCTCAAGGCTTACTGTGTTTTCAATCCCGTTTCGGATTTTTTGAGTGTATACCGGTTAGGCAGAATATATATTATACATAACTCTGTAGCTCATTCCAGTACGCGCCGTTGAGGAAATCAACTATGCCGTGCGGTTGTAGGGTACATTTTCCAAAAATTGAAAGCTTGAGTTTTCGTAGAATGGGGCAAGCTTCTATAAAATGAATGTTATTTTTAACGATTGGAATTAAATTCAAATTCAATATTTCACCTCTGGCCATTAAAATGTTTCATATTCCTTCAATGGAAACCTCATTGGAGAAATTGTTCTTCTCTACCAGATCGTAATCTAGCTGCCTGTAGAGATCAGGCGTTCTGAGTCGCTTTTCTTTGCACAAACTTAATACACTCTTTGTACCTTTGTAACACACTCCTTAAAAAAGGCATAAATTCGGCCTGAAAGTACGAAATTCTCCTATCCTATTAAACTATTTTCTAATTTACGCCATTTTTTTCCAAGTTTCAGAAAACCATTTCTGTTTATTAGAACATTTTTGTAAATACCAGAATCGTCGTTATAAACTACCTTAAGCCAAGATTGAAGAATTTAGATTTAGATTAAATGTTTCATCTTGGTTTTGGATATTCTCGTCTCGATTTTGGAGTGATTTTTTTTTTCAGTGTAAGCACCTCACTATCATTTAAGCTGAATTTTTTCGACTGGATGCTTCCACACCAAGATCAGGCACTCTTATATGTGCATAGCTTTCCAATTCGCACGCCTAGCCAAACAAAATTTGGTACACTGCAATTTAAATGTTTCAGTTTGTTCGTTTAGAAGTTCCCGAGTAGTTCCAGTGTTTCATTGAAAATAATGTAGTTTTTATTCTATTTCGACTTTCTTTTCATATAATCCTTGACCCAATGTCCAAATCTTCCCGAAGTTGCACACCTGTAGGCCTCCAGGGCCCACTCATCAAGTTGGTTCTGCCGTTGTTCCCTCTGATTGCAATAGTTCACCACTAAAATGAGTTCCTCGGTTTGCTTGTGTGCTGCAAAGATTTTGGCTATTCTTTTGGCCTGGTAACCAGTCTCATCTGTCCATAGACCCAGTTCCTTAACAAGACATCGTAAAGAGACCGCCTGTTTGCCTTCTGCTAGTTGCTGGCATACTGTGAGTCTATCTTGCACTTCATCGGATGTGGGTAATTTCCAGTTTGATTTATGAGCTTGCGACTTGGTGACTAGTCCCGATATGAGTAAACAACAGCAAAGGATCTCGAGCGTTAGTTGACACATTTTTGCTTCTGCCTGTTCACTTTTAAATTAGATCACTTTATGAGCATAGAGTCTCTTTATATATATAGATAGAATGCTTTTTTTTGGTGGCCAAACCAGTTCTATTAATGCCGTCGCCGATTCACGTTCCAGCATTGACATTAACCTAGAATTCAGTGGAAACGATTCTAATTGTTTGTTGTCGGCGAACTCTATGACACTTGTTGTTATGATTATGATGTGGTGGTTATAAGAGGCTTCACTTTACCAAGGGGTTGCATTGCTAAATGATTAAATTAACATTTTGTCACTAGATTAAACTAAAGTGTTTTGCATTTGGCCAGAGTTTTAAATTGAAGAGGGTATGTGAGCTTCGGTTGTGTTTGCTTTTACAACATTTTGAAAACATTTGTTTTGGTACATTAAGCACTGAGCGTCATACTAAGTTAATTGCCTACAAAATTATGTGTTGTGGTTCTGAGCTAAGCGGAATAGAAATTGCGTAGTCATTTCGCCGGTTATGATGACTATTTTTAAAATGCAAGTCAAATCGTATTTTAATAAGGTGGCGATAACTACAAACGTGGATCGAAAAAAGGGCCGACAAAATTAAGAGGAAATGTAAAATGTGCATGTGTTGGTGAGCACTAAGGACTACAGCAGTCACTACTGATGCCACTCGTCTTTTTTACATAGACGCTAGCCTAACATATGATTGTGGCAATCGGTGAGCACATAATAGCAGGTAAGTCGGATGTAGTCTTTCAGGCTTTAGACTTAAATGTAAGTTTAACTGAAGTAGAATTTGGAAAAAGAAATAAGAAATGTTGTCAGCTGTGTTTATTGTGTGAGCTAAAATAAAATTTATATTTTTTTTGAAATGAAACTTTGAACACAATTACATGTATCTTACCTTCTTTATTTAATTGTGCACCAACACTTTCCCAAGCACTTTTCACAGAAAATTTCTCAAAATGCTTTTTTTCTGTAATAAGCAATAGACATGGTCGTGCCTCCACTGCTTTTATTAATGCTATCTTCTCGTCCCGTTGAAAATTATCAGTCCTTTTTTTGCGCACATTGATTGCCTCCATCTTTTGTCAAATCACTTCCAAAATAATTGTCAGCAATATATTCCTGGCCTGAATATCAGCTGTTTCTCGTTCCACACACGCTTCCGAAACGCCGCTATTGATACGCCGCTACCTATTCAAGTGTGGATTTCGTTCGTGTTGCTGGATACACAACAAACGAAAAGCAAACTAAAAATTCCTGGCACAGTTTTTTTTATATGAAGTTTGGCAGGAATTTTTAGTTTCCGCTGTGCTGGATACCCGGCTTTATATTATAAAGCAAGACCAAAAATAAATAAGAAATAAACAAAAGGTAATATACCATTTTCATGGGTTTCGTAATGTCAAAAACTTACCTTTATGTTAAACAACACAAAATATCTAGATTATTTTCCAAAAGCTGGAAGTCATTCGCAATGAAAGTCCATAAGTGAGGGCACTTGAATAGCGCTTTTCTTGAAACGAGCAAGCAAATCCTCACAACTAGAACTGCGATACAATTTTTGACTCTTCGTGCAATCAAGATTAAAAAAAGTTGGGAATCGATTTTTACATTTGTAGGGGATAAAATAGCTTAAAACCGAATTTCACGTTCAGAAAAAAACGGCTGTCGTTTAGTCGCGATTAGTTAGTAATCGAGAGAATCTGAAAATAATCGTATTTAAATGATTCTTTTTTCATTTTAAATAAAAGTGGTCAAATATCTAACACCTAAGGTTTAGTCTTGAGATGGGCGCGTGTCGAATAATTACAACGCTACACGACTCGAACCCGAATGCCTTATTTATTTAATCTCGAGTATATATTGGAAATCCAGCAATATCGGTGTGTAATGTTTTTTTTGTAGTTTAGTGTACGTTAATACATATATATGAAAACTTTCTCAGCATTGTCTGGAGTTAAGTAGCATCGGCTTACGTCGTGTCTTGTCGCAAAAAACTGACACTCACATGCCGGCACAAAATGCGAACTGGCAACTCGAACACGTTGTGCTAAGTCGTAACACGAGAAAATCACGACACGCGCCCATCTCTAGTTTAGACAAACTGGCTGGCTACCAGAATTTTGTATGCCAGTTATCTGGCAGTCTGTTCAGACTGAGTAAAATGAGAATATTGACAGATTTTCGACACAGTTCACCAATTTTTCGACATAGACTTGTTCAAAGCCCACAAAGTTGAAAGAAAAATGCAAGTAGATTTGGGTTCGATGCCTCACTATGTAAGTAGCTTTTACGCAGACGTCACCTGCATTAGCTACTACCGTCAGCAGTGAAGTTAAAAATCACGCACGCAGGGATATATGATTTTTAAAAAGAGTCAGAAGGCATGTAAGATGGCAGAAGAACAATAGTCTCAGCCCCGCTCTACTTAATCGATATACGAATATTCCATTCCGTGCGTAACTTCAATTTCCCCCTTAATGGAAATCACTTTGAAATCAAAAAGTAAATTTGTCAATAAAAACCCAAATTGAATTCACCTTGCCTTTGACTATTTCGACACTCCTGACTACTCTGCTTTATGTGTGTGTACGTATGCACCTGAAATGCATACAACCAATGGATAGCTCCACCCAGTACAGCAAATGTGCCAAGTGTTTTTTCTCCCCTTTTGGATGCAGGTTGAGTTTCAATGGCCCACACACTCATCTGGCGACGATGACGATTTCTTTACACGACATTTAATTGAGAAATAATTGAATAGGTCGACTGAAGTGTTTGTTTGGCGTTTTGCGAAACGAAATTAGCTTTGTCAAAACGGGGCTGACATGTGCACGGGTTGACTGAGGCGGCAAAACCAATTGCAGCGTGAAAACGCCATACCGATTTGTTAATGAAGTAGTCACTGTCGATGGAGAAAGTCGACAACAACCACAAAATTTCAAGCACTGCAGTCAAAGTTAGAAATCACAATGCAAGATTTACGTTTGATTACAACCAACCAGCATACCGCCTTGCCCAATGAAGCGAGCACTTATAATTGCAGTTGCAATTTACGTTATTAGAGAAGGAAAGGATTAGGCATTGGGCCGTTGTTAATCAGTGTCTTGGGTGAGGGTGAAAGGTGAAATTTTTCTTCTGCCTATACTAATAAAAATATTTTCTTTATGATTTTCAAGCTATATATATATCTTCAGTGATCAAGACGGGACACATTATCAGGGACACGCATTTGTGAGCAGTTCACTAAGTAATGTTTTAAGACAACAGGTTATTGGTTTATAAAAGAAGGCTAATAGGCTAACTAACCTAAATTAGTAGTAAATAGTTAGTACCAAAATTTAGTAAAAATTACTTTCGTCAGAGCTGTAAAGAATATAGTAAAATATAGATCGTATAGAATGTTTCGAACCACTTTCCACTTTTTTTCTCGATCTACTGATTCGTCAGTCACGAAAAGTGGTTTGAAATAACTGACCTAACCCTGTGCATCTGTATGCAGTACTACAAGTTATAACAAATTCTTAATTTAAATAGTTCCAATTACCACTAAGTCCTGTTTACATTTGTTTAAATTTTAGCTCAACTATGTTTTCAAGTCAATTGAATTTTAGTTGAATTTTTTTTATTAAAATTTAGAAATAGTTGAAAATTTAAGCTTTAAATCAATTATTCATGGCAGGTTCAAGTCAAGTGCCAGCTGATATTTACTAATTTATTTCCCCTAAATTAAATTATCAATTGGGACTTTTCACATCCTGTCAATATTTAATTGGGATATTTCACTTTAATTAAATTTACAATTGAGATTTTTCACACCAGTACAAAATCAACTTTGTACAAATTATTTTCAGTACGGTGAAGTCTTGTATATTTCCGGGTTTCTATGGCGAATAGCCGACTTTGTAGTCATATATCGATAAGCGTAATTTGATTTATAGTTCGTATTAAATAATTTGAAAGGCGTTTTTATCAATAGCCTAATCACACTACAGTCCATGGTACAACAAGAGAGGTAAGGTGGCATCAGTGTGAGTTCTCTGCAAAGTACCTTCACGTTCAGTGCTGCGCCTACTTTTGTAGCGTAAACTTTTGGCAAAAGTACGCATTACACTGACACCGCCCCACCTGTATTGTTGCATCATGCTATAGTCCATCTCAGCGAAACGATAAGAAGATGGTGAATGAAGCTCGTGTTCATACTGTCACCATCCACCGTCTACCGTCCACCGTGAATGCCTTCTTCAATCAATCAAAATAAACAAATAATCTAAAATAATGGAAAAGAATTCGTCTAATTTGGCTAACAAAACAACCGGTCAACAGCAGCAGTAGATGTTTCTTCAACAGTCGACACTTAAAGTTTGACAATCACTTGCCGCGCTCACATTGCTTACGTTTCGTTGCGAATGTCAATTTTTAAGTGGTGGACACAGAAATATCGCATTCACGATGAGTGAAACAGCATGAGATAGGAACATCCCCAGCCGACGAGGGAATATTTTGAGAAAATTTGGCACGGCTAGTTCTTACGTACCGCCTTTGACGGTAGACGGTAAATGGTAGATATGGGCTAGTGTGAATTGGCTATAAACGAAAAATAAAAATAGATTTCGATAGTGACGATAGCGTTAAAGACAAAGCATACTTAGAGTATATTTACTGCTAGTGAAAAATCCCATTTGAAAATTTAATTAAAGTGAAATATCCCAATTAAACATTGACTGTTGGGAAAAGTCCCAATTGAAAATGTATGGCAAGGCAAATTTAACAATTTAAAATTAAATGGTGTGAAAAATCTCAATTAAAAATTTAATTGAATCGAAATATTCCAGTTAAATATTGACTGACTGAGACAAGTCCCAATTGAAAATATAATGGAAGGGAAATATCCCAAGCTAAATTTGAATGAAAGGGAAATAAATAAATAAATATCAATAAAATGACTTAAAGCTCGAATAATTCTAATACTTACTCTTAATTTTAATGGAAAAATTCAATTAATTATCAATTGACTTAACAAAAACTTGCAAAGCTATATTCGTAAACAAATTGTAAACAGGATTTAATGTTAATTGAAGCATATAACTAAAATTAACTTAAATTAAATAACTGATTGAGTGCTTGAGAATTTAAATATGTGAAGTAGCTCTGCTCTGCCACAGATCATAGGACAGGTTAGGTTGCGTTGGTAGAAGCGGTGCAGCTTTTTTACTTAGACCAAAAAAAAGATCCATTTTGATATTTTGTGTTTTCATATTTTATGTCAAACTAGTAAAAAGGAGAGGAAAAGAAGTATCAGTCCTCGTACAAATGACATCTTATGCATTGCATTGCACTTTTGATCTTCTTAAAAAATAATATATTTTTAAATACATACAAATTTACCGTCAGTCTCCCACTTCATTCGACTGCATTCTCTCTCTTCAATAATTGTTCGCTTTCGTGCTTAATGGCCTGGGACTTGTTTCTTTTGAATCGCATTGTTTCTCCTCTGTTTGGTGGTTTTTTATTTCCTTTTTTGTGCACTCTCAGACTCAACTGTTTCCATTGTATGGCTGCCCCCCCCAACGAAATGGGCAGCAGTCGCCCACTGAAGCTGCTCTAATTGCAACTTTGAAACTCAATTGGGTAGACACAAGGTTGGGCCGGCAGGCGGAAAGGGTAAGGGTCAGCGCCACTTCTTCAGGCATACACCACCAATTAAATATAAATGTTTTGCGCTTTTCTGAGTACACACACATTCATTTTTTTCTCCACTCGCATGGTCCGAGCAGAAGGTCAGTTTCAGTCCATCTCATACACGTGCGTTTTGTTTAAAGCCACGGGAGCAGTCGTAGTCCTTTTGTACATCTTGAGGGAAGTTCTGCATTTTAGTACTTGGCAAGAAATGCGACAGTAAAAAACTTTTCACCCTAAAAAGTTTTTCCTACCAGCAAAAGTTGAGCAAGAAAATTGGAATACTTTCCAAGTTTCCCAAGTTAGTAGTTCCCACTGCCAAAGGCAGCCTCCATTTGTTGAAACTTAATTAATTATTAATTAGCCAAAGCCAAAGAAGTGAGGAAGGAAAAAAAATTGTATATCAAATATTTCATATTAAAAATATTGCCATAAATAAAAGGGAAAATGCCAATGCAAGACTAGGCGGAGGGGGCACCGGGCCGAGCGCGTGCTGCGGCTTTTGTTGACCGCACTCCGCGCATTAGCGTGGCTAAATTACTACCACCGAGTGGACAAGGAGGCGTAGGTGGAGTTGGATGGCGGTTGAGTGTGCTGGTAATTGGAATTAATTTAGCATTAAGCTGCATTTTCTTTAGCAGAATTCTCTCGCTGTCCATTTATGAAGTGCCCACATTTTGTATAATTTTTTTCTAGTCCCCTTTTTGTGTTCTTTTTATTTATTTTCTTGCCCGCTCGGGTTGTTAATTAATTGCGCTTAGTTGGATTGGGGGCGGGGCGTGCAGTTGGCCAGCGCCCAGTTGAGAGTCATTAGCGGGACAGCAATTAGCAGCAGCCAGCCAGCAGATGAATATGCTAAAGCCAGAGAATTTTTTTCCTTATTTGGGTGAAGAAAGTGCAAAGCAAATAACTTAAAGTGGAATCAATTGTAGCCCGCATGGCTGGCCATTTTTGGTTCGATTGTCAAAACCAACGGCAACAATTGCAGTTGGCAACACACGGCGTATGCGCAATGTCTAGTGAATCGATTGACAGGCAGACAGACAGATACATACTTAGATACACATGCAGATAGAGTGGAGAGTGGAGAAGCGATGGGGGCGTGTCCATGAGTGAGATAGCTACAAATTTGTCTGCAACTTATTGACATATTTTACAAGGGTTGGCAGATGAGTTTAGCCTGGCTGTAGGACAATGTTAAGGACTATTTTGACTAGCAAACCGACAATTAGAGAAACTGTGATAATATTGATGCTGAGAGGTTAGTAAGATGGTTTACACACAATTATGGCCATGTCAAAACATGCAAAAAAAATAACAAACATCGAAACATGCAAACATACATACAAACATGCTAACATGCAAACTTCCAAACATGCAAACATGCAATCTTGCAAACATACAAACATGCAAACATACAAATATACAAACATGCAAACATACAGACACACTGCCGTCAATTGCTCGCCTGCTACTGTGTTTCTGCAGATCTCGTGGCCTCGCCTGCCGCTCCACCTCTTTCTTGCGCTGCGATGGAGATTGTGGGCCAGCACAAGATATATTTAACTAGGTAGGCGCACTTCCACTCTAGACCTCTTTGATGTATGCTTAATCGTCAGTCTGTGAACAACAGTTGTGAGCGAGCGACACAAGTAGGCACAGAAATTCATTACTTTCTCGCTCTCGCTCTCTTTTGTACTTTTGTAAGCATACATGAGAGAGGAAGTGCGCCTACCTTCTATAATTGTATCATGGGCCAGCAGATCTATAGGATGCGATGTGAATAGAGAATTGCTGTTGTCGATTGCTCGCCTAGTGCTGCGTTTTTGCAGACCTCAACCTGGGCTGCCACTCAACTTGCCCAGCGCACCGCACTTGCGGTTGTTCCCGAAACTGAGAAGCGCACTGGGATGCGATGTGTTCAGCAAAGTGCTGTCATCGATTGCTCTCCGGTCCGCATAAAAGCTTACCTATATCCCAGATCCGGTTTAAAATGAAAAACAAATTAGAAAAAATTGCATAAAAAGAAGCTTGGACAGTGGAATTATTGTTATTTTGGAAGATGCATATACAATGTACAATGTGCCCAGCTAAAATAACAAAACCATAATTATACACAACCGAACTCACTGAAGAACTGAAACGTATTTACAAACAAATTTTATAAATGCTTTAGAATTTTTTCTAATTGGAAAAGCTTACTAGATTGAATCATGTTTTTGGGTCTCTATTTTCAAAATGCTAATTAAAAGAGACAGTGAATGTCAGGCAAATCTGTATAATGAGGGTTTTTTATCCCGAAATTTGCCCCTCAAGGAGCATTCTACGATCAGGAATAAAAAGTACTTTTTAATAAATATTAAGTTTGAATTTCAAATCAAATTCGATACCAAGTTTTAAGGCAACCCATTTACCAACTTTTCTCCCTCGCACATGTTGGAAACTTTTCTAGATGAATTCAGTTGTCTGGGTTCTGCTGCTTCTTACTTTTATCTGTTTTGCATGTACCACACCACACTCACCCCACTCCACTCTCTCTCTCTCTCTCTCTCTTTCTGCAATTGCAACTCATTAACCTGCGTGTGCTGTAAATTCCTTTTGTTTGCCCACTGACAATTCCCAACCAGTTCCCCATACCTCATGCCCAGAATTGTCTTTAGTGGCTATGACCATTGTTATAGATATAATGTAGATACTCATTGTGCCATATTACGCTTGATTACAGGCAGCAGGGATTTTTGGCACACACGCACACACCCGACCCATGCCCTTTTGCCCATTGTTCGTTTGCATTTGACCGCGTGTTTGGCACTTACAATCAAAATTCACCAACTCCACCCTGGTAACCATTAAGTGGATACGCTTATTATCCATTGTTGGCGGTTGATATGTGCTAACTCCTTCCTCCCACTTCGTCTACTTCTGCTTGCCAACTGTAAATCCTGTCTAATTTTATTCATAAACTCAACTAAAACACTTTGTTGGCTTGGCTTAGCGTTTGGGGACTTTTGTTTTTCCGCCTCCGGCAGTTGGCAAGGTACCAGACCACCGCAGCAGGCGGCCGACAGCCTGGTTTTTGGCTTTTGTGTCAATGAATACAATAACCAAATTAAATATCCAAGGTGATGCAGGTACGAGAGAAGGTTGAGACGTTAGAAAATCTCATGAAATCTCATCTCAAGTCGCCACCAAATAAAATCGAGTTATGATAATCAGTCAAATCTACTCTGTACCTACCAAAGTGTATGCACAATATTATGGCAACGATGTTTGTTTTGCTTATAACTTCACTAACGTTTATTATATATTTTTTGGCGGCCTAATAAATATTCCTGGTATTTAAATCTACCTATAAAGTTGTGGTAGATATGACTTCTTTTTCAAATTCCAAGGGCTGAGGGGGGCGTGGCAAAAATTCAAAGATAAGCATCGGATGGTAAATGCGTTGCATACTTTTCTGTGCAACTTGCACTTTCAGCTTACACTATGTTTATTTGTTAATATTAATGTTAAAGCTCTGTTAATTAACATAAGGGAAAGCTTTGAAACACTTTTTCCCCTGAGTAGCGCCTTTTTCGAAGTTGAGCTGGATTTACGCTTAAATCAAGAGCCAAGGCTTCAACCTAAGACATTTCTCACAAACTTCTACCCTCAAAATTTAGAACATTTTAATTTATACCCTCTATCCTCTTGATTGAGCTTTCAGCTCTGGTGTTAAATAGTGTTCACTAAATTCTTCTTTCTAAAAAACTGTTAGAAATTCCTATTAAAAAGCTTACCTCTTACTGGTAGACCTGGGGGATTAAAGACAAACGACTTGGCGTCTTAACGTTGGCCGCCACAGACCATATGCGTAACCATTCCGTAAAGAGCACTCTCATTTGTTTAGCTATCAGCTTGCAAAAAGCCACGGGGTGTAGACGATAAGAACATCGTATTAGAACAGTGAGACGTAAGTTCGGATCGTGCAGCAAAGAGCTTTGCACAACTTTGGCCCGGGGACGAAAACGATCAAAATTGCGCCAAAGCAGCTGGTGGCACCAGTTTTGGTGGGTGGCGAATCGGTGACCAAACAATGACCAATCAGAGACCACAAGAGTGACCAAGCCAGTGTCGAAACAATGAACAAAACCGTGAACAAAACAGTGACCAGAACATTTATGAAAACAGATATCAAAATAGTGACCAGCCAGTAACCATATAGTGATCATTACAGTGATTAAAACATTGACCAAAACAGTGACTTAACAGTGACAGTACAATTACCGAAACAGTGACCATAGTAGTGACCAAAACAGTAACCAAACCGTGACCAAAACAGCGGCCACAAGAGTCTCCAAAACAGTGACCAAAACAATGACAAAAACCGTGACTAAAACAGGTACCAAAACAGAAACCAAACAGTGACCAAATATGAATGAAACAATACGAAGACCAATCCTACAACTTACAATATATATTTACTTTCTTATAAAATATTCATTGGATCATTTCGGTATTCATTTGGAATGGATATTTTTTAATATTCATTAGTTTTTCAAACTAATTTGAATGACATATCGACTGAAAACCAATAATTTTTTTTCCACTAAGACTACACCCAGAGAAATGTAGCACGTATCGGCAAGCACGATTTTTTGCTTCAATTTAGAATTTTTCTTCTTGATTTTTTTAAGACGAAATCTGCTCGAATACAAGCAGACAAACGTTCTTGACTTTGAGCTTGATGGCAAGGGAAGTGCGGGGAGCCACAAGTGGAGAGAGCAAACAACAAATGAGAACAATTCTCTCTCTCACTCTCAGAATTGCCAATGGATGTTGCCTTGAATATTCTTCTCGAAAATCTATGCTTGATTTCAAGATTTTTCTTCTTGGATCCGAGAATATTCGATGTTGCCGTACTTTTGACAACGAATCTTCTTGATATCAAGCACGATCTTCTTGATTTTTTCTCTGAGTATACATACTTTTCTGACTATACTTTTCTATGATAGCTATACTATATAGATGCCAGATTTCGACCAAACTTGGTGAATTCATGAGAAAGCATAGCAAAACTAAGAAATTCAAAGTTTGGAGGTGTTTTCTTTGAAAACAAAAAAGTTTTTCTCACTATAACCAGTTTTTCGACCGATCGTTCCTATGGCAGCTATATGTTATAGTCGTCCGATCTGGCCGGTTCCGTCAAATATGCAGCGTATTTGTACAAGAAGACTTCGTGCAAAGTTTGGTCGCGATAGCTTTAAAACTGACGGCGGAGATAGCATAGAAACAGACGGACATGGCTATATCGACTCAACTCGTCATGCTGATCAAGAATATATAAATTTAATGTGGTCGCAAATGTTTCCTTCAATGCGTTACAAACATCTGGACAATTTCAATTTTTGCAAGGGTACACTGAGAAAAAAATCAATCTAAAACCAAGATTATAGTCTCGAAACCGAGACGAAACGGAAACAAAAATGCTCAAAGCAGGGAAAATCTCAACCCGAGATTATAATCTCAATTTAAATCTTAACTAACCAATCTTGAACTAAGATCGTTTCTACTCGAATTTAAGATGAAACAATCTCATTTTTAGAATGAAAAAATAAATAAAAAAAATATTATTTTTGATTTATTTTTATTTTTAATTTTTTTTATAATTACTAAATTTTTCTGTGTTCCTCAAACACTAATTAACACCCCCGTAAGAATTTATATTTTCAACTTTCCCCGCCCGGGGTTTGAACTCGGTACCTCGGGGGACTACTTAACACGGACTTGCATGGCCACTTAACCAGCTCGACCACCAGCCAAATGCTAGGCGCCGCGGCGAATCCTCTCAGCCAGTGTTAAAGATAATCAAACAGTTGCCTTAGGTCGCGAGTTCAAACCCCACTAGAGGCATATATTTTCTTTTTTTTTTTGCACCTTAATTCAAAATTAAATTTTTTTTTTTAGCTGAATCTTTACAGAGAACTGTAGAAGGTAGGGATGCCGGAAATAATATCGAAATATCGAATATGGATATTTTTGTCCAAAAAAACGATATATCATTATCGAATATTTTTATGAGGCGATATATCGCATATCGAATATTTTATGGCGATTTTTTTCGGCCACACTGCTGCATTCAACTGTTTCTTGTGGTTTTTTGGCGAGCAAAAAAATGTTTTAAAACATAAAAATATGTTTACTTTTTAAGTTAAGCGTCTTCCCTCAATCCCATCAGAATGTATCATGAATAAGATTCCAAAACTTCTTTTGTTGTAAATGAAATAAAATACATATCTTTTGTTAAACTTATAAAAATACAATTAATCTATTTTGTAAAAATGTAGTTCCTATTATGCGTCAAATGACATCTTAATTACCTCAATAGACCAGCTTATAGTAAAGACACTTAGCCATTTAGACTCATTTTGTGAAAATATCGAAAATATCGATATTATCGATATTTTTTGCCCTAAAATATTTATATCGAAATGATACTTTTTCAATATCGTCAAAAATATCGATATAGATATTTTTGAAATATCCGGCATCCCTAGTAGAAGGGTTGATAAGTACATTGAGAGATGGCAAAATCTTGATTTTGTGATTTTCAATCTCATTTTGAGTTCTTTCAATCTTCTTTAATTTAAGATTGTAACCGTCTCGAAAAAGAGATTTTCCATCTAGGTTATAGATTGATTTTTTTTTCTCAGTGTATAAAAACCAGTTAAAAACCAGTGTAAACCAGTGACATCCAATAAAAAATATCGCTTTTAACTCCTGTAGAAATCGGAAAATAAAGTGTCAAATTTATTTGAGTTTCAAGACGATTCGAGACGAACAAAATAGTCGATCAAAGGAAGTTTTTTGAATTCTTTATTTAGCTTAGAATTTCCATCTTGCCTCCCCAACTGTTACCGTTAACAGAAGCTTATCAAAACGAGATGCCCGACTTCGATATACCCGTTATTCGGGGGAATTAGTGTTTAATAACCTTCCTTATGTTAATTAATGGAGCATTAACATTATTTTAAATGTTTCAACATTATGTAAGCATAACTCTGCCATTTATTATCCGATCTTATTAATCATTTTTGAGATTACACACATTGGCCACATGCACTACACTGCAAAGTATGAGCTCGGTATCTTAAAATGTGAGAGATACTCAACTTATTTTATTGCTGGGCCGGAAAGGAGTGTGGCCTAAATTTGAAATCATCTGATCTTGATCTGAGTGCAGATGATTCCTTCTACCTGTTACATACATTTGCACGACTTTAGTATACCCTATTTACTCTACGAGAAACGGGTATAACAAGTCCTGTGGGATTCCTTAAAGCAAGCCATTCCGAACTACTGAGTTTTGGAATTGAAACAGAAAAGATTTTCCATTTCTTTGCCTTGCTCCAACGAATTCCGTCTTTATTAAAATTTATTTCGGAATGCTTTGCCCAAGCTAAAGTGTCTGTAAACCAGGATTAGAGCCACCTACTACAAGTAGCAGCTGCAGGAAACCGTAAAACCCAAAACCAAAAGCGACACAAAGCCAGTGAGCAATTATAATTTGTGGCGTTTGCACAAAGGAATGTTTTTTTGTTGTGTTTGGTTTTTTTTTTCGATATAAGAAGGAATAAGGCATATCTTTTAAATACAATTTACAAAGCACGCGCTGTTGAACTCAAACAGAGCGAGAGACAAAGTGTGAGGGGGAGAGAGTGAGATAGGGCGAGGCATACAATACGCGCCCAGGTAGGAAGTCGGCCATTTTGTTTATGTGCCGTGCACAAAGAAAGCAACAACAAAGGCCAAGTCAAGAGGCGCCGGAAAAGCCCAAAGAGCCGCAGAGGGAGGCGCCTGTACACATTCGCGTTTTTAGTGCGAACAAATTTGTGAAATCTGCAGAAAAAAAAGGTTTCTACAGTTTTGAAAGCAACACAAACGGCAACACAATGGAAGCAGCCTTTGTGCGGAATTTGCCTCCTTGCGCCACTCCTAGTGCCCATTCAGTGGGCAATGTGTGTGGTAAGATTGCAATTTAATTGCAGTTAAATTGCTTGCAATTTGCCAAAAAAAGAAATACACGAAAATAAATCAGCAAGGTAAACACAAATAATAATCATGATAATCATAATAAGATGAGAGCTCGAGTGGTTTTTCTCCATCGTTGAGTTTCGCAGGCAGTCCAGTCAAGTGGAAAAAAGGTTCAAGCCAAGCAGTGAAATGTATCTAAAGGATGCGTGTGAGTGTGTGGGAAGGTTGCACTTGAATGCGAGTCTATGTCATTTCAACAGGGATCTGTGCGTAAGAATGTCCTCCAGCGTTTATTTATTTATTTATGTTTTCCCCCATTTTCTGGCAGAATAAGCGCAAATAAACAAAATTGAACTAACTGGGAGACAATTTCCCATGCCTCTGAAGTACATACATCTGTATAAAGTATGATCGGACGGATAAGTATCTATTGGTATTGAGTACGCTAATTGCAGCCTAACCCTTTCGTTTTGGCTGGCAAACACATCTATCTATAACTAAGTGCCTGCAAGGAGTATGATAAGTATGATAAGTCAGTGGCTTTTTCAATGAAAAAAATGTTTTCTTTTGTATTTTATTAAGCGAATGGTTGATTAGGTTGAATTCATAAATTTCTTTTTTCTCACAGCTATAAAACATCAAGCATTTTACACCAAAGAGTATGGGTTGTCACTTATGCATGAACCTCCTGTTCCTATCATCAGACGGTAGTCTCCAAATCTAATTAGCCATGAAAAAGCTTCTCAAACTTTTCCGTTCTTATTCGGCGTTAAACTGTAGGTCCGTTTCTCTTGTACGAAAATGAAAAGCACAAAAGCCAAGAGATTGATAGAAGCTCACCTTGGCCCTTTGGTACTGTTTAGTCAATTATTTATTTATATTATTTGTAGTAATATGGGGCATGTTCCCGCCTCGCCAAATCATCAAGCTTAATTATGTGGGCCAAAAATGGACTGAAAAAATATCGCAAACTCAAATGCTCTTTGAAATTTATATTGATTTTAATCTTGATTTCAATTTTATACTAGGATTTATAGGAGTAATTTTTTGTCTCTCAACAAGCTTAAGAGATCAAACAATTAATATGTCCGATTTGTTAATATTGAAGTGAGAAATGTAGTTACGTGCTTTTCTCAGTGGTCATCGTATAAAGCGCTTCATTCTTTTTTCCGACATAGATCCCATCTTCACACACTTACAATACATTCGTTATCTTTTATTTCACAACCAATATGCTTGCCGAGTTACCTTTTTATAATTTAACAAGTGTATCATCATACCAAAAATCCAGAAAATGTTTCATGCAAAGAACGAGAATAGTTGAAATTTATTGTAGTTTTTCATTGATGTAGGTAAAATGCTTGCCAAGAGATCGAGATTAGCTCGGCTTGGCATTTTGGGCTAGTCACAAAAATATTTTTTAATTTTCAGTTGTTTTACTTATAGTATACTAACTTAAGACTAACAATGTTTTGACTAACAGATAAATATCGTCTCCGTTAACATGAATCACACAAAAAAAGGTTATAATTATAAATTTAAAATTGATAATTAAGAAATGAGTTTTACAGACAAAAATAAAAATATAGATTGAAGAAAGAAAAAAGAAAAAAAAATTAAATAAGGTAGTATAAGGTAAATATTAAATATTTTTCGTCTCTGAAGATGCTCTTTAAGTTTAATTTTAAATTGCGTAGCGCTTTTGAAGGATTTAACAGCATTTGGTAGAGAGTTCCATTGGCGAGCAGCATATATGAAGAACTGTTTTTCAGAACTAGATAGTTTTATTTTGGGGCATATTAGGTTATTTGTTCTGGAGGATATGGCAAAGTTAAGCTTCTCATATAGATAAATTGGTTCTCTGCGAGTGATTATGTTGTGTAATAAGATAAGGGCCCTAAACTTTATCCATTCGATAAGACAAAGATCAAATATTTTATTTGCAAAAAATGTTATATGCTCATTCCTACTTCTATGGAATATATAACGAGCTATAGAATTAAAAGCGAGTTTCAATTTATGCATACTGGCTGCATCACAGTGCCGAAAGATCTCAACGCCATAAAATAGTGTAGGAATCAGACACATTCTAGCTACTGTCATTCGAATTTGAATTGGTAGAAACCTTTGGGATAGAAACAGCTGTCGAAGTAATCCATACAACCTTCCAGTTGCTTTATTGATGTGATCATTCCATGATAATGTTTTGTTGAAGTGGATTCCCAGGTTTGGAAGCTTGCTCTACATAGCTTATTGGCATACCATCAACACATAGTTTTGGCAGCTGCAGCACATATATCTGGCATGTTCCGGTTTTCACTTTAGTGAATTCGTATTTAATACATGTGTCATTTTTTAGTGAACAATCAAGGTAATCTGTATCAAACCTTACAATTTGTTCTTCCTTTTTATAAGATGAACTCAGACTGAAAGGTTTTATGCCGATTTAATTTATAAATTTTATACAACAACCACTTTACCAAGTTCGAATTCGACAAATTTTGTCGAAAGTGAAAACCGGAACAGGCCTGTATAGCCTTCTTGTACATAACTTTGCATTTGGACTTAAGCGGATTAAGTCCAAAACCATTTTCCTTAGCCCAATTATTAACTTTTGAGAGTTCCTAATTACATATACATACACATTCATTTAACTGACTTAGTAGACGACTTACTTACATTTGTACATTATTAGCGTAACACTTGAGCTTTGTGCATAGTATTTGATGATTCACGGTGTCAAACGCTTTACTATAGTCAAGCAGACATAGAATTGTTACTTGACCATCATCCATACGACTTTTTATTTATACTTCCGATATTTTTAAAATTGCTGTCGTGCAGCTTCTGTTTTTCCTAAAGCCAGACTGGCTATCATTTAGCTTGAAGCTTATTGTTAGGTATTGCTGAATTTGATTTGCCATTAGTTGATTTTGGGATCGGTAATATTTTAGCGAACTTCCACATGTTTGGAAAGCTGTGTGAAGTCAAATATATATTTTTTAGATTTGCTATAAATAGATACACCCAAAAAAAATTAATTTCCCTAAACCCCCGAAAATTACGTAAAATTCATGGTAATTTCACCTCGAAATGGCACCAAAGACGTCTTAACCTTACCTCTACCTTAACTTTTTAGGTCATTTTGGTCTTGGTATGCCTAAAACCAAATATTAATCAAAAATTTTAAAAAAATGTATATACAATGGACAAGTAGTAACCAAGGAAGCAAATACCTTGTGTGGTGTGGAATTGGGTTAAATTCATCTTTCTAAAAATCTTGTAAGAACCTTTATTTTGAAATGTACCTTACATCACTGGGATTCGATCTCTGGTCGTCCGTTAACTAAGCACTAATAACTTGTCGATACGCGCGACTGAGAGTCAAGTTACCCTAAAGAATCCAGTAATTTTAACTTCTACAATTACCAGTCAGTTTATTTTTGAGGAAAAAATTACCTTAATAGGTCACTTTTCCTTAACGTTCGTAATGCCGTAATGTCAGTTTAGGCTTTGAGCTGTCGATAATTCGCTTGGCTCATATGTTAGAACATAGCCTTAGAACGTGCAGGATGTGAGTTCGAGTCCCATTGAAGTCGTATATATTTTTCATTTTATCTTTGATATTGTTTTGTTTTTTCATTGGTTGTGGAATTTTTAGCAATGAGTTTATTTTTTGACAATATTTCTTCTTAAATGTAAGCTGTGCCACATACTAAAGTGCTGCTTTGCACAATCGGATCGGTACCGAAGTGAATTGTTAAGAAATAAACTAAAACAACAAGGCGATATCGAAAAAAGGACATACTAAAAAAGAAAACAAAATAAAAATGAGAAAGCTAACCTTTATTCGTGCTCGCGTAAATATTTTCAAAACTAATTGTTTTCCCACATCGACCCATTTTAATCCTATGGGAGCTATATGATATAGTTAACCGATTTGGACAAAAATTTGTAGAATTATGTGAAAGCATGTGAAACAAGCAAATACAAATTAAAGAATGCTATCATTAAAAACAAAAAAGTTTTTTCAACTAAGACTGTTTTTCAAACCTTTCCTTTGTATGACAGCTATACCATATAGTTGTCGGATATTCATCAAACTTGGCAGTATTATAAGAAAGCATAGAAATCCTATGAGTACAAAGTTTGGAGACGTTTCCAACCGATTATTCCTATGGGAGCGATGAGATATAGTCATCCGATCCGGTCGGTTTTGACATATTAGTAGCGTGCAGCAAAGTGCACCAGTACTGAACTCGGCTCTGTTTTCGGAAATGCTCCATCAAGTCAAGATTTTTGGTAATTTGAGGTTAAAGCTGCTTTAAAGGCATATTTGGACCATTTTTAGGCTCGTTTTATGGTGAACATTTTCGTTATCTTAAAGTACTTTTTTTTCCAGTTTCAAATATGTCCCTTTTTTTTTTAAGCGAAGATATATCATGTTAGGTACTTGTGTTCAATATCAATATTCAATATTGTGGGATATTTTTATAAGAGTTCAGTAGAAATCCCAAAACAACTGTATTGATTTTACATTGGATTTTTTGGGAAGTAGGAAAATTTAAAATTTGGAGGACATTCATTCAAAATGGATTATCTTCGCAGAAATAATCGTAGAACTATTGGGAATAGTTTGTTCTAACGATACGATACGAAGGTGTGGCTTCAGCCACACCACAATCCACTTTGGATCCATTAGCTCGATTCCGCAGAATGTCATTACTGAACTACACAGTCATACAACATGTGCCCTCTGTCTGCATGCCTGGGATAGGAGACTTACTTGGTCTGAACAAATTAAGCGAGCTATGGCTTGTATCTATGCCAAGGCTTTCAAATACTTCTTAGAGCTAGATCTGGTCCCTATCCCTATGCAGCAAGACAAGATATAACGCAAAATACCCGTTGCACCCTGGTAAGTTCTCTACATCTACAAACACGATACAAATTTGGTCTTACAGTTGGCTATTGCCTACCTGTTTTGTAGCTTAATAAAATTCAAAATTAAAAGTTTGATGAGTACAATGCAGAGGTCATTTTTAGCTCTTTTGGCAGCATATATACTAACAGTAAGTATCACATCCAAAAAGTTGAATCATTCATACTCTATATTAATATATGCCATAGATCCCACCGCTCGTTTGTGAACTCAGTTTTGAGTATCAAGTCCTGCGTAAGCACAATGAATACCGCAAGAAGCACGGTTGCTCCGCACTGGCATTAAGTCCACAATTAAGTCACGGGTGTGTCGACTTTGCTAGAGTAATGATTTTTCTTTTAGTCTATGGAATTGGTTGTACATGTTTATCTTTTCAAAAACTCTCTAGACGCTCGCCTCCAGAGATAAGTTGGTCAATTCGGGTATATCCTTTGGGGAAAATGTTTGTGTGCGCAATGATGATAGTCCAGTTAAATGTGTGAAAGAATGGTATGATGAGAGAAAAAATTATGATTATGGTAAAGCGGAGTTTTCCGAAGAGACAAAACAATTCACGCAATTGGTGTGGAATGCCACCCAAAATATGGGAGTTGGCCAGGCCAGGGGGTAAGAGTGCCATACATTTTTTGTACAAGTTCTATACTTAGACTTGCAGTTCCTCAGGTAAGATTTTTGTGGTAGCAAGATACCGACCAGCGGGCAATGTGAATGGAGAATTCAAGGATAATGTACCAAAACCCAGCGATAATAATGCGTAAGTTTTTTCAGTTGGTTGTAGGAGAGATGCCTTACTAATTCCCTTTCTCTTGCAGCTGTGCATTTCGTCATGTGAATTTCCTACTAGTTTTAGGGCTAGCTCCACTTCTGCTTAACCATTAACGTCGAAATTTTCACCGAACGTGTAAAAATGGATAAATTATTATGCATATTAATACGAACATTAATTAATATAAGTCCCAAAGTGTTAACCAACTGATGCGAACTCCTTCTCAGGGGCATGTGCTGAATATTTAATAATTTAATTAAATTCACTTGGAAAATAACTTTGCAGCAGCAACAACGTAATGAGAAAAATTTGCATAAATATGTCGCCTTGGTGGGGTTTGTTCCTTCTCTGTGTGTGTGTGTGTTTGTGTGTAGGTGACAACTTAGCAGATCGTCGCTAATCCTTTGCAGGCGAAATGCTGGCATATGCCAAGGCCAAATTTCATTTCAAATGGATAACAACATTTTCAAATGTTAAAATATTTGCTACTTATTAAAAAAAGTGAATTAAAGGAAGTAAAACCCAAGCGAGATACTCGCACGTGCCCTCATGCCCATTCTGTATTGTTGCCCTCCCATTGTATTCGCCAAACGCTGCATCTAATCCTGATTCCGTCGGCTTAATGTCACCAAAACATATTTCACTTTTGAATTGAAAACAAATTTCCTTCGCTGGTGGAAGATACAGACAAATATTTTCCATACTGATAAATTGTTATCCCTTTGTGGATTCAAGTGTGCCTCTGCTTGTGGTTGTTGCTGTTGTTGTTGTCGGTCAGTTGGTCGCTCGTTTGGTCGGCAATTTATTTCAAGTGTCCTGCCGTTAGGACTTGCCATGTTGCTGATGCATGAATTATGCGTTTTGGCTGTTTTTGATCATTTTTCGGCCACAAACATTTGATTTTCCCCCTTTTTTTTGGTCTCCCCGGCAAAGTTTGAAACTTTTTGTGGGTACAGTGGGTTAGATGGGCTTTGAAGTGGTATATCGAAATGGAAAAGATATTTTTGGAATAAACACATGCATGAAAACGTTTTAAGCCATAATTTTACTAGCAAAGTTTTAATTGATCCAAAATTATACTTCGATTTAATTCCATTTTTCTATCAAGATGATTTTTTTCCCAACAATATATCAAGATTATATATACTTAATGTGGTCGGATGTGACTAATAATATGCGTTCCAAACTTATGGGCAAAATATAATACACTTTTTAGTGAATAAGAATTGCTAGAGTGACCATACAAAAAAAAGTTCTGAGCAGGATTATCCTAAAAATATAAAACCTTTAGAAAAATCGAACCTGGTCTTACTTAAAAATTTATATCAAATCTGAATAGTGTGATATTTAAAGGATTATATGACAAAGTTTTAAATTATCATGTTTCCTTTTACCTCAGATCTAAATTTGTTTATTGTGTGAACATTTTGAAGTTCAAGATTCAGCTCGGAAATAAATGATCGGTAGTTTATGTAAACTGAAAACAGGGTAATCCCGGATATTCTTGATCCGTCCCCGGAAAAGATTGGTTTCACTCCCATATTTTTTTATTTATCCCAGAAAACAGGATCACTTGAAGCCTGCTCCAATCGGCCTTGCGAAGTAAACATTTGACTACTTCTTTATTTTTGTAACAGAAACTAAGACTCTTCTAACTTCATAATACGTACCATTGAACATATTGCTCACTCAGGATCTTCGTATAATATTGTAGCTCCTGAAATATGTCGCATTAAAATAGAACAAGCCGACATATGCTCATCACACAGGGCGACAACCTATATATGTATTTACAAGTATGATATAAAAAACTGGCACTCCCATAAGAATTGGGTATTTGTTATATTAAGATGGTAAATAATTGAAGTCTTGATAAAAGCAAGCAAAACGGAAGCCACACATAAATCATCAGCCTGGTTCCGAATTCCACTTCGGCAAAAATTGCGTGCTTAGATCTCTAAACCGGCTTAAAATCAACAAATTTTTGAGAAAGTAGAATTAAGAAAATCAGCCTCAGATCTTCCGGCATCCCTGGAAATAATATCGAAATATCGAATATCGATATTTTTGTCCAAAAAAACGATTTATCATTATCGAATATTTTTATGAGGCGATATATCGCATATCGAATATTTTATGACGATTTTTTTCGGCGATATTTTGCTTCCAGCGTTCGGTCACACTGCTGCATTCAACTGTTTCTTGTGGTTTTTTGGCGAGCAAAAAAATGTTTTAAAACAAAAATATGTTTACTTTTTAAGTTAAGCGTCTTCCCTCAATCCCATCAGAATGTATCACGAATAAGATTCCAAAACATCTTTTGTTGTAAATGAAATAAAATACATATCTTTTGTTAAACTTATAAAAATACAATTAATCTATTTTGTAAAAATGTAGTTCCTATTATGCGTCAAATGACATCTTAATTACCTCAATAGACCAGCTTATAGTAAAGACACTTAGCCATTTAGACTCATTTTGTGAAAATATCGAAAATATCGATATTATCGATATTTTTTGCCCTAAAATATTTATATCGAAATGATACTTTTTCAATATCGTCAAAAATATCGATATAGATAATTTTGAAATATCCGGCATCCCTACTCAGAGCTGATTGCATTAAAATTTTAGATGTGATCTTATTTTCCAAACATTTTTCTGTGCACAATAGACAGCTGTATATAGCTGATCGACGGAGACTAACTCAAATCTAAATCAGTTTCAGGAATTCAATTATTAATGAAACTTCCTGCTAAACAAACTTACAGATTCAGTACAAAGTTCAGGTAGGTAAAATACCCTTTGAAATGTTCATATTTTCTCGAAATTCTCTCGGTTTTGAGTTTACGTTAACGCTAAGGAATTTGGCCACTTAGGCTTTAGCTTTGGCAAAAGACAACACCGATCTACAGTCAAAAACTGTATTTTTACCGAAGCTACACTCAAAAAACAAAATAGAAGTTCTCCTTAAAACAGGGTTCAGGGTGAATATATTTTAGAAAAATATTTTCTAAAATTTTAAAACCATTTCCAACAAGCCAGAAAATAGTTTCTTAGTTTTAGAAAATGATTTTTTAGTTTTAGAAAAAGAATATTTTCTAGATTGTAGAAACAATAATTTGTAAGTATTAGAAAGGAAATTAAGCGAATGCAGTAGAGGAAGGAACAACACCAATAAGCATATTAACCAACATATTCTCTTTAATGAAATGCTCCTTATAAATTTTTGTAAATTTTCAGTCCCGTTTTTTCAACTGAAAACCACTTACAAATTTGTTATATTATTGTTTTAACTTTACCTTGTCTGGGACTTAAACTCGGGACCTCGGGAATACTTTAACATGTAAGGCATCTTGGCGCATTCGACTTAGCAAGCCGAATATCAGTTGCCCTTTTTATATTCAGAATGCAGGGAATTTCTACTTTAATTTTGTATATTCTAGGGCGAATTTAAATTTATTTTTCTAAATTTTGTATTATTAGATCTTTATGAATATTTGTGAGAATGTAGATATTGGCCACGTATAGTGCAACATATACTGCAAAATCTTAGCTCGGTAACTTAAAAAATTAAGGAGATATATTTTTTATTGCGAGGGCGGGAGTGGACGTGGCTAAAATTTGACCCTTTTTTACTTATCGAGTAACGGGTATACAAACTCAGCCCTCTACTTGAATCCAAGTCTTTTCTGCCTTAAGCTTAGCATCAACCGTATGTATATATCTCGATTTAAAATATCAATGCAAACCTGCCATTGTCTTCAAACTGATTCTGGATCAATCGTTCCATGTACCCCAAAGGGCACCTAGAATCAATAGCAGCCTAACCTATACCCAAAAGAAGAAACTCAAATATGCTCCAAGCATTCAAATTGTCTGCCGGTTTGACCATCTGGTTTCCAATATCAACCACTGTCATTGTCTGTGGCACCCCTTTTTCAGATCACTTAGCCTGCTCTAATAAACTTAACAATAACGGCTTTTTTATCACCCCTCCCCGCTGTTTGTCATAAATAATTCTAATAATAAATTAAATGCATCCGCTACAGCGTACGATTCGGGCTTGGTGCGGTTCGGGTCAGTGATGAGTGAGTGAGTGAGCGAAACGATTTGCACCCCCATTTGTCTTGCCCCGGCTCACAGACAGTTATCCCTGGCAATCAGGCACAAGCACACAATGCCACCAGTCCTGCCTGAAAGGATGAGTTGAAAATTTGATCAAAAACATTTGATGTGTGTCTGAGGAAGTCACTTGAGCGTGGCCAACGAAATTGATTTAAATTGTGGTTTCCTTCAATTGATTTGAGTTTTGTTAATTGCCAATTGCAACTTATGTGAAGGAAGGACCTATACACCTGGCTGCGGGCTGGGTATCAGGCACTCGGCACTCAATCAAAATGTGTAATGAACTTATTTACACACTTTGCGTGACGAAATTTGATGGGTGCTTGCGGGTTGGTAAATGAAAGTTGGTGTGCCGAACGTCACCCACAGACACAGCCACCCACCCTGCCACCCGCTAACCAACCACCAGCCACCAGCAGTCGCCCCATTGTTGGCATTGCCTTTTAACACCGCTCCCCCTCCGAAAGGCATCTGCCCTCACCTTTCTCTGGGGGAAATATTACAAAGTGTTTTTGCGCTCGCGGCGCTTCCCAAAAAGGGGGCGTTATGCTTAGATGGGCGGCGTGGCATGGGCAGGCGACGTTTATTGGCAATAATTGTGCCAGGCTGCTGTCGACATTTGACCGACAAGCGACCCCAAGCCCAAGACCGAGCATTTTCATGTGCCCACAGACAATGTCAAAGTGTGATTTTTCGCTTGAAATACTTTTGCACAAATGCCGATGTGCCCCCATTCCCCCTCTCTCCGTTCCCACTCTCGTGAAGAATATGGAAAATATGTTTTGCTGGCATTTTGAATTATGTTGAAGTGAGCCCAGAGAGCGGGTGTTTATTGTGTTCATATTTTCACTGAGTGGTGGGGAGGCGGATAAGCTGGGTGGGGACATCGTTGTATTGCAAAATTGAAATTTATATCTTGATATTTCTGATGAATGAGATTGTGACAGTACATAGTATGTTTGTATTTAGGTAGGAAAGTGCTGAAAGGCGGCAAATTAAAATTGCTTTACTTAAAGAGTTGTCCAGTAGCCGATACTTGCTGAAGATATAGAGTATTACTTATTGAGACGTAAGACTTTATTTGTCGAACTGTATTTTAAGAAGGGAGTCAACAGTGAACCCGAGTCGACACCTTATACTGGAAAAACTCCAATTAAATCTGAAACTTATAATTGGAATTACTGGTATTTGAGGACCATTACAGATAACAAATCTATTTAAACGGTAGAGATGATGTAGAACCAAACTTGAAGTGGGTAAATATACAATAACTATTCCACTACTCAGCAGCTGCCTGGTTGGCGATGTGTATACCAAATCTGCTGCCGTCGATTGCTCTCCTGCTTTTGCGCTTCTGCAGGTCTTAAGCTGGCTTGCCTGAGCGGAGTCTTAGAAGCACACTGGGATGCAATGTGCTCAACAAATTGCCGCCGTCGATTCTGACATTTCGTTTGCTCTTCGTTTCGCATGACTGATTTTCTGTTGCATTCTCCTGAGCTCCACTGACAAAAAAGTTAAATAATAAAAGTTATTGTTGCATTTTCAACATATTTTGCATAATCATATTATTAAAGCAGACTTCCAAAATACAATTTGTACGAATTCAATTGGTTGCTTATTGACTCAAACAGGATTTGTTTGTGACTTAAAAGTATTTGAAAATAGTGAACAAAAATGACAAAAAATATCCCACAAAGTGAAGTACCTAAGTTCTTGGGTGGGCAAAATAGCAACGAAGTCATAGGGGTCAAAAGGGAATGCATTTACTGCAGTGCATGCCAAAAATGTGTAAGAAAGTAACGAATACTAACAGTCATGCTTCCATTTTTGCATTTGTTTGTATTTAACAATTGCGAATTTATAAACCTAAATGTTTTCTATAGATTGGTACGGACCGAAAATCGCAGCTTCTGCAGCACAGAATAACCGAAAAACACAAACCGTAAACTGCAAATACCAATGCTGGGACATCAAATGACATTAGGGACAACTCATTCTTTACAGATTCTTTACAGCAGAACCATGTTATCAATAAATTTCCCATCCATGACTTTAAACAATGACACATTCAAATCATTCTTACACAAATTTACCAGACACATTATACCCGGCGAAAGTACTATACGTAGAAACTACTTGGACCTTTACTACATTGAATCACTCGAAGGCATTATAATCCATAGTCATAGCTAATCCATGCAGAGTTTCCAATAATACTGGTTACCATGTTATGACAATACTGCTAAATACTCCCTGTTCGACAATATACTATTCTGAAGCAAATATCTATTTCTGGTCGACATATTTAATATCAACCTATAATGAGGAAATGAGGAAAAACATAAAATCCGTGGTCTAATAATAAATATTATCCGAAATCAAACTAAGGTGGTTAATGAAACTATATTCAGTCCGGAAAACGTATGATGCAAAAATACTCAATATTTTAACTTTATCTTCAAACTCGTTTTCATACAAGATCACATTGATGCTGACACAACACCATGAAGGAGGCTGTCTGAAAAACTTCACGGTTCTATCGTCAGTAGACTTTTCCTATCGACTGCAAATTAACAGCTACCTTATCATGTCAGGATTGCTATAAGCATTATGAAATTTAAAGAAGTGATTGGAATAGAATTCAATTTTCTTACTTAAGTGAGGTACACGGTAAATGGAAAAATGACAAAAAAGGTATCCGAAACATTTCAGTACAAAGAGAAAAAAATTACTTAAAAGTATCCATTGGATGTTTTCCGGTATCCATTTGAAAGAGATATGTCTTAAATATCCTTTTAATCATCCAACGGAGCTAAATATCATTGAAGCGATATGAAAAATAATGTTATTTGGATGATTTCGCAGCTCCGCTGGATGATTAAAAATATATTAAACACATATCCAGTCCAAATGGATCTTTTTTGGATGTTTTTTTTCTGTTCACTAGAAAAGGTTATTTTTATTAAGCACTTCAAAGCATGGGGAAATATCTGGAATTAGGACAACAGTTCTATGTTACTAGTTCTCGAAACTTCTACAATGACATATACTTTTTCAGCCCGAAATATTGGAATTTTTGATCTAAGTTAAAAACAAATATGACAAGATTTAAGTTCCCCGTTCGCGGTACCTTCACATTTAGTAGACTGCAGTTAATGTGCAGTCTTATTTTGAATAAGATAATAAATAATGGTGTAAAGAGATTTTCACACAACACAGAAAAGTCGAATTTGGTCTTGAGACATTTTGTTGCTTTGTATTAGATCAGTGAGTATTAGCTTCAGTGAGTTTTTATCAAAAGAAGGCTTTTATCTGGCAGATGCTTAAATGATTTTTGGAAGTAGTTGCACAGATTATGATTTTAAAGTGAATAGGTGATCTTCGTTAGCCATTGAAATTTAATTCGTAGGACATATTTGAAAAAAAGTTAAGAGCTCGATATTAAAGGGTGTTCTTTACAAAATCTAAACATCAGACAGTATAATTCATAATATAATCAATTAGCAACTCTCCCCAAAGAATATCTATCTAAAAAGAAGTATGTAAACATTTACTTGGATGAAAATTTCAGATCCATTTTACGGGAAAAGTATATTTGAATATCCTATAATGGGTATTAAAAAAAATCCATTCCAAATGGGAACCGAAATCCTCTAATATGTATTTTTTAATCCCTTTTTTTCTCTGTGTGGGATCATATGTTTTTAAATGTTCAAGTTTCCCTTGTAAAGTGTCCATGATTAATTTAATTTATTGAAATTCCCACATTTACAAGAATCTTTTTCCTAAACTAAGCGCTTTATGTCTTATAACTTGCCTATTTTTGTAGAAATTTCATTCATTTTATTGGGTCATGATAAGATCTTCATATTCATCATATCATATTCATTTCGGTAGATGTTATGTTCCAAGGAGAGGTCATGGTATTCGTAATGTCGCATTACGCAGAACAAAAGAGGAGCGTTATATTGAAGAGGGATTCAGCTCGCAACGGTCCCAAGAGATCAATAAGGTTTTCATTGAACAACAATGATTTCGAAGAAGAGCAGTTCGTGCTCGGCAAAGTAATGAAGTAAGATTACAATGTGCGGCTATTGAATTACAACATCGGCAATATCAAATTCTTTCGGTGATTCAAATTGTATATAAGCTACTTTCACCAACAAATTAACATGAATTTTGCCAACCGCAGTCTAAAATTACAGTACAATCAGAAAAAAAGTCGAAAATGACTTAAAACGAGAAAGCTAAGCTAACTTCGTCTATGCCGAAGTTTTTATACCCTTGCAAGTGCTCGCTTAAATATTTTCAAAAATTACTTTTTTCCCATTTTCCGACCGATCGTTCGTATGGGAGCTTTATGATATAGTCATCCGACTTGGACAAAAACTTGTAGAATTGTGTAAAAGCACGAGAAACAAACAAATACAAAATTACAGGATGCTACCATTAAAAACAAAAAAGTTATTCTCACTAAGACTGTTTTTTAGACATATCTTTTGTATGGCAGCTATACCATATAGTTGTCCGATTTTGATAAAACTTGGTAGAATTATAAAAACACATATAAAACCTACGATTACAAAATTTGGAGTCGTTTCAATTTAAAAGAAAAAAGTTGTTCATACTAAAACTAGTTTTCCGACCGATTGTTTCTATGGGAGCTATGAGATATAGTCATCCGATCCGGTCGGTTCCGACATATTAGTAGTGTGCAGCGAAAAGAAGTCTCTGTGCAAAATTTCAGCTCGATAGCTTCAAAGCTGAGAGACTAGTTCGCGTAGAAACAGACAGACAGACGGACTGACAGAGCTCAATCGACTCAGCTTGTCACCCTGATCAAGAATATATATAGTTTATGGGGTCGGAAATGAATATTTCTATGCGTTGCAAACTTCTGGGCAAAATTATAATACCCTTTTTTTTTTTTATTATTATTATTATTATTTATTAATCGTCGACAAAAAAGCTGTCAACAAATTTGATATAACGTTATAAAAAGGCTTATCAACTAGGATGCCTAAGAAAGATAGCTTAACAAAATTACAAAATAATCTAATAGCGACTCCGACTCGGTGGGGGAATTTTATTTGCCTGTCCGGCCAGCTATGCCCCGATTCACAGCCTGTTGTAGTCAGAGACGCTATTAGAACTAACAAAATAAAGCGTGAAGAGGAGAAAGAAAAAAAAAATCGAATAGAAAAAGAATTAAAAAGTAAAAATAAGAAGAACAGAAAAGAAAACTTAACCTCTACTTATGTATGAACTATAATCAAAAAAAAAAAATAAAAATAAAAATAGATTAATAAATATAAATATATATATAAAAAGAGGTAAACTTAAAACATACACAGGAACAGTGAAAAAAAATAAAAATAAATAAAATATATATATATAAAAAAAAAAGAACAAACAATAAAAATTAAAAAATGTAATATAATAAAATAATGAATAACCGAAAAGTCTCTGACCCGGTGGGGGATGATTTATTAGCCAGTCCGGCAAGCTATGCCCCTATTCACAGCTAGGTGCGGTCAGAGACTTTCCCGGAGATAGGTGTAAAGGGACGTTTTTAGTGAGAAGAGAGAGAGATCTGTTGAGAGCAAGTGATAAAGATCATTATAGTTTTGACATAAGACCCGAAAACGATTGTGTTGGGCATAATCAGTTGCGCATCTAGACAAGATTAAAGGTAAATAGTTTCTAGTCGGTCTAGAAGGAACAGAGAAGTTAAGGCGACATAAGAGTTCAGAGGAATCTACATCACCGATAATTAGCTTATGCAGAAAAGAAACACCTAAGACTGTCCTACGGTTAGCTAGCGAGGGTAGGTCAATAAGCAAGAGTCTGCTGGGGTACGATGGTAAACGAAGATTGGGGTCCCAATTTAAGCCTCGAAGGGCAAAAAGCAAGAATTGCTTCTGGACTGACTCAATACGATCAATATGCTTTTTATACTGCGGACACCATACGAACGAACAGTATTCAAGAGTGGGACGAACTAGAGCAGTGTAAAGTAGTTTTGTGGTGTAGGGATCATTAAATTCCTTCGACCAACGTTTAATGAATCCAAGTACACCATTCGCTTTATTAATTATTGAAGTGATATGAGGATTGAAAGTCAATTTGGGGTCAAAAAGAATTCCAAGATCAACGACAGACGATATACGTTGCAACGGTTCATTTCCAATCATATAGGAAACCAGCAAAGGTTTGCAACGGTGGAAAGTCATAAACATACACTTGGAGCAATTAAGATGTAAATGATTAACCAAGCACCAAGACCGCAAGGAGTTAAGATCATCTTGCAATCTGGTATAATGCATCGGGTCGTTAAAAGATAAAATAAGTTTTACGTCATCGGCATACATAAGTATCCGAGAATAGGATAATATTGTGGGGAGATCATTTATGAAGAGAGTAAAAAACAAAGGACCTAGGTGGCTACCTTGAGGTACACCAGAGGTTACAGAAACAGGTTTTGAAATATTGGAACGTAGCAGAACTTTTTGAGTTCTATCTTTTAGATATGACGAGACCCACAGCAGAAAATGGGAGGGAAATCCTAGTCGATCGAGCTTAAAGAGAAGGAGATCATGGCTGACAGAGTCAAAGGCTTTACTGAAGTCAGTATAGATGACATCAGTTTGCTTTTTCTTAAGGAATCCATCATTAACCAAAGAGCTAAATTCAAGCAAATTGGTCGTAGTTGACCGACGCTTTATAAAACCATGCTGGAAAGGTGATAAAATCGACTTACAATAATGCTGCAATGTTGCGGTTACAATCTCTTCAAATAATTTAGGGATAGCGGATAGCTTAGCAATGCCTCTGTAATTGGATATCTCGGATTTTCCACCCTTTTTATGGAGAGGAATTATATAAGATTCTTTCCAAAGAGTTGGGAAGACTGAAGAATCAAGAGATAGATTAAAGAGTTTAAGCAAAGGTTTGCATAAAGAGCTAGAACACTCCTTGAGCACACAACTAGGAATGTTGTCAGGCCCAGGAGAGTAGGAAGATTTAAGTGATTTTAAAAATGAAAGTAGAGAGGTTTCGGATATAATGGGAGCACAGATTGAGTTGGAAGAAGAAATGTTATAAGGATAAGAAGTGTTAGCACATTGGACAGAAGAATAAGTTGATTGGAAGAAATCAGCGAATAAATCAACGGCAGCGGAATCATTGCTAGCCTTTTGGTCACCAAGAAAAAAAGAGGAAGGTAAAGACGAAGATCTACGTTTAGAGTTCACAAAACTATAGAATTGTTTAGGATCTTGTGCGAATTGGATTTTGCAACGGACCAGATATTTTTTGTAGCACTCAGAGTTGAAAAGTGTAAAATTAGATTTTGCTATTGAGTATTTGGAATAGTCAATTGCAGAACCAGTTCTCTTATACTTTTTGAAGCATCTCGTCTTAATATTTTTCAAATTTGAAAGTCTAGGACAGTACCACGGGGGATTCAGTGACGCGGAGGTAGGAAGGCTATTAGGGATGCAGATATCTAAAAGAGAATTAATAGAATCATAGAAAAAGGTAAAGGCAAAATCGAAATCAACCGCATTGTTCAAAGGAGACCAGTCTGTTGCGCAAATAAGTTGATTTAGCAGAGTGAAGTTACCTTTGCGAAGTTACCTTTATTGGGGACTTTGGAAGATGGGGAGGTAGGTCCAGATACAGAAAACGAGATTTCAAGTGTAGGATGGTACGAATCTTCGGGGAGTGATAGAGGGGGAGACCTAGAGACTACAGCATTGGTACTATCAGCGACAAAAACAAGGTCTAGTAATTTGTTTAAATTGTTTTGTACAGGATTTATTTGAAAAAGAGACATGTCAAGCAGACAGTCTAAAAAATCATGCTGTACTGATGGTACAAAATAAGACGACCCATTGAGATTTGACCATGTGATGTTTGGTAAATTAAAATCACCTACAACAACCATTGAGTCAATATCTCGTAATTGGGTCAAAACATCTTTGATACAAGCTATATGGTGCATATAAACTTGAATATCGGATGAAGGTGGGATGTAAGAACAAGTAATAAATAAAGAAAATAAAGGAAACGATACCTTAACGGCAACGAATTCAACATCTACAGGTGTATTGACAATGATCAGTTCGGATCGGTGGCTGGACTTAACTGCAATCAGAACACCTCCACCTCTGCGAGCCGGTCGATAATGTCGATAGATAAAAAATTCATTTTACAAGATTTCACAATCAGAAATGGAAGGATTTAACCAAGTCTCAGAAAATGCAATTATGTCAAATTCAAATGATGCACTATTCAAAAATAACATAGAGAGCTTAGATATTAGACCTCTAACATTTTGATAGGCAATAAGGGGACAGATGGACGGAACTAGTTTTTTGAAACCCTGTTAGACGCTACATGTGAGGATAAACTATTTGAGGGCAAGCTGATTGGCATTGACCTCACTGGATTTTTTGGCCTGAACTCATGCACAATCATACCTGGCAACCAAAATGATGGGTCACATATGATTGGAAAAGATTCAGGCGGAACACTAATTTTAAAAGATGCGACGTCGCGAGGTTGGGAAAAGCTAAACTTTGAAACGGAAATTCTTGCTGAGCATTTGGTCTCAATATATGCGGCAATTAACTCGCAAGTAGTATCCGGAGACAACCTAGACACAAAAACTTGCTTGCGCGGTGCCACAACAGAAAGAAGAGAAGGTTGAGTAGGAATCGGAATAGAAACACTGACAGCAGATTCAGGCGACGGTATTGGCGACTGACCGAATCTACGATCAGAAGGTAAATTTAAAACGCTTCCAGCAGCTTGATTCAGGGAGGGGGAAAGAGACAAATCAAGCATATGTCCTGGCGAAGCGGACAATGATAATGTTGGAGTCAGTTCATTACTTAAAGGGGACAATGGAACCGATGACGAAGGCTGCTTCGAATTGCCAGTCACGGGAGGTGGAACAACTAGAAATTGAGGCTCCAACCGACGTGCGGGTGGTGATTCGAATTTAAATTCGCTAAGCATCTCGGAGCTGGCGTCAAACTCACTTGTGAGATGCTTGGATATTTTACGCAACTTATCAAATTTGTTTTTTAAGTCGGTAGCCATCCGCGAGAACTTAAACTGCTTTTCACTGCAGACAGGGCATGTCCAGCACAAAGTCCCGTTTTCCTTTTTAGGGGAGCAGACTTTGTCCAGTTCGCGTCCATTCAGTCCTGCGCATTTAATGTGCATAAGGTTCTCGCACAACCAACAGGCAACAAACCGAAGTTGGTCCGACTCATTTGCCTTTTTAAATGTGCAGGACTTTTTGCAGCATGACATATTGCACCAAATTTACCACAGGGTCTCAAGACTAACGAGAAAGCAAAAGCAAATCGAATCAAAGAGCGTATCAATAGATCACTCGCAGAGCGGCGTTAGAAAACAAACGTTCTGATCTTTGAGTGCAGAACAAGAAGCAACTACAAAGCAAAGTGGGAGCTACGCACAAAGAGAATAAGCACGGGCGAACACACACACAAACCTGTGTAAAGAGGGGGAACCGCCAAAAATCCAGCACTTGCTTAAGCAAAACAAAAACACAAACAAAATACACAGCACAGACGCCGCGATATTAAAATTGGATAAAACAATTATAAAAAGATGCACAACTCGAAAGCAAAGCACAAACCGACAGTGGGTTATACTTATGAGAATGTTTAAGTTGAAATTTGGAAATAATAGGCACGTTTAATGACACAAATAATATTTAATTGCGGAGCACAAAAAAAGCACGTCAATCACTCAACAAGACTCTCTCTCTTTGCAAGGGTATAATTAAGGGATTCGCCTCAAAAAAGGGATCAAAGGCGATTTACCATATATTTTGGAAAAACATTTTCTAAAATTAAGAAACCATTTCCTACAAGCCAGAAAATATTTTCTAGATTTTAGAAATAAAAAAAATGTTCTAAGTATAAGAGAGAGAGGAAGGGGGCAAATATCAATTGCCTCTTATATACTCCGAATGCAGGGAATTCGTACTTGATTTGAATATTTTTCTAAGATTTAATAAATTTTCACATTTTTTAATATAAGGGAACGAATTTCTTACTGGTTTTTCTAAATTTAACAAACATGCCTTCTTAAATTAAGGGCGTTTTACTAAATTCAATGATAGTCGCTCTATTTAAAGACATCGTGTAATGTATTTTATTTCTAAACTCAAGGGAACATTTTCCCTGAATTTAAGAAAGTTTTTAGAAAAATAACAAGAAAAATTAGCCTAAATTTAAGATTGTCCTTTCAAAGTTTACGAAACAACTCTCTAAAAACAAGAAATTTTCTTTAAACAAGAAAAATAATTTTAGAGCAAATTTCTAAAAACTGGAAAATACATTTTCTTTGTGATCTCTAATGCTACATCCAGATCCAGAGCACAAATATTTCCAGAAATGTATTCAAGAAACTGCTGCAAAATGTTACACCAACACAATGAGCTCATTATTTAGTTTGGAAGTTGGTTTATACAGATGCTGCGAAACTTTCAAAATCTCACGAAGACGAGTATAAAAAATGTTTTAATTAATAAGAGTTGAAATAAAAATTTGATAAATGGACAGATTAATCAAAATAAACCAAAAGTTAATTGTAAATCTTGATTTGAGGAGCCAAATTCTTTTCAATCTAAATTAAGTTCATTGGTTAACAGTTAAAATCTTAAAAAGTAACGGTAATGCATTAACCATTTTCATTTAGTTACATAAAACGACTTTCCATCTGCCTGCATTTTGAACTCACTTCAACCAAGTGAAGTAGCCACAACTCACTCGCATTTAATAATTATGCACAGCATTTAGAGACTAAATTTCCTGGAATTAAGTGTCCTTTCCTGAGCTTCTGCTGGCTCCGGCTGCTGCCGATTCTGCTTCACAGTTGGCGTCGCACCGCTTGAGTACGAGTCGGCCATTATGTAGAGAAACTGAGACAGCAACGGTTGCGCCTGCGTTTCAAGAGAAATCAACTGGCACAATGGAAACCGACGCAAATCACTTGAACATATAAACTTATGTATTGTATATGTATACTTTACACATAACTTCATTTTGTTGTTTGGCGTTTTATGTGCGCATTTCAATATTCACAATGCGGCTGGATGGCGAATACAATTGAACACGCGAGTGGGCACAATGAACAGTGCTCTCCTTTGTGTGTGCCCATTGTGCAATGTGTTAAAAAGTTGTAAGCATTCAACATACATATATGCGATACCGATCCCCCGATTCGGGGTACTGGCTGCGCATGCGCGGCAGCTTCAATTTCCAATCCGAGCGCATCCTGCACCCAAGTTAAGGAGAGTGTTTCTTAGTTTTTTAATACCCTGTATCCAGGAAGCAAAGGGTATAATAAGTGCTAAGAACAGATAACTTTAATTATTATTCCAAGCGAAACTGAGTTTTGTGAATTTATTTTGAGATTTTACTTGGTCGAAGAAACGCTAAGGGTTACAGGCCATACTTTAGTCGAGTCTGATTTCTTATTTTTTTTTTCTGAATTTTCCTCTGAAATCTTTGCCCATTCAATTGATGAAATTGTAATTCAATTAAATGCGAAGTGGAACTTCCTACTTCGAGCCTTTTGTTCGCATAATTGTGGTTGTAATTGATATTTGCAGGACGGGCCATTCAATTAGAAAATTTCTTCTTCGACAAAAGATTAATTGTGCGTGTGGGCGAGGCAAGGCAAAGAAAAACTAATGAATGGCATAGCCCAGTTGCATGCCGGGCACTGGCAACAGAATGACAAGACACATTTTGTGTTATGTCCTTGGATATTGCTCATACGCCATGCATACCAACACGCGTCAAATGGTACACGATATCAAATGTACCCAGGCAACTATGTCATCTGACGTCAAGCGAGTGTGTGTGTGTGCAATAAGTATGTAAAACTTAAGGCTGGCACATGGCAAATTATGTTTTGACACCAGAACAAAACTGAACAGCGGGTTATAAAAGACAAAATAACTTTGTTAACGAGGCTCTTAAGCACACGCTCACATCTTCTTTGTCGCCACCCCCAACGCATGAGCAGGAACGAGCATAAAAAGTACGTGAAAATGTCAGTAGAAAAATGCCAAACGACTTCATCTTGAGTGGTGGGGGTCGGATGTTGCTGGGTCGCGCATTATCCCTTCAGAAATGCTAATGTTATAGCATTCGGCAAAGGAATATAACCGAAAAAAGATAAATATGCAAATGTGTTTTTCTTTTCGCGTTGCGGTCTACTCTATATGAAGTCGTTAATGTGCCCGAAGATATCCTTTTTTTTTGCATTTAACTTGCAGAAATTCTGACATTCAAGGGGGTATAACGACTTGGCCGGAAAAATTGATATTGAATGGTAATTTCTTTTATAAAATCCCGCTTAATGGCTCACTTTCGACACAAAAAGAAACTACAGTGCATTTCAGAACGATTTCTGTGGGTTACATCAAGAAAACTTTGAAGCCTTTAAAGTCAGTTTAGCTAATTTAGGTTGTTGGTTCAAGAGGGAAAAGTCTTCATTATTCGGAAAGAGTAGGCACTCAGTCTACTACAAAGAGCTATTTGTCACATTAACACACAAATTAAAGAGCACAATCGAAGCTTATCTGACACATAGAACATATTTAGAAGATGAGAAATCGGCCCTTTATATGTTTTTTTTTTAAAGTTATCTTATCTGTGACTTGAATTTAGGACTCCGGGCGCTTAAGCATAAACGGTGGCAGCACAGTCCACACCGCTATCGCACACGTATGTGGCAGTGCAGCAAAAATCTAAAATTTTCATAGTTTACTTTGTTATTTTATTATTATTTTTATATATTGTCAAAGTTTGTCTTTAAATTGCGCTGTCCAAGATTTTCCGCTCTCTACATATTCAAAGGGTCTAAATTCAATTTTGAGTTTCTGTAGACAGTTCGTTTGGACTTTGTAGGGTTGATAAACAAGTGGTTTTCCTGGTCCATTCACTCACAAGGCTTAGCACGTTATTACATATACTCACACATTTAGATATCTGATTAATTGGACGATTTAAGTACATTTGAAGATATGTATGCTATATGGACTTCACAGTTAGACAGGCCACTTGGTAGATCATTAATGTAAATGGAGTAGAGTAGTGGTCCAAGAACTGATCCTTGGGGAAAGCCGCGACTTGCTTTTAGGGAAGACTTGCTTTTTTATAATATAATTTTCTTATAAGGAGAAAATTTAAATTTAGTACACTTGAACAGATTTGAGATTTCCACGTTAAGCTTTTTTCTTAAGTTGAAAAAATATTCCAATTTAGTGCTAAACATGCTTAGTTTTACTTGTACCTTACTTATTTCGAAATAACCACGAAGTTACAAATTGGGTGTTGGGTGCCCTTAAGGCCCTATTCTCCTTCAGCTTGCTGTTTTTGGACCTTTTTTGAAAAAATTTTCATTTGAAAACGCAAAAAGATATTTGAATTTTGTTTTTTTTATTGAATTAGTAATGAATGAAAGAAAATAAAAAAAAATTTTTCGCCGCGATATAGCCGCGATTGGCCCTCAAAAAAAAAGGCATGGTGCTGGCGGCCACGATTCCGCCAGATCTACTGAACCGATTTGGATGAAACAAAGTTTAATTGACGTAGAATTGTCACCATTCTGGCCCGTAGTAAAATAAAAGTTTTGCGATTTTTTTTGACAAAATGGCGGCCACTTGAAATTGACAAATCGAATTTGGACCCATTTTTTTGTAGTTTAGTGTAAAAATAAAATTGTAAAAAAAATCGCAAAATTTTTATTTTACTACGGGCCAGAATGGTGACAATTCTACGTCGATTAAACTTTGTTTCATCCAAATCGGTTCAGTAGAACTGGCGGAATCGTGGCCGCCAGCTCGAAAAACGTGGTTTCGAGATAAACGCGTTCAAAGTTTGAAGCAACGTAAAAACTACTCATTTTAGCGAAGACATGACCCCACAAAAATGGCCATATCTTCTAAAGTATTTCGAATTTCAAAAAACCCTTTTAGGGTTATATTCTTAAATGTCCAAGCTATAAAAAAATGCAAAAAAAAAAGTCGAAAAAAATTTTTTGCTGAAAGAGAATAGGGCCTCAAGCCAAAGCGACTAGGGCCTTTTGTCTATCGATTAAAATATCGATAGTTTAAAGTTGAGCTGCGCTTAAGTTTGTTCCTCGGGTTACGCCACAACCCTGCAGGTCAAGTTGACGAACCGAACATTGAGATATCGCTTAGGACCGATAGCTCGCAAATAACTGTTAACACATTTTTCAATGCGATTAGCCTCAGAACAAAACAGAAACAAACGCAGCACAAACTGTTTCTCACTGAGCGAAACACTTTTTCTCTCGCCTCCCTTGTTTTCTGTTACGTGTTTTCGGTTGAGCAAAACGAACGAGTCGGTTTGCCGACATCCAGTGACAGAAACACTTTTGAGCGAGTGCTCATCAAACAACTGTTTTCAAATGAGCAGAACAGAATAAGTGTCTGTGAAAAGTGTTTTTGTTTTGTGCGTTTAGTAGGCTGTATGTGTGTGTATGTACACGGGAGCAACACACAACCACTCATACATACGCAAAAAACACTTTGGAAGTTTGCTCTCGGCAAAACGGTCAGTGAAAGACACGAGAGAAACAGAAACGAAAAAGTGTGTCTTTGCTCTGAGCAAAACAGTTTTAAGCAAAAACAGAACTGAAGGTGTCTTTCGCTCCCTCTTTTCGTTGTGTCCGTAACCAAACTGTTTTTTGCCGACATTAGGAAAGTGTTGAGAGTTACTTGCGAGCTCTGGTCCTAAGTGAAATAAACAGCAAAAAAAAAGCTCCTACACAGAGGGAAAAAACCAAGAACATTGGACTCAAAGTGAGAACATTCGGAAACATTCAAAAACTAATCATGACCGGATTTTCTCACTTCAAGAACAATTTCTCACTTGAAGAAAATTTTTTTGAGAACGCAAAATCTTGATGTGAGTTGAAATGTTCAGTTTTTGAGAACATTTTAAACTCAAAAAACCAAATTTAGGTCCAGGACCCAGATACCAGGGCCAGCTCCAGTCCAGAACCAGATCCAATTCCAAGTCTAGGTCCGATTCCAGCTCCAAGTCCGCAGAGACCCACCTCCGCCTTGTACAACATTCCACCTGCCTTAGATAATTAAATTAAAGAAAGAAAAATTGTACGGACTTACTGGGAGTAGAGCCCAGGACGCCCCGCGCGCAACGACGCGACGGCGGACATGTTAGCTCGTTAGGCTATTGCCCACTTCTGCAGAACATTGGACTCAAAGTGAGAACATTCGGTGTCAAAAACTAATCATGACTTCTTATTTCAATTTCTTACTTCGAGAACTTTTTTAGAGAACGCAAAATCTTGATGTGAGTTGAAATGTTCAGTTTTTGAGAATATTTTAAACTCAAAAAAAATTTGAGGTCCAGGGTCCAATATCCAAAGTCCACGACCAGAGAGGTCCAGAGGTCTAATTCCAAGTCCAATTTCTGCTTCAATTCCAGGTCTAGCTCCGATTCCAGCTCCAAGTCCGCAGAGACATCGCCTTGAACAACACCCCACCTGCCTTAGTTAATTAAATTAAGAAAGAAAAATTATTCGGACTTACTGGTAGTAGAGCCCAAGACGCCCAGCGTGCAACGACGCGACGGCGGACGTGTTAGCACGTTAGGCTATTGCCCACTTCTGCAGCTGCACGTCTGAATGCCTACTTATTCTCTTCGGTGCTGAGCTGAATTGTGCTCATTTCAAGAATATTCGGAACATTTGTTCTCACAAATTTGAGAGAACATTCTGTGCTTCTTTTGAGATGAAAAAATCGTATTTTCTGAACACGGGTTTTCCCTCGGTGTAAGTTTTAGTCGGTCCTTTTTATGTAAAAGTTTCCTGTTCTGGTTGAGGGCTTATTTCCATCTTTCGTCCTCTTATATGTATGTTGAAGTTTCTAAGCTCGACTTTTGATTCATTTCTCTCTCTACGTTGTAAAATGACAAAGTTGGACTTGTATCATGGTCCGGGGCCGGCTTGCAGCCTTGTACCTTACTCAACTCTCCCATAGCTTTCGGATTCACCTTCACAAAGTCCGCTAAGACTTTGCGCTTAACCTCTGCTTGTCAGCGTATTTCAGATTCGCTTAAGTCTTAAAATAATCTTCCAGTTATTCAATTTGAATAGGCAATATTTTGTATTCAACATTTTTTGTGACATTTTCCTTTTGAAGCCACAACAATTTGTGCACTAAACTAAAATTTGAATAAAAATGTGCGTAAATTGCAGACATGCGCCCATTTCCAGGCGAATGCCTGTGAACAGTTAAAATGCCTTTGTCTGAATCTTTAACCAAATAAGGAGAAATCATTTTCCAATGCGCCAGTCATGACAAATTATTAACAATTCCAAATGAAAGGGCAAAATGTCAAGGCAAAAGTTGACTTGACTGTGGGAGGTTCAACGAAGTTTGCCAAAGAATTTCCGTTGCAATGTTCAACGTGAAATTCGCATGATTTAAATGCCGTTTTAATTGAGTTTCGAGGGATCAAAACTCACTCCTCCCCCCCACCCCCCGTTGATGTGCATTGCCAACAAGCTTTTAACCATATTTAAATGAAATTTGCCACCAGCTGGGAGTTGGCTTCTGGAGGCAGCAGAGAGGGACCAAGTCGCATGCCGTACACAGGGACGACGAAACATGCCAAACTATGTATGTAAGTAAGTAAGTGTGTGTGTGTGTGTGCAAGCAAGGGCTGAGCGTGCTGTTTCCGGGGGGCGTTTTAATGCCAAGTGGTCAGGCCTGTGTGGCGCGCCATTGCTGGATTGTAATTATGAAACTATGCAGGGTAGAATTTGAATTGAATGGAATTGAATAAGTGTGTGAGTGTGTGTCTGTGTGAGTGAGCGAGTGTATCTTTGAAACTTTTCCCATTGGTTGCCATTGTGCTTGCCGCAACTCGAAATCAATATCAGTTGTATCCTTCAGCGGTAACAAAAGAAGCTGCTGATTGACAGAAACAATTCACTCACACACACGCATAAAGGATTCGGTTCGGGGCACAATCAAAGAACAACCCTTCAACACTCAACTACATTTTGATTAAAATTTTATTTGTAGCTGCGTTTCCTTTGAGCAGCGAGCAGCGGGCACACAAAACTACTCGAACAAACAAAGCACACAAAAGCGAACTAAAGAGAATCCTTTTTTATTTTCACATTTGTTTTTTCACTGCTTGTCAACACTGCGAATGGGGGCAAGGGTTGGCTGGCCGCGTCCTGGCAAAAGCTGCCTGCCATTCGCCTGTGAAATAAATGTATTTCTTCCATTATTATTTTTTAAATGCTTTATTATTTCATTTTTGCCTGCTGTCCTCTCACTCATTCTCGCTGCCTTCTCGCTCCCTCCCTCCCTTGGAACGCAGCTTTACTTTGACTATTTGGATACTCTTGGATGAGGGGTATATGCACTTGGATTGGAAATGACAGGACATTAGCAGGTCAATTTGTTTGAAAAAGTACCGCCCACTGACTCCGGCGGACCATTAACCGCACCAAACATTTCATTTTTCGGGATGCAATTCTGCTTGTTGGCGAACCCATTGTAGAAGGTCACCCGGCTGTAGTTCAAGCATCAGGCGGCCAGGAGAGAGAACCATGGCGAATGAACATTTCACAATCTTCATTGATACTGGCCAATATACGTCTCGGAACGCACCCTCCCCACATGGGTTGGAAAACTAATTTTGAAAAAAATTGAAGCTGGAGAGAAACTTGGTCAAAATAGCTTGAATAGCCTGTTCGGTGGGGTTATTATGACGACCAAAAAAGAAGAAAGAAAGAGTCAAATACTGTTATATTAAGCTCGATAAGACACCATTCCTTTCATATTAAAAAAAATCAAAATTATTACTTATTAAAGCGCTGTTTTCTGATTTTGATTCTGTAAAACTATTCACATCTCTTGGAGTATGGTCTTCAAACATGGCTTTCAAAAATCACATAAACTTAAAACAAAGCTAGTCTAAAAGAGCCCTCTGAACAGTACATGAAAAACCTTAATAAAGAATAAAACGTAAGCGCGAGTACGAAATGTTTCAAGCAACGGTAAGAGCTATTATGTGCTATGCTGGGAAGGTCTCAGAATGGGACATACGAAGATGTGGAAAAATTCTTAAGGTTCTTTATTAAAGGGATATTTTACCTCCCAAACAAAACCCCGACATAAGCGAATCATTTGGAGACTAGAATACCTGAGATATTCCATTACACAATCCAAGCACGTTTTATATATACATATAAACAAAATCATGTCATATTCATCTGACAAGTAGCCGAATATGCACTCCAAAAACCAACAGACAAAATCGCCAAAAAAATTTAAAAATTCGCCTTATAAAAGGGGTCAAAGAAAAATGATTTCAAAAAATAAGACTAAGACTTTCAAAAATTAAGAAAATATTCTCTTAGTTGTAGAAAAGCATTTTCTAGACTTAAAGAAAACCTGCCTAGATTTTAGAAAAAAAAAACATTTTCAACTATTATATACAGAAGAGGGAGTGAGGGGGAACTGAAAACAGAAGAGGGAGAGACTAACAACACTAAAAAGCGTTTAACACCTTTCTTTCTGAAAATCACTTTACAATTAGTAATCATTATTTAAGTTTCTAACTTTACCTTGCCTGGGACTTGAAATCGGGACCTCGGGGAAACCTCACCCACGAAAGGCATCTTATCGCACTCGACTACCAAGCACGCGCATAAGGCACAATAAAGACCGCAGTCAATTGCTAAGCACTCAGCTACTTTTTTTATATTTCAAAAGCAGGGAATTTGAACTTGAGAATTGCATGCGGTGTCCTTTTATATTTTTCAAAACTTTAAAACGGTTTTTAGATTATTTTTCTATAATTTCTCAGCAAGCCGAATATCAGTTGCATCTTTTATATTCCGAATGCAAGGAATTCGTACTTGAGAATTACAATATTAAATATTTTTCTATTTTTTAGGGCGATTTTCTCGACTTTTTTTTTATATTTAAGGAAGAATTTCTAAATGCCTTGTCTAAATTTAAGAAAGGCGTTTTACTAAATTCGCCCTGTTTTAAGACACCGTGAAATGAATATTTTTCTACATTTAAGGGCGAATTCGCCCTTAACTCGCCCTGTCTAAAAACAAGAAAGGAAAACTATTTTAGGGTCATCGCCATCGCCATCGCAGTGTTTCCAAAAATGGACTGAGCTGGTCTTGGAACACGAAGTAAGCTTAGACCTTACCGAGCCTAACACCTGAAAGGAGAGTCAGTCTAAACCAGAGATGGGCGCGTCGCGACGTTCCTATGCACACAGCAGGCAGCGTGTGCATAGGGTCTCTGCCGCGGCCGACTGCACAAAATCACACGTACGCTATAAGCATTGAAAGCTATTTATAGAACACGAATATTCGGTCGTCGTCGGTGGTGCTTGTATGCGTGTGAAAAGTGTGACGATATGTGTGCATGCCCATCTCTGGTCTAAACTAATGGCTTCAATATACAAAGATCGCGTGAAACAAACGCTAGACAATTTCAAGAAAGCTCCTCTCGAGAGACGTACTAAGCGTCTAAGTTACAAGCTCGAAGAGAAAAACTACTTTAGGGACGAGTTTTGACACATTTCGAATATGTGCAGAGCAAGAACTATTTACCACATGGAAGCGTTGAAAATGAGCTATTCAACATTTTCAATATGAGAGAAAGCCATTTCCCATTTCATAGTTGTATATCCAATTCTGAACGAAAGACGCAAAAGTGCCATGTCTTTATATATTTAATGTTGTATAAATAAAGAACTACTACTACTACTACTAATCAAAACTTGATTTTATTCTCCAAAGTGGATGATGTCATTGTGCTTGAGTCCTGAAGTAAGCTATTTGTTTTTTTAAAAGTACAGTTTGTTAATGAACAACCAATCCTTGCAGTCTACAACAATAGATTTGCACAATAGGAAGTATATTTATAGTTTTTATATATCAGTTATCAAGAATCCATAGCTTTTCAAATTATTTAAATTATTAAACAGTTTCGAAATGGAGCTCATCCAATTTTTTTTTCTCTGTGTAGTGCTTTTCCTAGACTTAATAAATGGAATTTTACTTAAGCTGTATTGGCACTTGTTTCACATATTATATATAAGGTTACAAATTGAGATATCAGATAACAGTCTATCGAAAAAGCACAAAAGCAAATGAGAAGTAAGTCTATGTCCCTATATCAGTTCGTTGACAGCCTAATAACAGTATACTGAGATATTTTTCACCCATCTCATTTGAGATCTCGAAAAGTTAAAATAAAGCTTTAATAACAAATTATATATTGCATTTAGATAAGTGTGGTTAAGAATGCTTCCGACCCAAAATCCACACAATTCACCAACACTTCGAGACGTTTTTAGGTCGGAAGCGATTGGTAAAACACTCGGGACTAAATCAGGGACTGTAATCATTATGAGTTCTTTAATAAAACCTTAAATGATTATTTTCGATTTTTTTAATTACTCAAAAAATAATAAATAATTTTACTCGAAAAACAGTCATTATCCATTGGGCAATAATATTAAAATCAAATAAAAAGTAATGGTATTTTACAAAGCTAAATTTTTTCAATCTGTTACTCCAAGTTGATGATTTTCGAGGATGAAAAATCTACAAATAATCAATATTTTCGGTAAAGCTTGGGATAAACCAAGGTTCGTTGCAAGTCCCAAACCTCGAACCGTATATAATCGAACCTTAACCATTGCAACGTTGCACAGTGGGGCCTTTTTAGCTTTTTCGTTGCAAAAGTCATAACTTTTGAACCAAATAAGATAATCGATAATCGATAATCGTTTCCTCACTGAAATGAAGAAAAGGTATGCTGTGTGAAGCTATAACAGCCAAATTTGTTGTGCGATCTTAAAATAAGGTCGGATCGGTTAGTTTGGAATATATCTCTATCGAAAGAGTTAACTTCTTTGACTGCTGCTGCGATTCGAATGGCTTTTCGGGACTAAACAAATCGTACTTGTAATAAGAATTGTTCTTTTGACACCGCTTGTATTTTATTCAAGTGCATAATTTTAAACAAGAAAGAAAGTCGGTCAAGCCCGACTATAACATACTCTGTACCAAGAAATTTTGTCTTTTGATCATAACTCGAAAACCGTTCATCCGATCTTCTTCATTCCTTTGGCGGATCGATAAGTTATTCTAATAACTAAATATGTCCACAAGGAACAAGCCATCTATCTTCAAAACTGTGGGAGATATGACGTTTTTTCTGAATTGCGGGGGCGGGAGGGGGCGTGGCCAAAATTGAAAATAAACTTGATCTGCCTGCAGACATAAGAAGCATATGTCCCATACACGTCAAACCTCTATCTCTTACCATCTCTGAGATCTGTGCGTTCATACGGACAGACAGACGAACAGACGGACAAACGGACATGGCTATATCGACTCGGCTGTTGATGCTGATCAAGAATATATATACTTTATGGGGTCGGAGATGCTTCCTTCTGGATGTTACATACTTTTGCACAAACTTCTAATACTCTATGTACCTACGGTACAGAGTATAAAAATACTAAAGGAAAATCGATAGACTATCTAGTGAGGTATTTAGTGAGGTATCTAAATCCAAACAGTTCTCGATGTGATAAATTCGGTGTCGTTTTGGCGTTCTGTCACCCTATCAGAAATATTGTTCCACTTTCGACTCTGAAATCAATTAATATTATCGACCATTTTCTCTTGCCCATTCTAACGCGAAATTGACCACGTGCTTACCAAACCTACTAATATCTATTCTAATAATTTATCGACTTGCGATTCTAGAGTTGATACAGTTTTTATTAACTTCTTAATGAGGGAGATGCCGCTAGGTCATAAGTTATTGGCATCTGTCAACGAACTAACCTTTCATTTGTAGTTATTTATACCTACACCTAGAGTATACGCTCATTTGTTTCACAAAAGTGAGCCTTCCTTTCGTGTCGCCTGATTTAATATTATTTTAAATACAATTTTTTTTCTTTCCCATTTTGTGTCAGCAGCTCTCCGTTGCGACTCTCTTTCGTTTGTTTGCAGTTCCTTTGTTCCTCGATTCTCGCATTTTTTGGAGTAGCTCTTCAGTTACGTTGCCATTTTTGGGTTCCCTCTTTATTGTTTGAGCATTTATTTTGCATATTGTATTTTGTAGATGCTTTTTTCTGTAATTCCTTTTGCTGTTGGCTTTTGTGATTCAAGTGTACGGATATAGTGGGGCTTTGTTTTGCGTTAAGTGTTAAACGATATTCAGTTTGTGAGAGGGGAAGGGCAAAGTCAAGATCTCTACTTCCGTGATAGTCCTAGAAACGTTGCTTGGCCATGCTGCGTGCGCCAATTAACCATTCTGCGTGTCCCTCACAAAGGACTCGACACATGAACTGCTTTCAATTAAACACAACACAACTAAACTGTTGGATAAACATTTAGATATTTATCGCACTTAACCGGAAACCAACCCCTCCCCCATCCACCCACTTCGTCTCTGCGGCTCACACGCGGATGTCAACCGCAGGGTCTACACGTGACCTGTGCGCAGTTGAAAAATCAAAACGCCTGATGGGCGACATTGATGAGGATCATAAGGACGCTGATGCTTAAACAATGAGCTCAAAAAACCAACCCCGGCCCACGCTTTTAAAGTGGAAATGCAAAAGGTACAGTCGCCTTCCACCACGCTCCACACAGAAGACAGAAATTTCCAAATTGACATGTCGGCTGGGATAAAAGCAGGGAACAGCTCCTCTCCAACCGCCAGAAGAAAGCAGCAAAGGCAAATGTAAAAAATCATTTGAAAGACAACATCGAAAGAAAACTAACAAAACACACAACAACACAATATGTAAATTATGATTTTTTGTTGTGTAAACAAAACGGCGAGTGAGTGCATCAAAGAACAGGTCTCTGGAGGGGAAGAGCCCACAGCCATTAGCTAGCCCAGCTACTGTATTAAATCATATGGATATTGATGTGAATAGAGGCACTGATCATGTGTTGTTGTCTGCTTGGGCGGCATTTTGTTTATATATTTAGACAAAAAAAATTGGTTTCTCATCGCGGTAGTTGCTCAACAGCCAGCCCAGCAGGTTTCTGTATTAATGATGATGGACTCTCCGCTTATTAGCTGACTGATTTGATCCAGCCTCATTGACAACACCTTGCCGCACAGTGGTCGAAGATGTGGGAATGAAAATGAAAACGAAAATTCGGTGATGTAACGAAAAATCTGAGAGGTTTTTAAAATAGCGTTCGAAAATACGTGTTAGCACCTTTCTGTCTTAAATTTAAAAACAAAACAACTAAAATTGAATTGGAAATCGGAAACCTTATTTTGACCAGAGGGAACAACTGAAGAAATTTAATGTTTTGACAGAGGCCGAAAGCATCTAACACAAGTTTTGAAGATTAACTAAAATAATTGTCTTTTGCTTATAATGTGAATATTGATCATCTAATCTTCACTTATCTTTTGGTGGAATAATAAATAATAATAATTACTAAAGATGTCTAGAAGGTTTAAAAGACGATTTGCAAAACTGAGGGAGATTTGAGTGATTTTATTGCTTCTTTCAATTTAATTTAATTTTGAGCATAAAGAGAAAGGGATGTATATTCGGACTGGATATGTCTTTAATATGCATTCAATCATTCAATAAAGCTGTAAATTTTGCAAAGGATTATAATCCTCATTTGATTAAAAGGTTATTTATGACATTTGCAGTTCAAATGGATACGGGAAATCATCCAATGAATATCTTTTAATATTTTCACAATACTCAGTTATTCATATCTTAATTTAATTGCATTCAAACGATCAAATAGCACTTTAAATTGGTAGTCTTATGTTGTGGGTCTTCTTTAATAACTTCGCGGTTCTTTTGTAAGCTTTATTATCTATATTATCGATGATATTTAGACTCGATATAACAAATATCGATATTTACCTTTCGATTTTGATATTCTGAGAAATATCGACATCCCTACACGTGGGTTCCAATTTGTTTTTAGTTAAAACGAAAACGTTAGTTAAAGTCGGCCCTGCTCGCCATCGATATACCCGCTACTTCGGGGAATGAAGGTATAACAGCCTTCCCTTATGTTTGTTAACTGAGCATTAACAGTAATGTAAACATATCAACATTATATTACATTTTGTATAAACTTTATAGCTCTGCCATTTATTATCCGATCTCTATAAAAATTTCAGAGATTGATCAATTCCTTTCAGAGCATTAACATCAATGTAAGCATATCACCAAAATCACCTATATGTTAGCAAGCAGTGCATACTGCGCTTTTCCATTTATTATCCGATGCTTCATCCAGCCGTTAAAAATGCAACGAAATTAGTGAAAATAGAAGAGTCTTTGTGCTATATGCTTAACTAGTTTCAGTTAAAATTCAGCCACTGATCTGATAAAATTTGAAAAATTTGCCATAAACTGAGAAAACAAACTCTTCAAAGGCTAAGTTGGGCAATTTTAGGTTTGCTACTGCAGCACGCTTGATGTTTTTGGGCTGCATTGAAATGTATTCCGTCCCTTCCGTAAGACTCATAAGTTCAGAAGTTCTGGCTCAATGTGACCTCCATAATTTATTTTAGTGCGAAAACTCTGAAAAATGAATTTTCCACTATATCTTGTAATTAAGAGCTGAGACCAGTTTTCGAATCTGTGAACAAAAACTTGCTGGTAAACGGCTGGACCTCACAAAAGTGATAATTCTATTCTCCTGTGTTAGTATAGGATACCTAGATTTATGGTTTTTCAAATTTCTAGATTTGTTGGACTTAAATGGGATCTGTGATCAGATACCAGTAATTGTGAGTCGCGACTATAAACTGAAGAAAGGCCAATTTCAATTACATGATAACATCGTTTTGTAATACTTAAAGAAGGAATTTGACAGATACCCTGTTTTTACACAAAATGATAGCGTTAGTTAAAGTCGGCCCTGCCCGACTTCGACATACCCGTTACTCAGGAGAATTAGTGTTTAATAACCTTCCTTATGTTAATTAACAGAGCATCGACATTAATTTGCAAATTTCAACATTATGTAAGCAAACAGCGCAAGCGGCTCAGATAAGTATGCAACGATTTTTTTACAAACTGTATAACTCTGCCATTTATTATCCGATCATTAAGAAAATTTTTGATATTGTAGTTATTGGGCACATACACTACACAGCAATATATGAGCTCGATTTCTTAGTTTGTGGGAGATATTCAACTTCTTTTTATTGCGGGGCGGCGGGGGGCGCCCCGCCATACTTAATCTGCGTGAGGACAACACTTGTCCACATCTAAAATATGATGGCTCTAGCTCTTGTAGTATCTGAGATCTTGGTGTTCATATACTCAAAAGAAAATCAATCCGAAACGGGATTGAAAACAGGGTCATCCCTGGTATCTTGAGCCGATCCCGGAAAAGATTGATTTCATTCCCATTTTTTTTAAATCCAGAAAAACAGGATCAATTGAAGCCTGCTCCGGGATTACACTGTTTTCAATCCCGATTTCTGATTTTTTTTTTGTGTACAGACAGACGGGCAAAGCTATATCGACTCGGCTGTTGATGCTGGTCAAGAATATATATATTCTTTCGTCTGCCTGTTACATACATTTGCACGACTTTAGTATACCCTTTTTACTCTAACGGATATAAATACTATCGTGATAAATGCCCATCAAAGTATGCTATGCTTAAGTATATTAATAATTCAGGAACCAACTATTCTTATATTTGGCTTACCGTTGATTTGTTTTGAATACCTTTAATTGGTCTGACAATATGCGTGAATGTATAGTGTGTATTATAAACTGTTAATTATTTAAGGAAATAAAGTTGGCATACTTTTGGGGGCATTTATCATGATAAACAAAAATATCGTTTTTGGCATTTAACAAATCATTTTTTATCCTATAATGTAAATAATTAAAATATCTAAATTGAAAATGAGAAATCGTCCCCAAGTGCCACTTATTCTCGCATCTAGTTTTTGTTATCTGCTGCTGCACAGTGCACTGATGTCCCTAGTTTGCGGCGGCGGAAAAGGTCTGGGCCACCTATGTATGTACTTTACACGTTGGCTACTTGAAATGGCATTTGTTGTTTTTTCATCGTTTTTTTCGGTTTTCCGCGTTGGTTGTTTCCCCCCAAGCTGTCTGTCGGTTGGAAAAACAAAGCATTTGGTATTCGGGCGGGCCACTGGCAAATTAGTGGTAGCTAGACGAATGGCCTTATGACCCGTTTGCTTGACAAGCCTCAGATTGGGTTACCCAATGAGCCGCAGCATCTTTCATGTTTGGCTTGTAAAAATAATGTGTGTGGGGGAACACATTTGAAATGTGGTAAAGCAAATAATAACAAATAAATGAAACTAATGCCAAGGCAAATCTGTAGACCACCCTCGATTAAAAACAAAAACATATGTCTTGGCGGTTAAGCTGTTAAGTAACCCTTTGGCAAGGATTCGGTTGTGCCCCCTAGGGGTGGATTGATTACGACGACCTCTTATGGGCCATTTCTTGGGCGTTTCTTTGGAGAGCTTGTTGGTTTTTTGTTTTTAATTGTCGGCACTTATGGGAAGCCGCAAGAGGCATGCGGCATCTGCCAGCAGATGGGCTGCTAACCCTGCCTGCCGGCTGTATCTATCCATCTATCTATCCATCCATCTATCTATACTTATGTTTATTTGTTTGGCTTATTCGCTTCCCTTGGCGTAATTGTCTGCGATTAATTCATTGTCTATTATCAAACATTGCCATGCCTGACATTGTATGCATTTTGTGCCGGGCCACTCCAGCTCCAGCTCCAGTTCCAGTTTCAGTTGAGTATGTATGCTGCTGCTGCTGCTGCTCCTCCAGCTACCATTGTTTGGCCTAAACTACATGGACCGCTACTCTAAGATATTATCGACAGTTTGTCCTGACTGGCTACTGGTAGTTGCTTGCCGCTTTGTCCTCACCCATTGTCCACTTCAACTCTGAGGGGCTGTGGTCCATCTAACCCAGAGGCATTGTTAAGCCCTGACAATGGTACATAGAGTCCATTGTTTGGTCCCACACACACACACGCATGAGCATAAATATACAAACACACATCCTGGCTATCCTTGTTGCTGTTGACTTTTCGAGTTTGCCAAAGCAGCGGCACAATAGACAAATTGATATCCAATAATTTAATTTTGTTATCCATTCAGCCTCATGTTTGAAAATAGTTTTGTAATTTGCACTCGGCATGCGTGTAACCGATATTATTGTCAGTCAGTCAGACAGACAGTTCACTATAGGAAATATTGTGCATTTTTCGAACATAAAGTTTAAAATATATTTAAAAGGTGTTCAGTTACTTTTATGCAGTGATATAAGATTAAGGACTCTTGTTCAGTGCATTTTAGTTAGTGGTTCTCTGTCTTGCTCAGCTTCTGTTTTACAGTGCCTTTTGCTGAGTGGTTCTGATTAGCTCTATAACTCTTGTTCAGTGACTATTGCTTGCTCAGGGTATCTTCTTCATTGACTTTTGTTCAGTGGCTCAGTGTCGGTAGTTAGTTGACTGTTGCTTACTTAGTTATGTTCAGTGACTTTAGTACGGTTACTCTTGTTCAGAGACTGTTGTTCAGTGACTTTTGTTAAGTGACTCTTGTTCAGTGACTTTTGTTTAGCGACTCTTGTTCATAGATTCTTGTTCAGTGACTCTGGTGGACTCAGTGACCCCTGATTAGTTGCTCTACTGCAGTGGGTTGTTTATTCATGCTTGTTCACGCTTCTGTTTAGTGACTTTAGTTTGGTTATTGTTGTTCAGTGACTCTAACTTAAGGACTTTTGTTCAGTGACTTGTCTTCAGTGACTGTGATTCAGTAACTCTTATATAGTTCTGTAAATCTTGTTCGATATGCTTGTTAAGTTGCTCTTATTTACATACTATTATTCAGCTGATGTGGTTACCAACCCCAGTATTAAATGGTTTGTCCATTGGCTTAATTTTTAGCATAAAAATCGAAAAACGTCCTATGGTGCTGTGGGACATTTTGGTCAGCGTGTCTTTTTGGCTATTGTAAAATTTCTCAAATTTGTGACCCCGGCCTGCTCTCTCTCTCTCTCTCACTGTCTGTCCCATTTGTCTGTGGGCATTAGTTTTATTATAATTTGTCTGTCCATCTACCCGAAAAACAATCCAAAATCCATTTGTGTGAAAAAGGATTTCACACTCTTCCACACACACAAAACTATTTTCAATTTTGTGGGTCGTGTGCCGACCGTTTTGTTTCATAAATAGTGGCGAAATATACTAGATAATGATGATACGGCTTAACGCTTCACATTAATATAAGCTCATAATTGAGATTGGCATGCTGGTGTCCAGTCGGTTAGTACATTCCAATTTGTGGATGGCCCTTTAATTGGTGGTTGTAAATGTGTGCCTTTTGTTTTGCTGAACTTCTCACAATTCTAAAATTTAATTTATTTAACAATCCCACGTATCTTAATGCAGAAATATTTGATATTCGATTCTAAATTGTGTCAATAAGGCAAGCAAAAGAGAATTGGATCCTACGTTAATGATTTTCTCGGGGCTGTGTCCGTAGATACCGAAAACAAAACCAAAGTTCGTTTCGATCGATTTTCTACGAAACTCGCCTTCAATCTCATATAATTTGGCAGATTTGCATTTATACTAGACACACTTCGGACCTAAACGAGAGCGTAAGTTAAAGTCGGCCCTGCCCGACTTCGAAATACCCGTTACTCAGCTCAGCTCGGATAAGTATGCAAAATTTTTTTAACTCGGCCATTTATTATCCGATCCTTTTGAAAATATGTGAGATTGTAGATATTGGCCACATAGACTACACTGCAAAATTTGAGCTCGATATCTTAAAAATTGTGGGAGTTATTCAATATTTTTTATTGCGGGGGCGGGAGGGGGCGTGGCCAAAATTTGAAACAAACTTGATCTCCCTACAGACAATACTAGCTTACGTATAAAATTTGGTTGCTCTAGCTCTTCTAGTCTCTGAGATCTAGGTGTTCATACAGACGGACGGACGGACGGACGGACGGACGGACGGACAGACGGACATGGCTATATCGACTCGGCTGTTGATGCTGATGAAGAATATATATACTTTATGATATCGGAGATGTTTCCTTCTGCCTGTTACATACATTTGCACGACTTTAGTATACCCTTTTTACTCTACGAGTAACGGGTATAAAAATACCTGCTGAATGCATATTTTGAATGTTACGATTATTATTTGTGTCTTCTCCGTGTTTTGCAAAACAAAATCCGAATTTTGATATTAGTCAATAAACACCAATCTTCATTTCTTGAAATGATGCAAATAATATCATTTATGCCATCCGTTTCTCCATTTCCTTTCTTGTCATTTCTCATAAATGATGACATTCGCCCCGAGCTAATTGGCTTTTTTCAGATTTAATACTAGATTTCTTATCGATACTTTTAGAGATCTATTGATTTGATTTTACAAAGAAGCGGGAAATCTGTTTAAAATATAAATAAGTAAAAAAAAAATTTGCGAATAAAACATTTAACTGAAGTCAGGAAGATAACAATGCGTTTGGTCAGGGAATTACTCTTCAGACGGTTGATTCTTTTTTTATTGCGCAAAATATTCCACAAAGTTCGGCTTTCAGCTTTCCGAATGTGAAAAAAATAATGTTTTGTCAATCGAAACTGCAAAATATTCAAGAAATGAAAGTGATAGAAATGATGTCAAATAGGTTGTGTGTTGTGGTGTCTCCCGTGCCACCGCGCAAAGTCTTTCAAAGAAAAACTATTCTTGGAATCGAAACCATTTTTTTTGTTGCAACCAAGAAAATCTTTTCTTATATCCAAGACCTTGACTAAGCAGACTAATTTTAAAACCAAGCATTTTCGTCTTGAAACCCCATGCTTGATTTTAGTATTTATACCCGTTACTCGTACTGTAAAAAGGGTATACTAAAGTCGTGCAAATGTACACAGAAAAAAAAAATCTGAAATATACCCGAAACGGGATTGAAAACAGGGTAATCCCGGAGCAGACTTAAAGTGATTCTGTTTTTCGGGATTTAAAAGTGTCTGTTCCGTAGTGACTCTTGTTTAGGGGCTCTTCCTTAGTGATCCCTGTTCATTGATTCTTGTTTAGTGACTCTTGTTCAGTGACTCTTGCTCAGTGTCTCAAAAGTTAAAAAAAGTGGGAGTGAAATCAATCTTTTCCGGGATCGGATCAAGAATATCCGGGACTACACTGTTTTCAATCCCATTTCGGATAGATTTCTTTTTATACCCGTTACTCGTAGAGTAAAAAGGGTATACTAAAGTCGTGCAAATGTATGTAACAGGCAGAAGGAAGCATCTCCGATATCATAAAATATATATATTCTTGATCAGCATCAACAGCCGAGTCGATATAGCCATGTCCGTCTGTCCGTCCGTCCGTCCGTCCGTCCGTCTGTATGAACACCTAGATCTCAGAGACTAGAATAGCTAGAGCAACCAAATTTTATACGTAAGCTAGTATTGTCTGTAGGCAGATCAAGTTTGTTTCAAATTTTGGCCACGCCCCCTCCCGCCCCCGCAATAAAAAATATTGAAAAACTCCCACAATTTTTAAGATATCGAGCTCAGATTTTGCAGTGTAGTCTATGTGGCCAATATCTACAATCTCACTCTCTCAATTTTCAAAAGGATCGGATAATAAATGGCCGAGTTAAAAAAATGTTGCATACTTATCCGAGCTGAGCTGAGTAACGGGTATTTCGAAGTCGGGCAGGGCCGACTTTAACTTACGCTCTCGTTTCAATGTATATAACAGGCAGAAGAAAGCATCTCCGACCCCATAAACCAAACAGAGGAAAAAAAGGATATTAAAAAATACCCATTAGATGATTTCCGGTATCCATCTGGAAGGGATATGTCTTAAATATCCTTCATATCATTCAAATCATATATATATTCTTGATCAGCATCAACAGCCGAGTCGATATAGCCTTGTCCGTCTGTATAATCACCTAGATCTCAGAGACTAGAATAGCTGGAGCCACCAAATTTTAAATGTGGACTAGTATGGTCTTCACGCAGATCAAGTTTATTTCAAATTTTGGCTATGGGTACTCGCTATAAAAAAAGTTGAATATCTCCAATCTCACACATTTTCTTAATGATCGGATAATAAAAGTTATGAAGTTTGTAAAAAAAACTTTGCATACTTATCTGAGCCGCATGCGCTGTTTGCTTACATAATGTTGAAATATTTAAATTAATGTTAATGCTCTGATAATTAACATAAGGAAGGTTATCAAACACTAATTTCCCTGTGTAACGGGTAAATCGAAGTCGGGCAGGGCAGACTTTAACTTCCGCTCTCGTTTCCGCTTGTATTCAAGCATTTCCTTTCTTACCGTACTTTTGACTTCGATAATGCTTGATAATAAGCACGATCTGCTTGATTTTTTATCTGAGTTTACTATTCTGGCATTTAATACACCAAAGATGAGCAATCTAGATAACGCTAAGTAGCGCTCCAGCTATTAATCGAAATATAATTCTCAGATGTTGCACCGAATTCCGAAAGCAGACGAAAGAATAAAATATTTCAGTATTTTTCATCTATGGGATTCAGGAATTGATTTATTTATTAATAATTATTTAATAAGTTGTAAAAAAAGGAAAAAATGGAGCGAAAAATGGATCTAGTAAGAACTTATGGTGTCCTGAAAAAGGAGTCAAATTTAATACTGAAATTGTGGGTAGCCCAGCCAAATTAAATAGTGAGCTGTGCAAAATTTATGATGTGAGTGACAGAGCCATAAATAAATATAACGAGCCTGTGATTAATCAAATAATGAAAAAATCGTTATCTCACTTGAAACTCATCACAAATTTGAACTAAGGACGATGATATGAATTCTGCAGTAGAGAGACACGAATGGACTCCCAAGCACTTCTTTAAGTTTTTATACCCTTGCAAAGGGTATTATAATTTTGCCCAGAAGTTTGCAAAGCATAGAAATATTAATTTCCGACCCCATAAACTATATATATTCTTGATCAGGGTGACGAGCTGAGTCGATTGAGCTTTGTCCGTCTGTCTGTCTGTCTGACTGTTTCTACGCGAACTAGTCTCTCAGTTTTAAAGCTATCGAGCTGAAATTTTCTTCTTTTCTTCTTTTTGCTGCACACTACTAATATGTCGGAACCGACCGGATCGGATGACTATATCTCATAGCTCCCATAGGAACAATCGGTCGGAAAACTAGTTTTAGTATGAAAAACTTTTTTCTTTTAAATGGAAACGACTCCAAACTTTGTAATCGAAGGTTTTCTATGGTTTTTTATAGTTCTACCAAGTTTTATTAAAATCGGACAACTATATGGCATAGCTGCCATACAAAAGATAGGTCTGAAAAACAGTCTTAGTTAGAAAAACTTTTTTGTTTTTAATGGTAGCATCCTGCAATTTTGTATTTGTTTGTTTCTCGTGCTTTTACACAATTCTACAAGTTTTTGTCCAAATCGGATGAATATATCATATAGCTCCCATACGAACGATTAGTCGGAAAATGGGAAAAAAGTATTATTTGAAAATATTTAAGCGAGCACTTGCAAGGGTATAAAAACTTCGGCACAGACGAAGTTAGCTTGGCTTTCTCGTTTTATACTCACTCTCCTGAAAAGTTACTCAAATCAGAAAACACTAGCAAATAGCGAATGACTATACACAGCCCCCAAATGGGCCAGGATTTGAGCTTCCCTCAATCTCTTGGCTTGTGTGCTTTGAATTTTTGCACAAGAGAAGGGGACCACCTACAGTTTAAAGCCGAATCCAAACGGCAGAGTTTTGAGAAGCTTTTTCATGGCTAGTTAATTTCACAGTTGGCGCCAACAAACTGGTGAAGGTAACCGAGTGTATAAGTTATTTAAAGAATATAACTTATTCATTAGATGTCCCGAGGCGGGATCGAACCCATGACCTCTGGCACTGTAGACAAACACTGCACCACACACGGAACCATTGCACCAGAAGCACTAATTGCCGTAAAAAGGTTTTATTATGGCTGGCCATAAGTGAACGAGGCATCAGCAAGCCCGCCCTTTTCAAGGCAGGACAAGCTGTTAATGGGAAGATTGCTGTTGTTATTAATTTTTGTAAACATACCCCAATGTGCAAATAAAACATACTTAACAAATACATTTTCTCCTATTCTTACTGCACTTGTTTGTATTTCATTCGGTATACCTTAAAAGAATCTCAAAACTAGGCCAAATCATTTGGTTTTGAAGTAGCCTACAACCCCCCAACATTTTGGTCACCGTTTTAGCAGGGGGAGTTGATCTGTCTCACCAAAGGGGTAAGGTCAATGGGGGACACACACACACACATGGTCTTCTGTCTGTTTCGGCGCAGTCAGTCAGATGTGTCAGTTTTTGCGCTCATGCTGCTTTAGAATTCCCAAACAGTTATGTCATTGCCGGCTGCTGGCAATAGACTGCTCATGAAGGACTTTGTTGGGTCCGCCTAATTTCCAAAATTCCCAACGTTAGTCTGCATCCCTTCCCTTATCGGTCTCGTCCCTTTACAAAACTTTGGTGTTGTTGTAAAGAAATTGTTAAATTGTTGCCAATTGTAAATCCCAATCTAGAAATTCAACAATAGTTTAAGTAAAAATACGTATGTTGGGTTTGTTTATTGAATTTCTTTTAAATTTATTAAATACTTTAACACAGTGTTGGAAATGTATCATGTAGTACACATACATACATAATATGATTATGATATATCTCAATGGTTACTCCATATAATCTCAATGTAATATTAATTCGAGCTAAACAAATCGTCGGGATTCTTAACTGGGACGCGTGTACGTGCTAATGCATAACACTAAGTATTACTAGGGAATATCATACAAATACTTGAGCTAGAAGTGCCACAGATATAATTTACAATTTATGCATAGCTAAAGAAGTGATAGACGTTGAGAGCGAAGAGTCGTAGAGTTGTGACAATGACTTGGAGATTATGGAGAATTAAATGGAAAGGACAACTCATTCAAACGGTCTGAAGACGCCCATGCCGTTGGCCTCCACTCAGTCCTGAGAGTCGCCTGCATTGCTGCTTCGGTCTAGGGCAATGCCGCTGGCTCCATTCGACTCGGATTGCTCAATGTCGGAGGCACTGAGCACCCCGGGCAGGTAACCAGTGCCTGCATAGGGAGCGGAAAGAAAGCGCTTGGCATGCGCCTGCATAAAGGGATGATACCGATGGGTGGGTGAACCAAACACCGAGGGTGGAACCAGCGGCGAGAAGGCGGACTTCATGGGAAAGGGCGGCGAGGGTGGTACTTGCGGTGGTGTCTGTCCCAGATCCTCGCCAGCCAGCATACACTCCATGGCCTGCAGGACATCGCCGCGAAAGCGTTGCATCAGCTGCTCCACATCGCTGCGACGTCGATTGGGAAAGACACGCATGAGTACATCAATGGGCGATCTCTGCTGCTGTTGTTGCGACTGCTGGGCATGAGGACCCATATGTTGTTGTTGCTGCTGAAGTGGGGAAAGCGCCGCTGGATGATGGGCAGGCAGGCCGGCGGCGGCTAGGAACTGGGTATGGTGATAGGGTATAAATCCCTGGGCATGTCCATTGCCAAATGAGCGCAGCAAGTGAAGATTCTCGGCGGGTGTATTCGGTGGCGACTGGCTGTCCTCCTTCTTGAGACTCAGATTTTCGGGGGTCGCCTCATCAGGCGCTGAGTCCACATCCAGATCGGATTCAGGTGAACTGGGCGGTCCAGTGCGGGCGGGCGACAGGCTAGAGGTCAAATTGAAAAGGCCTCCCACCTTCGGCCTGGGACTGCTGGGTGAGCCGGACTCCGAGCCCGTATCCTGATCGGTTTCATTGGACAGGGCGGCGCCTCGCTTCGAAACTGGAAGGAGATCAACAGAGAAGAGAGATCAGTCAGGTAGCCAACAATAGATATGTGTGTGGGAAACTCTGTGGTTTTCCACAAAGCAAATAAAAGTATCGAATTGTGCGGCGCAACTTCTAATCACGGGAATCGCAAACAAGGGCAGGTTCGTTGACATGCCAACCGGGGGACAACCTGCTGCTCGGTACTCGCTATTCTTTTCTAAATGAAACAAGTTATATGATATTTTTTTTTGTTTGCTTTTCCCTTGACGAAGCCGCAGTGAAAATTTAATTAAGTTGCACCCAGCGAGCATCCTCGGCAACTCCTGGATACCAAAACACAATTCATCCAGGTCACCTGCCGCTCTGTATCTGAATTCAAGCGTGAAATCGTCTTGGATTTCAGTGCAAATAAAAAAATGTTCGAGCACCAAATATAGACAGGTTCGATTGAATCGCGTGAGAATCCTGGCTTGTTTTTCTTTCACGAAAAAAATATACAAAACAAAAAGGCAAACAAATAAGTCTGGAACACGGGAAGGATTGGGCATTGAGTGGTTCATATTACGCCCTCAGCATGGGGTTGTCTTACGCACTGACTGCTTGATAGGACCAATAAGTGGGCGGGCGAGAGATGAAAGACTTTGCAACTGTTTGGCATTTGAGCTGAATCAAGATTGTGGGGTAATTATCAGAATGTGATATGCTTAAATGATTGCCACACACTGTTGCGTTTTTCAAAACCAATTGGACAAAATGGTAAAAGAAGTTTGTTTCGAAATTTACCAATTTACGACTCGCATTTCAAATGACTTTTCAAGTATTAATTAATCATACTCAACTTTGGTGTCCTTTCACAAACGCTGAACAATCCCAAAATAGACTAAAGAAAATATTTCATTTAATTTTAAAAAGATTTACTTAGGCATATAAGAGCTTTGAAACCGAGTAAACCGACTACTGAATACCCTGAACCATTACTTTTGTGAGATTTATCAATTTGCCAATTTAAGTTGAAAAGCAAGCAAAATCGATTCTTGTATTTCTTCCGATATCAAATTTAGGAATATTTTGTAAGTAATTTATGTTTTCTTCTGCATGTCAAATACATTTCCCTAACTTAGTATATCCTGTTTACTGCCAGATCAAAGGGTCTAAAATGATTTTATTTACCTTCTTATTAAATCCGACTTCGTTTATAGCATAACTTATGGAATGAGTTCAGAAGTTGGTTAGTCCCCGGATTAAGAAATACTCCCTTAGTTGCATTACATCAAGAAATCTCGATATTGTTTTAAGCTTGTCACTCTTACATCATTTGATCTTAAAAGGTGCTTTATACATACTACAATGCATTCTATCCAAAAAGGATTGCTTCAAAAATTACCGAGATTGACTTCAAGTATCAAGTACAAGAAGAATACCAAATTACCTACATGCCGGAACCGGAAATCCTTAAC